>JBBGZY010001046.1:0-327500 GCA_037952925.1 Lithobates clamitans
CTCCTATGTTTTATAACCCCGAATTCCCTCTAGCAATGATGAGTAAATATTTTTTAAAATGGAACAGGCTGGAAAATACAAGATTGGTCCAAATCTTGGAGAATGGGAAAATGCCCACATTGAGGGAAATGGGAGAGGGATATGAAAAAAAATGGCTGCAATACCAACAACTACAGGCATTTATTGAACCTAAAATAATTAGGTTAAATAGACCACTGACCAAGTTTGAAAAACTATTGCTAGGAGAACAGGTTCCAATAAAGAAATTGTCGAAAATATATGACGAACTTATTCCGAGTAGCCCCCTTAAAGAGTTAACAAGCGTAAAGAAATGGGAAGAGACAAAGGGAAGATCTTTATTGGAGGAAGAATGGGAAAGGGTTTTTGAAACTATACACAGAGGGTCCATTGCAAATAAATATCAAGAGAGAAATTATAAGATCATGATGAGGTGGTATAGGTGCCCAGATACCTTAAACTCAATTAACAAAGGAAACACAGATTTGTGTTGGAGATGCAAAGTAGAAAAGGGAACAATGGAACATATATGGTATGGATGTCATCTGGTGAAAGGATTCTGGAATAAGATATATGAGATCTATCATAAGGTATCAGGAGTGGATTTGTCCCCGGGTATGGAAATTTCATTATTGTCCCTGATACCTAAATCAGTAAAATCAATTAAAAAAGATATTATTCACCAAATGACATCAGCAGCAAGAACAATAATAGCAAAAAACTGGAAAAAAACAAAGTGTCCAGCTGTAGCAGATTGGATATGTGAGATGAACGAAATACAATACATGGAGGAACGTCTTAGAGAGGAAGGGAATATAACAAACCAACTATCTGAGAATTGGAAAGAATGGGAGAAGTTTCGGTCATCGCGGGAGGTACTAGAATTTATATAAGAAAGGGGAAGGGAAGGAAAAACCTTTTTTTTTTTTTTGTAAGAATGAGGTGAGCATGGGATGAAAAGTAAAAGGGGGGCGGGTTAGGGTTAATGGTGTTCGTTTAGAGGTATAGTAATAGTAGGATAGGATGAGTTGAAGAATGAAGGTACTTACAGACTGTTAAAAAGTATAATCTTTTATGTAAAAGAAATAGGAAGAACATGCTGTAAACTGCCTGGTTTAAATGTAAAGATATTTATGATTGTTTTAAATGAAAATTAAATAAAGAGAAATTGAAACAAATTCGATGTAGATGTTTTATATATATTTTTTCCTATTCTGTTCTATTGTTTTTTCTATTCTAGTCTTTTCTGTTAGAATTCAATTTCATTCTATTTCTATATAACCATTTTCTGAAATTCGAATTTCGTATAGAATGAATTTACATTCAAATAGAAAAGATTAGAATAACATAGAAAAGAATAGCATAGAAAAAACAATAGACCAGCAATGAAAAAAAAAAATTTATATATATATATATATATATATATATATATATATATATATATATATATAATATATATATATATATATATATATATATATTTATATATATTTATGGTCGTGGCCCTAAGACCGAGACAAATGTGGATCACATAAACACGCGACTAGACTCACAACATAAATAGACCTGAGGTGTGGCTTTTGGTCGTCTGGTAGGTATGGCAAGAAAAGGGGCCATACCCAAGATAAGTAATGGATGATTGTGGAAGAGAATTTGCTGAGAAGTGCTGTAAAAAGGGGAATGGGAGGGAGGGTATCGTGCACTGAAACTGACAAAGAGGAAGGGGAAGTGGTCAGCTTAAATACCCTCCGGGCTCCTCCCATAAATTCAGGCCAGCACACTGGCCTTCTAACTTATGGTCGTGGCCCTAAGACCGAGACAAATGTGGATCACATAAACACGCGACTAGACTCACAACATAAATAGACCAGAGGTGTGGCTTTTGGTCGTCTGGTAGGTATGGCAAGAAAAGGGGCCAAAAATAACCAGGTAGGGAAGTATCTTTATTGCCTCTAACCTCATTGAGTGAGCTTGGAGAAAGGACCATCTTGAGGGAATATATATCTGGTAAAGCAGGCAGACTTTCACCTGCCTATTTTCTTGGTCACATGGTCTGGTACTCGGTGCTGAGATGTGGCTGAGGCTGCGCCGATCCAAAGGAATATCCAGAATACCGCCCGGGGTCTAGGCCTAAGTTGACCAGTAGGACCCAAACATGTTTATTAAACTGATTTCCACTCAGGTGGTTGACCTGAAAAGGCAGTAACGGGGCTGGAGACTGGCTGGCAGGGTAGGTGAAAGAGCAGACGGTCAAAAGATCGTTGCTGGGCACCAGGCGTTGCTGGTTTGAAAGAAGTTTATATCCACTCCGGGTCCGGTTTGTTGCGTTTTCCGTAAGATAAAGGACATAGTGGCTTTGATACCGGCCAGGTACAGCCTGATAGGGGTATGAGGGAGAGCCAGCTGTGTGTGGCAATAAGATATAAAGGCTAGGACATGAGTGACGTCATCTACTGTGGTTCCGGGACAAGTGGCAAGGAACCTACGGTAGGTGTTCCAGGCCCTGGGATAAGCCTTTAGTGTGTTGCTAGACAGTGAGTGGTTGATGAGTCGGGTTGCATTGGCAAGGTGTGGCTTCAATCCATTGTTAGTTGAGACCAAGGTGGGATAGGAGTGGATGATGGGTCGGCTCCGGGTTCCTGCTGGAAGAATGAGACAAAATTGGAGCGGGACAGTGCATCGGCTGCGTTATTGCACTTGCCAGGGATATGCTTACAGTAACTGTTAAATTTGGTGATGTAGTGACAATTGCAGCAGACTGCGCAGGAAGGACATGACGGGGAGCGACTTGGATCTACCCTTATTAATGATGTCAGCTGTAACCTGGTTGTCTGTGGTGAAGAGCTCTGTCTGATCTGTCCACATGTGGCCCCAGACTTGGGCTGCTCCCACGATGGGGTACAGCTCGAACAATGACGAAGATCGAGGGAAACCAGGAATCAGGCAGATTTCCGGGGGCCAAGGTCTGGCAAACCAGTGATGGCCAAAAATTGCAGCAAAGCCAGTGGAGGCTGCAGCATCTGTGACTACCTGGGGCGACTGAGCTGATACTGAGGGAAAACATTGATATGTCGTTCCAGTTGAAGAGGAACTCGTCCCACATAGCCAAGTCTGCTATTGCTGCTGGGTCTAGTCTGAGAATTTGGTCCGGTCCTGCACTCGGGCAAGAAAGATTAAGAGCCTTCAGATGAACGACCGCCCCTGAGGAATTGTTCTCATAGCGAAATTGAGCATCCCTATCAAGGACTGCAGCTGTCTTTTAGTACATTCCTGTGACCGGGTAAACTCCTGAATGACCAGCCCAACAAAAGCAAATTTGTCAGAAGGCAGGCTAGGCTGCATGGCGTGCGTATCCAGGACGATGCCTGAGAAACTTATGAAATGTGTTGGGCCTTCCACTATGTGTTCATTGAGATTGTTGAAGACCTCCCTTAGCTTGTCTAGATCTACCTGGGGGGGTATGTCTAGGTGTTCGATAAGCAGAAAATCGTCTGGATAATGGAAAACCCTGTGACACTGGGCCTGGTGTGACAGGTTCAAGTGAGGGATTGGGCAAAACCGTCAGCTTTGTGGGCGAAGTGGCGACAAAAGAGTTCTGTGAGGCTCCAGTCAGAGCTTATCTGGAACTGGGCAAGTCTCGCTGCTGCTTTGGCTGAAAATGACCGATGGTCGTAGAAGGCAAAACCTCCATATTTGTAAGCAAGATCTGTCACTGCATGAAGGTATAAGTCCCGCTCCTCCCTCCTGCTGAGGGTGGCTGAACAAAGTACATCTCTGAACATCCCGAAGGCCAGGGCGAACTCAGTGGCTGACAGCTTACGACTGAGGCTGGGGTCTCTCGACTTGACAACCACTGAGACATCCCCCCCAGGCGTATGATTTGTTGTCAGCTAAGTCATGGACTGTGATGAGCAGGGATGCCAATTGACGTCTTTGCTCTCCAATATATCCTCCCTGATGCTGGTCGGGACAAGATGAACGGGGAGGACGATAGGTGCAGAGCCTGGTGTACCTGCAGAAGGAGAAGCTGTCATTGGGACCATGACCAGGTCCGGGAGGGCCATGGATGGGCGAACTTTCAAAGGTGTGACTCTGGTCTAGATGTCCGAACTGTTGCGGCTAAGGGGTAGACCAAAGAGTGCAGCTGGGCCCCGTGGATGGATTGTAGGGATGCCTGTTGGGCCCAGCTGCAGCTAGAGGTGGGAAGAGGAGCCTGAAAAGCTTTGCCTTCCTGGCCGTTAGCAGGAAAGGGAACATCCCTGCGACTCAGCTATGAGTTTGGGGGATGTTCTGTCCCCTGAGGGACTGCAGGCAGCGGCGCTCTGAGCCGCTTGGGGGGGGTAACAGAGGGGCAGGTGTGAAGTCCTCGCTGCCAGAAGACAAAAAGGTGGCTGGGTGCTCATATTTAAGAGGAGTCATAGCCATAGGATAGAGAGCGGAGTGGTAAAGCGAAAACTCAGAGAGGAGGAAAAAGGAAGAAGTACAGAAAAAGGAATGATAGGCATAGACAGGAGCTGACAGAGTTCTGTTGTGCAGAACTTATGTTGAGTGGAAATTTAGAAAACTCAGAAGAGTGCATGGCGACCGAGGTGGGCCAGGAGGTGACTGGCAAGATAACTGATAGCTCGGGTGCCTGTGTGTGGCAAGCACAAACCTGAAGACCAGAACCCCAGGGCGTACTGGGGCGAGAAGTAGAAGTCTGGTACGGCCTACGTAGGAATGTTGCGGTCTGTAGGGGGTGACGTGTGCTCGGCCTGCTAACACTTGCACTGCCAGCAAGTCTACTGTTAAGCGACCTTGTCTGCGAGGTGAAGGGTCGCCCTTCGAAAACAGAGTGTCATGTATAGACATATGTGACAGAACTAACGCCTGGAGATCACGTCCAATGATGTATGTGAAGTAACGGTATAGTGAAAGGGTGCTGCAGAATGATGGGATAGAAAAGCCCATGAACTAGGCCCTGACTGACGCTCTAGTAGCGAGGTCCTGGTTATGATCGAAACTCAGTCGACCGGGAACACCTGCAGTAGGGGTGACATGAGTGCAACAAGATTTCTTTACTTTTTTTTTTTTTTTCCTTTTCTTTTTTTTTTTTTTATGTGTCCCCCTTGTATGCGACTGGCCCTGGTGAAGATGCAAACATAGCTTTTTTTTTTTTGTTTTTTGTTTTTTTCACCTGGGAAATAACGTCCAACCTGGTACAGGATGGAACCTGAACTCGACTGACCTGAGGGAGAAAAGATAGACGAAAACGATGAGTGGCTCCTATGAATGCCACTGGAGACGAGTGACCGATTAAGTGCCACAAAAAAATGAAGTGGGCCTTATGAGCACCACTGAGTGTGCTTGCAGGGATTACAGGGAGTATATGTTGAGATGCATGTTTGCAGCGATTGCAAATGGGTATATGCTGAGATGCGTGTTTTTGCAGCGATTGCAAGAAGTATATACTGAGATGCGTGTTTTGCAGTGATTGCAAAAAAGGGTAAATGCTGAGATGCATGTTTTGCAGCGATTGCAAGTGGGTAAACACTAAGATACGTGTATTTGCAGCAATTGCAAGGAGTTTATACTGAGATGCATGTTTTGCAGTGATTGTATATGGGTAAATGGTAAGATGCGTGTATTTGTAGCAATTGCAAGGAGTTTGTACTGAGATGCATATTTTACAGAGATTGCAAAATGGGTATATACCGAGATGCGTGTTTTTTGCAACAAATGCAAGGAGTTATGATGAGATGCGTGTCTTGCAGCGACTGCAAGGAGTTATGATGAGATGCGTGTCTTGCAGCGACTGCAAGGAGTTATGATGAGATTCGTGTCTTGCAGCGACTGCAAGGAGTTATGATGAGATTCGTGTCTTGCAGCGACTGCAAGGAGTTATGATGAGATGCGTGTCTTGCAGCGACTGCAAGGAGTTATGATGAGATGCGTGTCTTGCAGCGATTGCAAGGAGTTATGATGAGATGCGTGTCTTGCAGCGATTGCAAGGAGTTATGATGAGATGCGTGTCTTGCAGCGATTGCAAGGAGTTATGATGAGATGCGTGTCTTGCAGCGATTGCAAGGAGTTATGATGAGATGCGTGTCTTGCAGCGATTGCAAGGAGTTATGATGAGATGCGTGTTCTTGCAGTGATTGCAAAATGAGTATATGCTGAGATGCGTGTATTTGCAGCAATTGCAAGAAGTTTGTACTGAGATGCATGTTTTGCAGAGATTGCAAAATGGGTATATGCTGAGATGCGTGTTTTTTGCAGCGATTGCAAGGAGTTATCATGAGATGCGCATCTTGCAGCGATTGCAAGGCGTTTATACTGAGATGCATGTTGCAGCAATTGCAAAAATAGGTAAATGTTGAGATGCGTGATCTTGCAATGATTGCAAGGAGATTATACTGAGATGCATGTTTTTGCAGCGATTGCAAATGGGTATATGCTGAGATGCGTGTTTTGCAGCGATTGCAAGGAGTTATGATGAGATGCATAGCTTGCAGCGATTGCAAGAAAGGTCACCTACTGATGGGTGAAAAAGAAAAGGATAGCAGAAATTGTATATGTAGGAAGGAACTGCGAAGTGGCATACGTAACGAATCGTAGATTTGTTATAGGCACTGCTACGTATTGGTGTGTGGGATACTCGTGCCGCTTGTGCGACTAGGTTCGGAGTGGACTGTGATGCATGTAGCTGCTGAGGTGATGTGAATCGGACAAAAAATAAATAATGAATCGTAGGGTATGGTAAGAACCACTACAAATTGGTGTGCAGGATAAGACCGATGCAAACCGTTGTGCCGCCGAGGCGACTAGGCTTGAATCCGACTGATTCGTATGACATGAAAGCAATATGAAACAGTCAGTAGAAAATTACATAAACAACTAACTATTTGTGGGGTACAACAGGGACTAATAAGAATCAATGAGCGGGATGCATCCGATGCGAACCGTTGTGCTGCCGATGCGACTAGGTTAGAATCGGATTGTAGCAGGTATGCAATATGAATCAGTTGTAAAGAGATGGCACTGATACAAATCAGTTGTAAGATGTATCAAGTGAATCCAATACAAATCGGTTGCAGCATGTATACCACACCTTACTTCTAAAACTGAACACATACCAACCACCCAGCCCCCCAGGCTAATCAAAGTGCAGACAAGGCCCCATGTGGGTCTAATTACCACCTCAATCAGACACAGAACCCATGCAAATACATGCTGATCTCCAAATGGATGAGACGGCAACCCCATAGACAGTGAATCCTATGAGAAAATGAAGCCTGTATCGAGTGATATCAGAGAACAACCGACAATGGCTCAGAGGCTTGGATCTACGAACGAATCGTATGTTTGTGGATAGGATGACAAGCAAGGCAGAGCAAGCCTGCAAATCTAAGTTTGCAGGTATAGGAAACATATCCAATGGTAACATTGCATATGAACAAAAAGGTTTGAACCCTACCTGCAACAGCAAGCGAGAACCGCCGACGAAGACGCCGCAACCCACTTGTAATCGAACGCACAGACTTATGAACACAAGGTAAGCTGGGAAGAGTCAGCACAGTGACATGTAGTATCGTGCACTGAAACTGACAAAGAGGAAGGGGAAGTGGTCAGCTTAAATACCCTCCGGGCTCCTCCCATAAATTCAGGCCAGCACACTGGCCTTCTAACATATATATATATATATATATATATATATATATATATATATATATATAAAACCATCTTCCAAAATGCGAATTTCGTATAAAATGAATTTGAATTTGAATAGAAAAGATTAGAATAGAGTACAAAAGAATACATTAGAAAACAAAAACACATTTTTAAGTTCAGCAACCTTTGGAACTATATATAAGATTAGAATAAAATAGAAAATAAAAGAAAGGAATAGCATAGAAAAACCATAGACCAGCATAGAAAATATATATATATATATAGAATGATTTTGAATTTGAATAGAAAAGATTAGAATAGAATAGAAAATAATAGAAAAGAACAGAATAGAAAAACAATAGAACAGAATAAAATAAAATACAATACATGTTTTTCTAGTTTATTCTTTTCTATTATTTTCTTTTCTATTCTAATCTTTTCTATTCAAATTCAATTTAATTCTATATGATATTCAAATTTCTAGTCTATTCTTTTCTATTCGTTTCTATTCAAATCTTTTCTATTCTAATTCAAATTAATTCTATATGGAATTCGATCTTCAGAAGCCATGTTCCGAAATTCGAATTTCGTATAGAATTAATTCGAATTTGAATAGAAAAGACTATTATAGTATAGAAAATATTAGAAAAGAGAAGCGTAGAAAAACAATAAAACAGAATAAAAAAATATTATATATATATGTATTCTATTGCTTTATGATTTTATATTCTATTTTATTGTATTTGTTAGAAAATCGATTTCTATTGTTTTGCAAATTTGTTTTCGAATTCGATTATGTATATGTTTTCGAATTCAATTCGAATTTGTTTTCGAATTCGAATATGTTTTCTAATTCGATTTAAATATGTTTTCAAATTCGATTCGAATTTGTTCGCTTTTTTTGGATTTGTTTAACCACTTGCCGACCGGGCCATAGCCTAAAGAAGGCTGCAGCGCGGTCGGCTAGTTCTGGGTGGACGTCCGTGGGACGTCCTCCCAGAATACTGCTCTCGCGCGCCCCCTGGGGCGCGCACCCGAGAACTTCCGTGACCGCCGGGTCCAGAGGACCCGGCGCATCACGGATCACGGTAAACGGCCGCTAATCGCGGCGGTTTACCATGTGATCGCTCCGTCAAATGACGGAGCGATCACATGTCAACAGACCGGCGTCATCTCATGACGCCGGTTCCTCCCTCCCCTCTCTGTACCGATCGGTACACTGTGAGCGGAGAGGGGGAGGGATCGGATGGCAGCACCGCTGTGGGCTGCATGTGTAGTGCCCACAGCGGTGCTCAGTGACATTTGCAGTCACATCCATCCATCCCTCAATGCTCAGCCAACCCTGTAATACTCTGCATAACACCCTGTAATACTCTGCATAATACTCTGCATAACACCCTGCAATACTCTGCATAATACTCTGCATAACACCCTGCAATACTCTGCATAATACTCTGCATAACACCCTGCAATACTCTGCATAACACCCTGCAATACTCTGCATAATACTCTGCAATACTCTGCATAACACCCTGCAATACTCTGCATAACACCCTGCAATACTCTGCATAACACCCTGCAATACTCTGCATAATACTCTGCAATACTCTGCATAATACTCTGCAATACTCTGCATAACACCCTGCAATACTCTGCATAATACTCTGCAATACTCTGCATAATACTCTGCAATACTCTGCATAACACCCTGCAATACTCTGCATAACACTCTGCAATACTCTGCATAATACTCTGCAATACTCTGCATAACACCCTGCAATACTCTGCATAATACTCTGCATAACACCCTGCAATACTCTGCATAACACCCTGCAATACTCTGCATAACACCCTGCAATACTCTGCATAATACTCTGAATAACACCCTGCAATACTCTGCATAACACCCTGCAATACTCTGCATAACACCCTGCAATACTCTGCATAACACCCTGCAATACTCTGCAATATACCCGGGCACTACTCTGCAATATACCCCGCAATATTCTGCAATATACCCGGGCACTACTCTGCAATATACCCGGGCACTACTCTGCAATATACCTGGGCACTACTCTGCAATATACCCGGGCACTACTCTGCAATATACCCGGCAATACTCTGCAATATACCCGGGCAATACTCTGCAATATACCCGGGCAATACTCTGCAATATACCCCGCAATACTCTGCAATATACCCCGCAATACTCTGCAATATACCCCGCAATACTCTGCAATATACCCCGCAATACTCTGCAATATACCCAGCAATACTCCGCAATTTTTAACCAGTTCCCGCCCACAGTCATATGACGTCCTTGACTTTGAGCGGGTATATCTGAATGATGGGTGCAGCTACAGGCATCATTCAGATATCAGCTTTTTCAGCCGGCGATTCCCTACACCATAGGAATGATCATAGCTGCTGTTCCACTGCTTGATCGTTCTTATGGGAGGCGAGAGGGGACGCCCCCCCCCCTCCCGCCACCCTCCGGTGCTTCTACCGACTCACCGCTACGATCGAAGCCAAGATCGTTTTTTTTTTTATTATTATTTCAGGCTTCCCAGCCTAGAGGTGAGATGTGGGGTCTTATTGACCCCATATCTCACTGTAAAGAGGACCTGTCATGCCATATTCCTATTACAAGGATGTTTACATTCCTTGTAATAGAAATAAAAGTGATCAAATAATTTTTTGGGGGGGAAAAAGTGTCAAACTAAAATAAATAAAGTAAAATAAACAATAAAAAAAAAAAAAAAAAAATTTAAAGCGCCCATGTCCGTGTGCTCGCATGCAGAAGCGAACACATACGTAAGTCCCGCCCACATATGAAAACGGTGTTCAAACCACACATGTGAGGTATCGCTGCGATTGGTAGAGCGAGTGCAATAATTTTGGCCCTAGACCTCCTCTGTAACTCAAAACATGTAACCAGGAAAAAATTTTAAAGCGTCACCTATGGAGATTTTTAAGTAGCGACGTTTGGCACCATTCCACGAGAGTGTGCAATTTTGAAGGGTGACATGTTGGGTATCTATTTACTCGGCGTAACTTCATCTTTCACATTATGCAAAAACATTGGGCTAACTTTACTGTTTTGTTTTTTTTTAAAGCACAAAACTGTTTCTTTCCCCAAAAAAACGCGTTCGAAAAATTGCTGCACAAATACCGTGCGAGATAAAAAGTTGCAACAACTGCCATTGTATTCTCTAGGGTCTTTGCTAAAAAAAATATATATAATGTTTTGGGGTTCTATGTAATTTTCTAGCAAATAAATGATGATTTTTACATGTAGGAGAGAAATGTCAGAACTGGCCTGGGCGCTCCAGAACACCTGGAGGTGCTCCCTGCATGTTGGGTCTCTGTATGTGGCCATGCTGTGTAAAAGTCTCACATATGTGGTATCACCGTACTCGGGAGTAATAGCAGAATGTGTTTTGGGGTGTAATTTGTGGTATGCATATGCTGTGTGTGAGAAATAACCTTCTAATATGACAATTTTGTGAAAAAAAAAAAAGAAAAAAATAATCTTGATTTTGCAAAGAATTGTGGGAAAAGATGACAATTTCAAAAAAACTCACCATGCATCTTTCTAAATACCTTGGAATGTCTTCTTTCCAAAAAGGGGTCATTTGAGGGGTATTTGTACTTTCCTGGCATGTTAGGGTCTCAAGAAATTAGATAGGCCATCAGTAATTCAGGTGTGATCAATTTTCAGATATTGGCACCGTAGCTTTTGGACTCTCTAACATTCACAAAGACCAAATAATATACACCAAGTTGTACTTATTTTTACCAAAGATATGTAGCGGTATAAATTTTGCCCAAAATTTACGAAGAAAAATTACTAATTTGCTAAATTTTATAACAGAAACAAAGAAAAATTCATTTTTTTACCAAATTTTCAGTCTTTTTTCTTTTATAGCGCAAAAAATAAAAAACCCAACGGTGATTAAATACCACCAAAAGAAAGCTCTATTTGTGTGAAAAAAAGGATAAAAATTTCATATGGGTAAAGTGTTGTATGACTGAGTAATTGTCATTCAAAGTGTGAGAGCACCGAAAGCTGAAAATTGGTCTGGTTAGGAAGGGGGTTTAAGTGCCCAGTGGTCAAGTGGTTAAATTCATTACCTTTCCAGTAGGTTCGTCCTCCCCCCCCAGCACAGCTAGTTCCTGTGACAATGCGTTGGTAGAAGTGTGAAGTTCTACTTGAAACTTGTCAGCAAGATTCTCGTACATGGCAGAGAGGCTGGCATACAGCTCTGCCTTTGTGAGATTTGTGAGATTGCTGGAGCGGGTGGTGGCTGGGCGCCATTTTGCGACATCCAGCTCTGCTCCCAGACCCGAAGGAGGTAGTTTGTTAGGGATTTTTGAGCTGGCTTACCCCGGCAAGCTTTATGTGTTGGCATGCACCTTTGAGTCCCCTAGGGGTGCGGGTAGTTTGTGGCAAAATTCTGTGCGTTGTAGCCCCAGGGGAGTGATAGAAGTCTCCGTTGCTCATGGAGCTCTTGTTACAGACGTCCTCTTCCCATTGTGCCGCGCATGCGCCCCATACTATTTCTTTCCATAATATCTTCTCCATGAATCTATTATCTTGTATCTGTTCACACCTACAAGAAAATATAGCAATTCATCAAAATGTATCCTATTCACACAAATAAATACAAATTATAATCTCTATTCATCCCATGAGGATGTAGAGATTGAAGTCTGTTGATCCACCACACCTCTCTTAATTTGTTCTAATTTTAAAATTCTGTAGGGAGCCCACCGTGACACCTCTCCTTGAAATTACACAGATACAAGAGGAGCGACCTGATTAGTAGATTTTATATATATATATATATATATATATATATATATATATATATATATATATATAAATATACATATTGTGGCAGAGCATTGCCCAGACAGGGTCTAGAAGGAGGTTGTGACCCAGAATTCTCAACCAGATGGGTTGAGGGGCTCAAGGGAGCTTGTAACATGAAAAGGAAACTGGCCTTTCAGTTTCCTCAGTGTTTTGCAAAGTCCGCTTTGGGACCTGGAGCTCGGGGATTTCTGAGAGATCCGGGTATGATGAAATCCCTAGTCCTGGGTCCTGATTTTGAGAACAGCCAGCATACTGATTGGTCAGGTGTGTGCTGGGCTTTTAGTAGTAACCTGTCAGGAGGAGTCAGGAGGGCTCCACATGGAAGCCAGTGCAGCAAGAGGCTGCTAGCTATATGCACCAAGGTGGTTGGTGAAGCAGTCTGTACGAGACAGACAAGGGCCTGGAGTGTAAGGCCAGAGCAGCAGTGCTGCAAGTGAGAGCCAACTAGGCTGAATGTCATTTTGTTGTTGGAAAAGGGAATGCTGAAAACCCCTGCGAGGGAAATCTATATTTGTTTGCTGAACTTGCTTTTAATAAAAATGGGCAAACAAGCCCTTAAAAAGAAGAACCAGTGAGTGGCGGTGTCCTTAAAGCTCTACATTTGACGCTAGTCCTTTACATTATATATATTCTCCATATGATTTCAGTTTCCCTTTAATAAAGAGAAAATAGAATATCTTAAAAATGCTTTTTATTTACTAGATGACTTTGTAGTGTTCATATTTTGACTATAATGAAAGGTTTATACCATAGAATAGGCACTGCCTGGATATTTTCCAATATAGACAATTTCTAATAATTTAAACCAAACAGAATAGGACAATTACTCTGTGTTAGAAGCTTTCCTTAATCTAATATCTAATTTCTGCTTATTAACATTATTCCTGCTTATTAACGTTATATTCCCTCTCTCCTCTGCCTGAAAGTAGCCTTTCTTTCTACGGCAGAGAAGTGCAGTAAACCTGACACAACTCAAACCTCTCTTTATTCTCAGGGATCCTGTATGCTTTGGCTGCCTGGTCCCTCTAGTGCATTGTCGTTTTGCTACTCATATTCCCTGGGTGTGAATTTGCCAGCATATTTGCAAATGGTTTTAACTTCATAATAACGGTGGGTATATCTTCTGATATTAACCCCCGCTTTTCTAAACACCTCTACTTCTTTTTTTATCATACTGGTCAGGTGATGGACCCCCCTTCCCTTTATATCCCTCCTTTTTTCCCCCCTCCTCTTCCCTTTTCCCTCTTTCCCTCCCCCCCCTTTCCTCTTTTCCCCATCCCTCCCTCCTCTTTCTTCTCCCTTTCTCTGTCCCCCCTCCCTTCTTTCCTCCTCTTTCCCTCCCCCCTCCCCCTTGTCCCCCCCTCTTTCCATCCCCCTTTTCTTCCCCTTTCCCCTTTCCTCCCCTTCCCTTCCCCACGCTTCCCCCTCCCCCTCCCCTCTTTTTCCTCCCCCCCTTTTTTTCTTTTTTTCTTTTTTCTTTTTTCTTTTTTTTCCATCTTCCACCTTTTTCTGATTTCTTCTTCTCCCTTTTCTTTCTTTTCCCCTCTCTCTCCCCCTTTTTTCCCCCCTCTCTCTCCCCCCCTCTTCTCCCCTCCCCCCATCCCCTTGTTCACCACCTTTCACCGCAACTTCATGCACCTGGGTGTTTCTCCTATTTAATAGAACCCCATGTGCTTTTATTACATTTTTTCTTTATTTTTCCACATTAGTACCATCTTTGTGCCCCCCTGGCCCGCCCCCGGGGGATCACCCTTTGGGCGTCTCACAGTATCGCTCCAAACCCTTTATTGGGTGTAGGTTGGTGAGTGCAACACTTAATAACGATTATCTTCTCCAAAATAGATGTTGTAATTCCTCGTATGTTTTTTCATTTGTCATATATTGCAATGTTGATATTTTTATGTTTTGTTATCTTGTAGAGTATGTACTAAAAAGACGCCTCCTGAAGAAGCGGCTTTTAACCGCGAAACTGTAGAGGTCACGTCTGCAAGTACCACTAACCTGCTTCTATCCATCTGTGGAGGAAATATTTATATAATTCGATTGTCAATATTGCTGTAACATCTATTGTATGATTATGTTACGTTGTGATTGTTCATATTGTGTCCTCTGTAGGACTTTTTATCCCCATTTTTGAATAAACTATACAAATTTTTAATACTCTCGTCTTTATCCCCTTTTGGTACCGCAATTGTCCTATTAATTTTGAAAGAGATTGGATCCAATTGGAGAGGTCCTTATTGTCTGCTCTTTCAACCCAACTTTGTTCTATTCATTCTAAGGATGATGGTACTAACCAATGATTCAATACCCTATCTTTCTAACCTGGTGGCAAACCTTTGAACATATGTATGAATGAGTTGGATCTTAATATAATAATGGAGTTGTTATATTTTTATTTGTTCTACAAGTAAAAAGTAAAAGTAAAATAAATGAACAGACTTTTATACTTATGTGAATATATATATATATATAAAATTTAAATGGTTGAGTCTGTGTCATGTGGTGTCATTAGTCATGAGTTAGCTATCACCCCTCCTTGTAGGTTGTATGAGGATAAGGTTTTATGTGCCTTTTGGCTGTTAAAGGTGCATCGAGGTTTGAGTATGTATGAGTTAAGAGTATAAGGTCTTTATTCTGTAATATTTCTTGATTAAGATATTTATAAAAGATAAAACTTTACATAAAGTATACAATAACTGATATATAAACTTTTAGGAACATTATATTTGTATATGTATATCATAGTTGCCAACAGTCCCGGTCTGACCATGTCCCGGGCAGATTCCTGAAAAATTGGCTTTGTCCAGGGCAGGGGTGGACTGGGCCAGGGGGGTCTGATCCCCCATAAAAAGGCATCGCTCTGCCATCCCCTGGGTGTTATCCTGGCCCGCCCACATAGTAAACTGGGTGGACTGGGAGTCAGGCGATTATGGGTGATGTAAAGTGGGATGTAACAGCAACAGTGGCTATTGGCTGAGGAGGCGGGCTGTACCATGTCCCAGCCAATGGGTGCGCTGTCCGGGCATGGAGCTGCTCTGCAAAGAAGCTACATGAGGTAGGAAGTAGAAACTGTATTTTTTAAATTGAGAAGCATGAAAAGCAAGAAAATCATAAATATTCATCCCGTGACTGTTGTTTTCGAATAGGTTAAAATTGTACTCTCTCTCTCTCACCCTCTTTCCCTCCATCCCTCTCTCTCTTTTTGTCATCCCTCTTTCTTTCCTTTTTTCCCCCTCTTTCTCTCCCTCCATACCTCTTTCTTTCTTCCTTTCATTCCTTTCTTTCTTTCCTCCCCTCTCTCCCTCTTTTTTATTTTCTCTCTTTCTCTCTGCCCATCCCTCTTTCTCTCTGTTTCTCTCCCTCCATCCCTCTTTCTCTTCCTCCATACCTCTTTCTCCGTTTTTCTCTCCCTCCATTCCTCTTTCTCCCTCTCCATCCCTTTCTTCCTCCCTCTTTCCCTACATCCCTCTTTCTCTCCCTACATCCCTCTTTCACCTCTTTCTCGCCCTCCATCCCTCTTTCTCCATTTTTCTCTCCCTCCATCTCTCTTTCTCCCTCTTTCTTACCCTCCATCCCTCTTCCTCCCTCATTTCCTCCCTTTCTTTTCTCTTTCTTCTGTTCGTTCTTTCTTTCGTTCATTCTCTTTTCTTTCCTCCCTTCCATCCACCCCTCTTTTACTTTCTTTCTCTATCCCTCCATCCCTCCCCATCCCTCCCCAAACCATGCCCATTTTCCCCATGGCGCGCTGTGCGGCACATTTTTTCACTACTGCTACACCACGCCTATAAATCAGTGCCCCGTCCCTTATTAACATGATACCCTGCCTACACAACAAAAAGTGTCCCTAAAAAGTTTTTCTGAATGTTGGAAACTATTATATATGTATACGTATAACTTAAGTGTAACACTCTTCATCCCCCACAATCATGGAATGTCAGCGTGGCTCTGAAAAGGGGCCCTGAGTATTGCATTTCAGAGGCTAGACCCTCAAAAAGGGGAGGAGGGAACAGGGCTGAAGGTTTGTTCAATACATTTGTCACTAGACATTATTGTGGGACTATAAGACGCAGAAGGGAAACCAGCCCACTTTTAGGAGAAGGTGGGGGTTGAATTTGCTAACCACTTAAGGACCAGCCTCGTTTTGGATTTTAGGTGTTTACATGTTTAAAACAGTTTTTTTGCTAGAAAATTACTTAGAACCCCCAAACATTATATATTGTTTTTTTTTCTAACACCCTAGAGAATAAAATGGCGGTCATTGCAATACTTTTTTTTGCACCGTATTTGCGCAGCGGTCTTAAAAGGGCACTTTTTTTGGAAAAAATTCACTTTTTTGAATAAAAAAATAAGACAACAGTAAAGTTAGCCCAATTGTTTTTTATATTGTGAAATATAATGTTACGCCAAGTAAATTGATACCCAACATGTCACGCTTCAAAATTGCGCCCACTCGTGGAATAGCGTCAAACTTTTACCCTTAAATATCTCCATAGGCGACGTTTAAAAAATTCTACAGGTTGCATGTTTTGCGCTACAGTGAGGTCTAGGGCTGGAATTATTACTCTTGCTCTACCAGTTGCGGCAATACCTCACATGTGTGGTTTGACCACCGTTTTCATATGCGGGCACTACTCACGTATGCGTTCGCTTCTGCGCGCGAGCTCGTCGGGACAGGGCGCTTGAAAATTTTTATTTGTTTTTTCTATTATTTATTTTACTTTATTGTACTTATTTTTGCACTGTTTAAAAAAAAAATTGGATCACTTTTATTCCTATTACAAGGAATGTAAACATCCCTTGTAATAGAAAAAAGCATGGCAGGTCCTCTTAAGTATGAGATCTGGGGTCAAAAAGTCCTCAGATCTCATATGTAGACTAAAATGCAAAAAAAAAAAAAAAAGTCATTTAAAAAAATGACACAAAAAAAATTGTGCCTTTAAGAGAAGTGGGCGGAGCCGACGTAATGACGTCGCTCCGGCCGTCCTATGGTATAGAGACGGGTGGGTGCCATCTTGGCCTCACTCGTCTCTATATCCAGGCACAGAAAGGACCCGATTGCCTCCACCGCTACCGACGGCTCCGGTAAGCGGCGGAGGGCGCGGGAGAGCGGCAGGGGGGGTGGCACCTCTCCCGCCGCCGATAACCGTGATCTTGCGGCGAACCCACCGCAGAGACCACCATTATCGTATACAGAAACGCCGGCCACAAAGATGGACACCTCGGTTGTGGCAGCAGCTGCTGCCGTTACTGAGATATCCATCTTTAAAGTCAGGACGTATATATACAGTGGCCGGTCGTTAAGTGGTTAAGGAGTAGAGAAATTGAGTACTGTCCGTGATACTTTTTTTATTTGCACTAACATACAATTTTTCAGGACAAGCTTTCGGGGTATGTCCCCTTCTTCAAGGTCCAAGCAGTACTGATTCACACCTTTTTAAGCAGAATGGTAAAGAAGAAGAAGAAAAAAAAGAGAAAACCAAACACATACAAATCAATGGTAATAAAGATAGCAGCAGAATTAGTGAGATAAGACAGTGACTAGTATCGCCCAATGCAGGGGGCGATACTAGTCACAGAGGGGTCGTAAAACTTTAGCATAATGTGTAAGGAAACCAATATCTAAATTCAGGCCATTATTTTTCGTGTCAAAAAGAAGTATCGTTCTTAGTTCAAACGTTTTCTTTTCCTGGATAGTTCTGAAATTCCCTTTAAGAACTAAAACATTGAGGTCTTCTCTAGTGTTGTCCGATTGTGAGAAATGATGCCCCACAGGTGTGCATAAACTGTCTTCTTTATGTTCTTTGATGGTATGTCTGTGCAAATTCATCCTTGCTTGCAACTTCTGTCCTGTTTCACCAACATAAGATCCTTTGCTCCACCTTTTGCATTGGATGAGGTACACAACATTACTGGAGGTACAGTTGTAAGATCCCATGATATTGAAGGTCCCATTTGTGTGTGTAACACTTTTGGATAGATTGATCTGGTTGCATAGTTTGCAGCATTTTTTATTACAGGGTTTGCTTCCATTATTTGTGACTTCATAATCAGAGTGAAGTTTCCTGCTGATTAGTTTGTGTCTGAGGTTGGGTGGTTGTCTGAAAGCCAATAATGGAGGTTGTTGGAATATTCCTTTCAGAGTGTCATCCTCTGTTATAATGGGTTGTAAATCTTTGATTATCTTTTTGATCCCTTCAAGTGCTGGGTTGTATGTGGTGACTAGAGGTACTCGGTTATTTGTTTTTTTTTTCTCTGTGTATTGGAGGAGATTTTCTCTTCAGGTTTTCAAGGCTGTGTTTATGCTGTTGTTGATGGTTTTGCCTTTGTAACCTTTCTTATGGAAGGAGTCTGCCAGTGTTCTGAGATGTTTATCTCTGTCTTCTGGGTCTGAACAAATTCGGTGGTATCTGATGGCCTGGTTGTGTATAATGGCCCGTTTAGTGTGTTGGGGGTGAAAACTGGAACTATGAAGATAGCTGCATCAGTCAGTCGGTTTTCTGTATGTCGACGTGTGAAGCTTGTCATCCCTGATGTATACTGTAGTGTCCAGGACGTTGACATGAGTGTTCGAATATTCCATTTTTAGTTTGATAGGTGAAAAGTGTTGATCAATGAGAAGAATTGGTTTAGATTTTCTTCACCTTCAGTCCATATCATGAAGATATCATCAATATAGCGATAATATCTGTATGGCTTTTGTTGTATGCTGTTCAGGAATTTATCCTCCAGGTCAGCCATAAATAAGTTTGCATATTGGGGTGCCATTTTGCTTCCCATAGCAGTACCCATACACTGGAGATAGATGTCATTATTGAAAGTGAAGTAGTTGTGTGTAAGAATGAATTTGATGAGCTTTGTCACATCCTCAGCCATGTATTTGTGGTTTGGTGAGGATGATAAGAATCTGTGACATGCCGCCAACCCATCCTTGTGAGGGATGTTACTGTACAGAGATTCTACATCTATAGTGACTAGAAGTGTATTTGGTGGTAATTGTTGTATATTGTTAAGCTTGTTCAGAAAATCAGTGGTGTCTTGCAGGAAACTCGCAGTGTTCATGACTAAAGGTTTTAACATGTTTTCTACAAGGCCTGAGATATGTTTGGTAAGTGTATTCATACCTGTTATAATGGGTCTGCCTGGATTTCCTGGCTTGTGAATCTTGGGCAGCATGTGGAAGTCTCCAATTTCTGAATTAACCAGAATCGCATTGATGAGTTCTGAATGTAGGTGGCTTGGTATTGTCGCAATGAGACCTTTAAATTGCTTAGTAAAATCCTGGGTCGGATCATAATCTAGTTTTTTGTAGTAAGTAGTATTTGCCAGCTGCCTCTGGCCCTCTTGTATATATTTGTCTGTATCCATCACAACGACTGCTCCCCCTTTATCTGCCGGTTTGATGGTTACTGCCTGATTATTGCGCAGATCATGTACAGCTCTTCGCTCCAGTGGTGAAAGGTTGTATAATATTTTCTTTTGCTGGGTGGATATCAGGGATGTGACTCGCAGCCTGAAGCTTTCAATATAGGTATCCAGTTGGGGTTGCGTCCTTGTGGAGGTGTGAAGTTGCTGTTCTTTTTCTTTTTGTCACCTCCTATTGTTCTAGGATTCATTTCCTTACTGTGAAAATATTCTTTGAGCCTTAGTCTCCTAAAAAATTCCTCCATATCTGACCATACCTGTAAATTATCCAATTTGGTGGTTGGGCAGAATGTGAGGCCTTTGGGGAGGACTGTTGTTTCTGGTGTAGAAAGTTGATGATTTGACAAATTTATGATTCAGAGGTCCTCTGTTATATCCATATTTTCTGTAAAGTCAGCACTTACACAAGGGATACCTTGGGATTCTGGATCGGTTTCCAAGTTGCTGATAGCAGGAGTTATAGGAGTTGTGTTTGTTTTGTGTTGTTTAGGTTGTATCCAAAAGGTCTGCTCTTGGTGTAGCTTTTAGAGTTTTTTTTTTGCTTCCTGTTCATGGCAAGTTTTTGCAGTTGTCTTTGTAAGGTTTCAATTTCATTCTTAATTTGGTTGATGCTTGTAGGGTTCAATGGTGTTGAGGTTTCAAACACCAACTGCTTTTGTTTCCGGATTGTTTCCCTTTTATCATAGAGTTTATGAATGAGGTTGTTCCTTGACCTTTCGCTGGTACGTCTGCAAAGTCCTTCTGCATAAGGAGAGTTCAGTGTATTTGCACAAGGATTTTTAATCCAGAGACCCTGTGGTATGAGATTCCCCTTTTTGCATCTTGAGAGAAAGAAGATGTCGCTGTTGACCTGTGTTTCCTTTGTGATCAGGTTGATTAACTGCTTCTTAAGGAGTAAAAAGTACAAGAACAAAGAATTTTGGAGACTTACACGAGACGGCTAGCTATGCAGACAACTGCCCACAGCTACACACTTATGCCCCGTACACACGGTCGGATTTTCCGATGGAAAATGTCCGATCGGAGCATGTTGTCGGAAATTCCGACCGTGTGTGGGCTCTATCGGACATTTTCCATCCGATTTTCCGACACGCAAAGTTAGAGAGCAGGATATAAAATTTTCCGACAACAAAATCCGTTGTCGGAAATTCCGATCGTGTGTACACAAATCCGACGGACAAAGTGCCACGCATGCTCAGAATAAATAAAGACATGAAAGCTATTGGCCACTGCCCCGTTTATAGTCCCGACGTACGTGTTTTATGTCACCGCGTTCAGAATGATCGGATTGTCCGACAACTTTGTGTGACCGTGTGTATGCAAGACAAGTTTGAGCCAACATCCGTCGGGAAAAATCCTAGGATTTTGTTGTCGGAATGTCCGAACAAAGTCTGACCGTGTGTACGGGGCATTACATGTTTATACACACAATATTTATCTCAAGAATATTACTACACAGTTATTATTATTTTTACATTCTGTATTCTAATATTTCCATTGTCATTTTATGCAATTTTATTATTAAATCCATTTTGAGTTTTGAGTACCCAAGTACTGGAAGGACTTTCTATTTTGGAATTCTACATAATATTATCAGATTATCAAGTCAATTTTGATATTTAGCACTCTGCGGTTTTCCAAAATAACCTGTTTCCCTTAAAACACGCACACTCTTACATGGATTTAGTTTTCGTTTGAAAACTTGAGTGTCTCCATTTCACTGTTACTATACAGAACTCAAACTTGTTTTTTTTTAGGAACCTTTCATAAATAATTATAATAATTGTAACATTTTAATTATAATATAATAATCATACATAGCCTCCACTCTATTACCAGAAATGTCCAGATTGCACACTATAATTACTCAACTCAGAGCCTTAATGATTTTTTTAGAGTAAAATGACAACTCGTCAGTACAAGTAAATTGATTATGTGTGAATAAAATGTAGGATTGTTGTTATTAATGTTGTAATATAATATATATATATATATATATATATATATATATATATATATATATATATATATATATATATATATATATATATAAAATTAAAACAAACACCATATTCTACAGGTCTTTCAAATGAGCAGCAAACATGCAATCATAACAATACAGGAGACCTGTACAATGAATGCACTTTACTATATATGAGGTTGCTTTCAACAGTCTATCATATTAGCCAGCTAGACAGTGCTAATATTAATGGAGATCTATGATGAGCATGCTGGGCATAAATAGAGTGACCAAAAACAGGATACAAGAATTATTCTTATCTCGACACATACTTTTTAGTCGAATGTTCCCATGACCTCATATTTACCTTTGTTCTAGCACACGGTTGAGTTTATCCATGACATTCTGTCAGAGTGTATCTATGGTCAACATGTAAAATAATATATTCATTTCCACATTGTATTTCAATTATTTCTACCCTACTCCTATTACTCTGAACCATCTTAAAGTTTGTAAATTTAATTTGTGAAGATCCCCACACATTTACTTCCTCGAATTTATACTATGCCCTTTTGATAGGCCCTGCCATGTCACACATTTTACAGAGCCTGCCTTTTGAACTACAGATGTGATGAGAGGAGGAGTTTCAGGAGGTGGAGTCAGTACAGGAATCACTGCAGGTAGCAAGGTGCCATGGGATATGTAGGCCTTAGTAATCGAATGTAGACAGTAGAGAAGAAGCAGAAAAGTATGTAGGTAATCCAGGAAGTTGCGCAAAGAGATGGTCAGCAGAAAGGCAGCACTCACAACATGAAAGGAGATTTTTCAAGTAAGCTTATCCACTTGTGGACCAGACACTGTACATATACTGCGGCAGGGCGGCCACTCTGTGCCTGATCACCTACCTAGTACATGATCCAACAGGTGATCCAACACTTCTGAGTAGGGGATGTTACGCTGAGTAAATAGATACCTAACATGTCACTCTTTAAAAATGCGTCTGCCAGTGGAATGGCGGCTAACTACGGTGCTTAAAATTCTCCATAGGTAACGCTTTAAACACCTTTACAGGTTACCAGTTTAGAGTTACACAGGAGGTCTGGTGCTAGAATTATTAATTATTATCTCACACTGACATTTACGAAAATACCTCACATCTGTGGTGTGATCACCGTTTACATATGTGTGCGGGAGTAACACATTTGCATTTCATACTAAATATACGCTTATTGGGTTTTTCTTTTATCAAAAATATGTAGCAGAATACATATTGGCCTTAATTTATGAAGAAATTCTATTTTTCAAAAAATTTTTATGGGACAGGTTTTATAGCAGAAAGTAAAAATTATTGTTTTGTCGGTCTTTTTTATTTCTGTCTTTTTTGTTTATAGCACAAAAAAAACCCAGTGGTGTCACAAGGGGTGGGGTCTCATAATGACATCATCAGATGGCCACGCCCCAATGCTATATAAGAACCGGCAGAGAGTGGAGCTGGCACAAAGACGGGAAACAGCGTCCAAAGAAAGACTGGGTCGGCAAGTGGAGAAGACAGCAGCAGCAGGGAATACCAGAGGAAGATTTTTAATAAAGGACTTGTCAAAACTGTCTCACTGTTTTATTTACACTACACTGCCTTTTTTTGGGGTAAATGGGTAGGGGTACAATGCACCCCATACTCATTCACATGTGGGGGGGCGACCTGGAGGCCCCCTTATTAAAGGGGGCTTCCAGATTCTGATAAACCCCCCGCCCAGAGACCCCAACAACCACAGTCCAGGGTTGCCAGGAAGAGGCACTTGTCTCCATTAACATGAGCCCCCCTGCCCCAAAGCACCCACACCCCCCATGTTGAGGTCGTGTGGCCTGGTATGGTCCGGGGGGAGCTCGCTCGCCCCCCCTTTCTTGACCTGCCGGGCTGCATGCTTCGATAAGGGTCTGGTATAGAGTGTGGGGAACGCCACACCATTTTTCTTTTTTGGCGTGGGGTTTCTCCTCAAAATCCTTCAGTCTGGTATGGTCTTGGGGGGGACCCCGCATAGATTTTTTCCATTTTGGCGTGGGGTCCCCTTTTAAGATCCATACGAGACTCAAAGGGCCTGGTATGGATCTTGGGGGGACCCCACGCCCTTTTAAAAAAAAATTGGCGAGGGGTTCCCCTTCAAGATCCTCAGAGCACAAGTTGCACCACAAGTTGGATCATCATAATCCGACTTGGATGCAACTTCCATTCAAATCTTTGGGCTGAAAGCATGCCTAACACTATGTTTTAACGTTTACAAGCAGTTATAAGCATTTGGCGTTTAAAATGCCAGTAAACTACAGTCCTGAACACGGTTTATCTGCTTTAAAAAAAAAACATCAGTAAACTTAACTGCCTCTAAACTACTAGAAACTTTTGAGTGTACATGTATACATAAGATAACATTGAGGAGAGTTCGGGGGCTGCTGAAAAAAAAACGCCCAACTGTTTATAAACATAAGTTTAGCTGCTGCAGTGTACATGAAGCCTTATAGGCAGAAAAAAACCCCACCAAACTTGCATTTTTGAGAGGCGCTTTCGAGCAGAAAAAACGCCTAAGTGTCCAAAAACACGCAAAAACGCGCAAAAAAGCGCAAAAAACGAGCATGAAAAAGCATGAAATAGCTTAAAGAAGCTCAAAAACACACACACAAAAAAAATAAAAGAAAAAGAAAAATTAGCGGAGGGTTTCTGAAAAAAAAAATGCTTATGCTCAAAAAAGCTTAAAGAAGCTCAACTCAAATGCATGTAAAAGCAGCTATTTTTTCTGAGCTGCAGCGTTGAAGAGCCATTATTCCCAGATGTACAGTATCTCACAAAAGTGACATTTTTGTAAATTTTTTATTGTATCTTTTTATGTGACAACACTGAAGAAATTATACTTTGCTACAATGTAAAGTAGTGAGTGTACAGCTTGTATAACAGAGTAAATTTGCTGTCCATTCAAAATAACTCAACACACAGCCATTAATGTCTAAACCACTGGATACAAAAGTGAGTACACCCCTAAGTGAAAATCTCCAAATTGGGCCCAATTAGCCATTTTCCCTCCCCGGTGTCATGTGACTCGTTAGTGTTACAAGGTCTCAGGTATGAGTGGGGAGCAGGTGTGTTAAATTTGGTGTTATCGTTCTCACTCTCTCATACTGGACACTGGAAGTTCAACATGGCATCTCATGGCAAAGAACTCTTTGAGGATCTGAAAAAATGAATTGTTGCTCTACATAAAGATGGCCTAGGCTATAGGAAGATTGCCAAGACCCTGAAACTGAGCTGCAGCGTGGTTACCAAGACCATACACCAGTTTATCAGGACAGGTTCCACTCAGAACAGGCCTCGCCATGGTTGACCAAAGAAGTTGAGTGCACATGCTCAGCATCATATCCAGAAATTGTGTTTGAGAAATAGACATATGAGTGCTGCCAGCATTGCTGCAGAGGTTAAAGGGGTGGTGAGTCAGCCTGTCAGTGGTCAGACCATACGTCACACACTGCATCAAATTGGTCTGCATGACTGTCATCCCAGAAGGAATCCTGTTCTAAAGATGATGCACAAGAAAGCCCACAAACAGTTTGCTGAAGACAAGCAGACCAAAGACATAAATTACTGGAACCATGTCCTGTGGTCTGATGAGACCAAGATAAACTCATTTGGTTTAGATGGTGTCAAGCGTGTGTAGCAGCAATCGGGTGAGGAGTACAAAGACAAGTGTGTTTTGCCTACAGTCAAAGAATAATAATAAAAGGTTGCGCTAATATTGATGAAACGTAATAAATAATTTACAATGAAGAAAAATTCATATGTTGATCATGAAATCAATATGCAAGACTTAATAGAAAAAAGGAAGAAGTCCATAAGATAAACCATCGGTGAAGGGTTGTGAAAAAAGTCCATAAAATAAAACATCAATTCAGTGTTGTAAAAATTCAAATCACCAACAATAAACGTAAGAGTCCAAGTGATGGAAATAAAAATCTGTGATAACAAAGGAGGGTCCGCCACCAGGTATGGAAGGGGTTACTCCTTACCAAAAGGCCATGATCCCCCACCACAGAGGATCACAGCAAGCAGAGATCTTTAAAGTTAAATGGGAACTGTCAGCGGTGTCCATCAGAGGTCGTCTCGGTCAGCATCAACTCCAACACCCGGGGCATCGATACCAAAAAATAAGAGGGGCTCACATAGTGTAAAACCACTTACATTTATTAAAATAAAATAAAAATACAGATGTACACTTACAAATTGTCAATGGAAAAACAGCCTTAAGTCCGGCTCCGTGGCCACCGGAGCACGGACAAACCCGTCCTACTGGAAAGCAGCTCGCTTGGAGGTGACGTCAGCGCGTCGTCTGGCTCCGCCCTATGCGTTTCGTGACATCATCACGTCTTCCAGGGGCACAGGCGGCGCGCCGCGTCACCCACCTTAAGTAGTGCTGGAATGGACCAAGCCTCACTATGGATCGCTATACACGATGGACCGCACACAGACCTGCAAATACTTCCGGTATCAAAGTGCGCTCCACAATGCAAGCGACCAACGGAGACCACATAGCCCAGCCAGCACATATAGATCGATACATATCTATAAATTTTTTTTGTACTTTAAACAATTACCCATCATGGTACCTAGTACAGATAAACCTAGTGTCAAATGTATATGTGTAATTCAACCCAAAAAGGGACCGAACGTGCTAGAGTGAAACCTCCCTCCAATTCATACCGCCATTGACCCCCCAATCCACAGCAAACGATCTAGGTTGAATAGACTGGACTAGTCGAGACCGGTGATCCACAGGGTCTCGATAGAGTCAAAGACAGGCTAATGAGGAGCCAGTAAAGGTTCCCAACCTGATCCCATCCTCTGGGAACGACAACACCATACATAGGCAGAGCCCAAATGGGATCACTAGATTTGGGATCACTAGATTGTGTAGAGCCATCGGACATTGGTCCTTTGGCGGATCCCCTCCGCTCTAGTTCCTATCTACCCATTCGGAGTAAACCAGTTTATTTTTTATTTTTTAATTTTTAATTTTTGTTGCTTTTTTTTTTTTTTTTTTTTTATATTGATCGAAGCTCACCTCTCCCTCTGACCACTAGGGAGAACGATACACATCTTCTGGCGTGCAACCTTTTATTATTATTCTTTATGCTTATTTACAATTGATGTTTTTGTGAGGTTTGCTGCTTTTCACAGTTTTTTATTTGCACCTGGTTTTAAGCGCAGTTTTCCCACCATTTTCCATATTGCCTACAGTCAAGCATGGTGGTGGGAGTGTCATGGTCTGGGGCTGCATGAGTGCTGCCGGCACTGGGGAGCTACAGCTCATTGAGGGAACCATAAATGCCAACATGTACTGTGACATACTGAAGCAGAGCATGATCCCCTCCTCCCAGAGACTGGGCCGCAGGGCAGTATTTCAACATGATAACGATCCAAAATACACCTCCAAGACGACCACTGCCTTGCTGAAGAAGCTGAGGGTAAAGGTGATGGATTGGCCAAGCATGTCTCCAGACCTAAACTCTATTGAGCATCTGTGGGGCATCCTGAAACAGAAGGTGGAGGAGCGCAAGGTCTCTTACATCCACAGCTCCGTGATGTCATCATGGAGGAGTGGAAGAGGACTCCAGTGACAACCTGTGAAATTCTGGTGAACTCCATGCCCAAGAGGGTTAAGGCAGTGCTGGAAAATAATGGTGGCCACACAAAATATTGACACTTTGGAAATTTTCACTTAGGGGTGTACTCACTTTTGTTTAGACATTTATGGCTGTGTGTTGAGTTATTTTGAGGGGACAGCAAAATTACACTGTTATACAAGGTGTACACATTGTAGCAAAGTGTAATTTCTTCAGTGTTGTCACATGAAAAGATATAATAAACTATTTACAAAAATGTGAGGGGTGTACTAAATTTTGTGAGATACTGTATATTGACCTTCACTTGAGTATATGGCTCACTAAGTGTTCTGTATTGTAAGGTCTCGTGCACAAAGGATGCTTTGGAAACTCTCCTAATAGCATTTCCACCTGGCAGCAGCGTTTTGGCAGAAAAAACGCCTGACACTTGTAAACGTGTGTAACTCGTTAAAGTGCGTTTAGGCACGTTTACAGATGTCAAGCGCTTGGGCATCAATTAATTTAATTGGTTAGAATAATAATTTATTCTGGCCATTGAAATAAATCAACTCTTAAGTGCTAAATGCACCTAGCATTAACAAGTGGCAAACGTTTTTTCTGCCAAAACAACACTGCTCCTCGACGCAATGGCAGTGGGTTTTTTCTTGCCTGCCTCTAAAAGCCCCTGCCACTAAACATTGCTGAAAGTCTATAGGTTGATTTACTAAAGGACTGTGCACTAGACTGTGCACTTTGCAAAGTGCAGTTGCACTCTGCAAGTGTAGTTGCTCCAGAGATTAATAAATTAGGTAAAGCTTCAATTTGTAAGGAGTACACAATCACGTGCAAGTAAAATAAAAAAAACAGCATTTTTGCTTGCACATGATTGGATGATGGAAGTCAGCAGAGCTTCTGCTCATTTATGAAGCTCTGGAGCAGCTGCTCTTGCAGAGTGCAAAGTGCACAGTCTATATGCCTTTAGTAAATCAACCCCCATGGACAAAGGCTAACATGGAAGGGAGTTTAGAGACAGGGAAAAATAAAAAACGTCTGACTCCCCTAACACCAGCTGCAAAAACATTCATTGTGCATGAGGCCTAAAGGTCAGTGAAATATTTACTGGGTTTCCTTCATGTATATACAGTATTTCATTGTTTGAGATGATATACAGTAGAACTATTTTTTTTTTTTTTGCAATTAAAGAAAAACTGTCTATAGAGCTGTCTCATTCTTTTTATATGTATAGTGTATAAAGTATATAGTGTATAGAATATTTTTTTTTGAAAGTGTACCTTTTCTTAGCATACCATTGTACAAATACTAACTTCAGATCATACTTTACTAGAATTCATGAAATTCTTTGTAACTTAAAATGTACACTACATACGGTAAGCCAGTGTAATTAATTATGAAATCGTAATACAGCACACATAAAATCATTGTGCATGTTGCCATTCTATATATGCTAATGTTAAATTATTAATTTGCATAGCAATTTGCATAGTAATTTGAACAATTTCCTATAGAGGTAATACTCTAAAGTGATACAAAATTCATTTTAGTCTACTTATAAAACATAAAAGTTACTGTAGGAACAAATAAGCAAAAAGGAAAATTCACCCCATTGCACATTTTTGTAAGCTGAGTTTTACTACTTTTGAAAAAAAAGTGTTTTGAGTTTGCTGATAAAAGAACTAAATATGCAATGCATATTAAAGAAAAAAAGCAATATTAAACTCCCCATATTTGTAATATATTCCAGCTTACTAATCCTTAAATGGGGTGGTTGTTTTTGTTCTCTTTTTAGGCTTTTTCCCTTTATTTTCACCTGGCGATTGGACTAGTAATACTCCTGTCTTAGGTTTAGTCCTGTCAGAGTGTCTCCACTCTGGATGAAGGAGCAACAGAGCCACCTTTGGACAGCTTGGGTGATTGGAGATTAGTACCCGATGTCCAAAAAGAAGAAGGTCTCACTTGATAAATTTTAAAGTTGTTTATTGAAGATTAACCACTTAAGTGCTGCCAGGATTTGCCCCCTTAATGACCATTTTTTGCGATACGGCCCTGCATCGCTTTAACTGACAATTGCGTGGTCATGCGACGTTGTACCCAAACAAAATTTATGTTCTTGTTTCAACACAAATAGAGCTTTCTTTTAGTGGTATTTGACCATGTCTGCGTTTTTTATTCTTTGCACTATAAACAAAAAAAGAGTGACAATTTAAAAAAAAACACAATATTTTGTACTTTTTGTTATAATAAATATCCCCAAAAAATTAAAAAAAAAAACAAATTTCTTCATCAGTTTAGGCTGATATCTATTCTTCTACATATTTTTGGTAATAAAATCACAATAAGTGTATATTGATTGATTTGCACAAAAGTTATAGCATCTACAAAATTTTTATTATTATTTTTTTTACTAGTAATGACGGTTTTTATCGGGACTGCATCATTGCGGTGGACAGATCGGACACTTTTGATACTTTTTTGAGATCAGAGATATTTATACAGCGATCGGAGTTAAAAATAGCCACTGATTACTGTATAAATGTCACTGGCAGGGAAGGGGTTAACACTAGGGGGCGATAAAGGGGTTAAGTGTGTTCCCTCACTGTGTGTTCTAACTGTAGGGGGATAGGATTGACTTCGAGACAGCTGTGGCTGTCTCTGCTCCACAACGTCGGCTACTGCAGAGCTGCTGATCAAATATAACCCACTCAAAGTTTAACCATTCTCCAAGAAATACAGCAATTACCCCAAAACACATTGGCTCTACTTGTTTACTTTTATCTCCAGTAAACAACTTTAAAATGTATCAAGTGAGACCTTCTTCTTCTTGGACATCAGGTGCTCCTTTCCAATCACCCAAGTGTTCACTGCGGTAACGCCTCCATTGTTGTTATCAGAAAAGTAACAGCCCTAGACCCCAATGGAGTCTATCACTTACCACCTACAATTTGGATACAACCCATTCCTTCTAGACCCTCCACACAGTAACTTGCCGCTAGACAGCTCTGAGCAGCATCAGTCCAGTGCTGTCTTACACTCAGACTTGATACCTTTAGATAGGAGCATTGTTAGTCTGGGGAGAGGTATTGTTAGATGCAGATATAGATGGACTTGACTAACAAATTAAAGCTGAATTCCAGCTAACACCTTTTAAGCAGTTACAGCAACATTATTGTTTTTTTCTTTGTGGTTAAAGGTTTTACATACACAAATACAAGCTGACAATTGTAGGCCCCCCATCAGTGTTAAATGGTTTGTTCCAATCCTCAAATTGTCATTTTGCCTGGGCAGCTTGGTTTGCAGACTCACTAGCCATCTAGTGAAAATAAGAAAAAAAAATCTTAAAAGAGAAAACAAATGCAGCCTCCACATCTACAAATTAGTAAGCTGCAATATACAGTAATATTTTGGGTTTAATACTGCTGTAAGTCCCAACATTTAGTCAGATTTGTACAGTATAAGGAAGGTTTTTATTGCTATTGGTTTCCATATTGGGAGCATTTCCCCTCATTATTTGACCCACTGACAGTTTCAATTGGTTCAGGCAGTGAGAATACATTTCTTCAACCAATGCTGTTCTTCAGCTAAAACAGCCAGCATTAAAATGGTTAATGTAGTACTATAACTGAACCAAAGTGACTCCATCTTGTTGATCATAAGTTCATATACCTTTAATTCAGTCTCAGACATTCTATTCTAGCTTATTCTGTATTTCCAGGTTTGTAACAGCATTTTGCAAGACACACACACAAGAAGACGGCTTGCATAAGCTTTTATACTTTATATACTCTATATAAAGATTGTGATCTAGTTTGGCTTTCCTGTCCCTTGTTCCTTGTTCTTTTGGGCTATGGAAACAAGAAAGCATGACTTATGAGTCATGGTCAGATGGCCTATTCACTTTTTGTAACCTCATGTTGACTATGTTCTAGGGGTTATTGACCTGCATAACCATATATCACTGACTTGTTTAATTATATTCATGATGTTAATGATGTTCAGTATATTCCGTTACTAACCACTCCCCCCTCCCCTATTGTGATTGGTAAAGTTGAATGAAATATAAGCTGTATACACGCCCAATAAAAGGCAAACACTTTTTGAAATCACTCCTTGTATCTTGTGTTCATTGAGTTGTCTCACGGTTCTGGGGGTCTTCGGTGGTCTGCACTATTAACCCTTGGCTGGTCTGTCATGTACCTGGAGTACCCTTAAAACCCCTTCAGTTAAAATCTCTCACATATACCTAGTGAAGTGAATAGTATCATATGATACACAGAGATGAAACAAATCATCCTACATAATGTACCCCTGTTTATTTGCACAATTTCTTCTGTAGATCATTCTAAACACACAGAACAAAGGATTTTTTCTCAGCCCTAGCAGCAGGGCGTGGGGATCTGAAGTCTGACAGGACAGGTCTTAAGGAGGTTAACTCTGGACCCTGATTGGGGAGAAAGGTACACCCCCCTCATTACAGCACACAGGTAATAATGCAGAACTGTGGCTGTCAATCACAGGCTGTGTGCTGAAGCTCTCCTCCCCCACTTCAATTTTACCTCTTGGTGTCACGAGAAGTGACTCATGCTTATAGCAGAGGAAGGAGGCAGCATAGCGAAATCACGGTCCTCAGTGTTTGGAGAGAGGAAAGTACACAGAATAGAAGGATTGTTCATATTTTATGTTTGATGTTTACAACCACTTCAAACATCCTTTTCCCCAGCAGAGTCTTGAAGGATTAGAAAACCTAAGAGATTATCATTGGTATCTTGATTTCCACCAAAAAGATTTTCCTTATTTTCCTATGCTGATGACTGATGTCCATATTCCAAAAAAACTTGACAAAGACGACTCTTTTGCTTTAGTGGGTCTGGAACACTCCAACATTACATCCACAGGTTTGATAATGGATAAATGAATATGGAGACAGAATGTAGGAAAACAGATAATTTACCTAGTGTTTTTATTGTATACTTTTTTTTTTAGCAATATTTTTATTGTTTTTAAAGTCGCAAACATGTAACACATACATATAACAAAAATATCAGGGTGACCCTCGCAGGGGATATATAAAATATCTTGTATCAGAAACACAATTACCAACATAGCAAGAGGGTCACACTAATGAAAGAGAGGCCTGGCTCACTTAGGCTGATGGATATCGGAAGCAGTATCATTCATGAACATAATGGTAAAAGGCAAAATACTTTGACAGCAAAATAACTGTTCCCTCAGCTGGGACATTTAAGGCAAAACACATCAAGTAGAAGAATACATGAAAAAAGGAAAACAACGGGACTTTGAAGGCGTCAAGAGAAAAAAGAATATTTTTTAGATATAAAAAATAGGTTTTTTAATGACAATAAAAACATAATAATAAAAAAGCCCTTGTTGCATATCAGATTCGTTTTGTATACAAATACAGACACTACTGCTCTACATGTTTTGCTTCGAGTGAGCTTCTTCAGGAGATTCTAGAGTGCTGTATGAAATGATTACTACAAGAAATAGTAAAAGAAGACAACAGCAAAATAGGAATTAATTACTTGGAAATTTTTGTAAATTATCAAAATATAGGTATACAAATATACACTTGTTTTATATTAATTTCAACAGAGAAAGAATTTTTACAGTCAAGAAATATTTCTGAAGCATAGATGGACCTACCGGAAATGAATAATTGCAAATAAAATGCCAAAGCGTTCCGTTTCTGAATACTCCAAGCAGATACCTCAATGTTAGGAATAGAGTGACCACAGGGGGTGATGTAAATATAAACGGAATAAATCCTATAAAGGAAAGATATATGTATATGTGGATATTTATAAAGATATACCGAGCATATTCTAATTGCCCATGAAAATCTATATAATATTCCAAAATGTGACCCAATTATCACTGTGGAAGGGAATATAGTAATAATAAATGACCTTATTTGAATTGATGTTAGTAGGATCAAGGAAAAACAGGATAACATTCAAGCGAAAAAATATTGGCCTGAAAAACAGGATATGCCAAATATGGGCTTTATAGAGTAGAGTCTAAACCGATTTTAATATTTCTCCACTGGAATCTCCCAAATATTGGAAATGAATAGATATTGGTGAGGCAGCATATCAAACTTACCTATCAGTGGAGAAAAGGCAAAAAATGCGGAGGGAGAGGAGAGATCTGGACTCTCTCTCTCAAACAAGCCCTCTGACAGACAGTGGTGGCGTGAGCCGCATTCATAACCCCCATTCCGGAAGCGTCTGACATCACTTCCGGAACGCGGACGTAACTATGGGTGCTACTGCGCACGCACAATATCCAAAGGGTGGAAGTGACGTAAAGTGTATCACGCAAACGCCAAATTTGCCATCTTGGAAATGGGCTGCCAGCGTCTTGCAACGCTGCTGGGTAAAGACGACCCAAATCAGCGCAACAGTTGCAAAACAGACTGTGCTAATGGGAAAGAATGCTAGGAAAACCTAGCTGATGAATTGCTCAGACCAAAAAATGGCAACGATAGACTTATAACCATCGGGCTCCAACTGTAATTCACACTTGATCAAATGGGAAGGGATGACCGGTGCCCGGGGCGTCTGTGTGGTCACTAATTAGTCCAAGAACAGTTGAGATTGATCTGCTGGGTCATTTACAGAAAAGATAGAAATTGTACTAAAAAAATGTATAAAGGTTACATACCGGTAAAGAAGTCCATCTTATTGCTTCAATACAAAGCTGCATAAAACAATCTTTGTGAGAGAATGTACATAGTGGCATAAATGAGAATACTTCTTTATAATACATACTTATAAGGAAAGCACATGAAAGATATATATAAGCAGTTAGAGAACTAAATTAAACATTAAGATTAAAAATGTAATTTTTCAAAAAGAACAAGCATTGTGATGCATTATACCTATCTACAAGAAAGGTTTATAGCTCGGTGCATCATTCAAGCCTGGACATTTTAGGGCTGACAGACTATGGATCCAGAGAGCTTCTCGCTGAAGAAGTGTTTTATCATTATTCCCCTCTTTCTCATTTGGAGGAATATGCTCCAGAGCATAAAAATGCACCAGAGAGCAATCGAATCCGTGAAACAGACCCATGTGCTAATCGGTGTCTACATTCTTTTTTTTGGCCACCAGGGAAACATGGTCACGGATTCGGTGAAAGAAGGGTCTTTTGGTTTTGCCCACATAGTAGGCCCACAATTACATAGCATAAAGTATACCACTTCTACTGATGGACAAGTTTGTCCTTGAGTGATTTAGATCTTCTGAAAGTGATTTCAGGATAGGTTTTTAATTGCTTAGAGATAGTATTGTCAGCCATTAGGAGGTACCAGTACTTTTGTATGATTTGACAAACTTACTTGTGTTGACCCAAATCAGGTAATCATTCTAACTCCAGAGTTAGCTTTAGGAATTTTATGACCATAGATTAATGAAGCTCTTTGCTTTGGAATAAGCCTTTTTTTAGGCATTTCTTGCTATAGCCTTGTTGTATAAAGCCTAGCTGTGCCTTGGCTTCTGTTTCAAATGTCTTATTGTCGCTACAATTTCTTTTTAATCTTAGATATTGTCCATATGGAACACTAGCCACCAAAGAAGTGAGATGAGAACTATTGGCATGCACTAGTGAATTCCCTGCAGAGGGTTTACAAAACAGGGTAGAGTCAAGGGTACCATCAGGATTAACCAATATTTGAATATCCATGAAATTTAATTTCTCTTGCTGATATTCTAAAGTAAACTTGAGATTATATTGGTTAACGTTTAATTTCTCAAAAAATGTAAGCAGCTCATCTTTAGTCCCAGTCCACATATAAAAGATGTCGTCAATGTAGTGATGCCATAAGGTTATCTTGCAAAGAAATGATTGCATCTCCTCCCTGCAAATAAGTCTTGTTCCCACCCCCCCAGGTACAGGTGGAAGTACGATGGGGCGCATCTGGTCCCCATCACCACCCCCTGCACCTGAAGGTAGTGGGAATGACCAAATAAAAAATATTGTTGGTCAGAATAAACTTCAAACGAGCCAAAATTAAATTATTATAAGGTGAAACAGTGGGATCGCTCTCAGAGATAAAGCCCCCCACAACAGTCACCCCTTTCTCATGAGGGATGGAGTAATAGAGGAACTCAACATTCAGAGCCGCTAGCCAGGCTCTTCTTGGGATATGTATCCTATCAAGGGCCCTGAAGTAGGTCCAAAGTATCCTGTAAATAGGATGTGAGGCCCTCTTTATGAGGTCGAAGCTAATCGTCTATCAATTGACTCGCAGTTTCAGTAAGACAACCATTACCGGAGACTATCGGTTGTCCAGGGGGTTGCATTAAATTTGTATGTATTTTCAGCAATGCATAAAGAGTAGGTGTCTTGGGACATTTAACATTTAAAAAAAACATTTTTTCTGTTTAAAAGGCCTTTATTATTGGCGTAGCCTATTAATTTGCGATAACGTATTCATTCGATTTTTAAAACAAATTTAAGACCATGGTTTCATTCTGTTGATAGTCCATCACAACAAGGTTGCCTCCTTTGTCCGAGAACTTGATAATTACATTTGTATTTTGTTGTAGTGAGATGACTGCTTTTTGCTGAGCCGGGGTTAGATTGTATTGAGAGACCTTTCCAATTGGTTTGACAAATCTCATTGGTAACTTGCTGTGTAAACGCCCATAGATTGGGGTTACATTGTAAAGCTGGAAATACCTGGGATTTAGGTTTATAATCCCTAGGAGTTGAAGTTGTTAAAGAAATATTTAATGTGATGGCCCAAGCCTGGCTGGACAGAGATTCCTCAGAACTTGAGGATTCAGTCTCATCCGGGTGGCTTTCATCCCATAAATCCATGAGATTGTCTAATGCTTTAATGTCATTAATTGTTAGTTCTTTCCAGAGTGGATTGGCCAGAGAATGATTTTAGGAATAGGGCTGTTCCTTATCATATATAATCTTAAACATTAGTTTTCTCAAGAACAAATTAAGGTCCTTGTTGAGTTCGAACTGGTCTATCCTCTGAGTGGGGCAATAGGTCAGTCCTAAACCCAGGACCCGAACCTGCTCCTCAGTGAGTACATAAATAGATATATTAATTACCTCAAATGTATTTTGTTGGCATGCAATTTGGGATTCACTAGATCCCCCTTCTTCGCATCCGGAACTGGTTGGAAGAAAATTGGCACAAGGCAAAAATCCGGCATTCCCAATTGATTGGCTTGCTTGAGCTTGAATTTGTGTTGGAAAAATTTGTGAAGTATGTGTAGTGCCTGTGTTCGTGGTGGATTCTGAGTGACCGGCTCCTCCCTGGGAATCAGAAGATTTGGCCTGGGTTGATCGTGCAGAGTTTTGTGCCCGACCCATGTTGGGAGTGCACTTTGGTGAAAAAACTTGTGCATTATCACTATCGTTTTTACGTTTAAAGGCGCTTGGTGTCTTAGTCGTGCGAGTCCATTCGTGTGCTTATGAAGAAGATGCAGAAGAAAAATCAGAAGTGTCAGAGTCATTGGGATCATTGGTTGATTCTTTGGGTTTATATGCTTTGTTGTTTCATCTCTAGTTTTTTTTGTTTTGTTTTGTTTTGTTATAGGCCTGATTATTATCATAGGATAGTAACATCAATTTAAATGAGGTAATTTATTTTTTCTATATTCCCTTCCATAGTGATAATTGGGTCAAATTTTGGAATATTATATAGATATATACTTTTAATAGGCAATTGGGATATGCTTGGTTTATCTTTATATATATATCCACATATACATACATGTTTCCTTTATAGGATTTATTCAGTTTATATTTACATCGCCCCCCCCTGTGGTCACTCTATTCCTAACATTGAGGTATCTGCTTTGAGTATTCAGAAACTGAACGCTTTGGTGTTTGATTTATTATTATTATTATTATTATAATACGAGATTTATATAGCGCCAACAGTTTACGCATCGCTTTACAATGTATAAGGGGGACAACACAATTACAGTACAGTTCAATACAAAAGGTACAGGAGGGCCCTGCTCGTAGAGCTTACATTCTAAAAGGAGGGGGTGGTGGTACAAAAGGTAATAGCTGCAAAGAATGATTTGATGGAGGTGGCTCAGGGACAGTTATGTGGGTGTGGGATAGGCTTCCCTGAATAAATGAGTTTTCAGGGATCTCCTAAAGGTGGACAGGGTAGGGGCTGATTGGACATACTGGGGCAGGGAATTCCAGAGGATGGGAGAGGCTCTGGAGAAGTCCTGAAGGCGAGCATGGGAGGAGGTAACAAGGGAGCTAGAGAGCAGGAGGTCCTGGGAGGAGCGGAGGGGGCGATTTGGGCGATATCTGCAGATGAGGTTGGTGATGTAGATGGGGGCGATGTTGTGAATGGCCTTGTATGTTATGGTTAGCATTTTGAATTTTACACGGTGGGGTAGGGGAAGCCAGTGAAGGGATTGGCAAAGAGGAGCAGCAGTCACGGATCGATTAGTGAGTTGTATTAGTCTAGCAGCAGCATTCATAATAGACTGAAGGGGGGATAGCCTGCTTAAGGGTAGGCCATTAAGGAATAATTTGCAATTATTCATACTCGGTAGGTTCATCTATGCTTCAAAAATATTTCTTGACTGTAAAAATTCTTTCTCTGTTGAAATTAATATAAAACAAGTGTATATTTGTATACCTATATTTTGATAATTTGTAATTACCGTATTTTTCGATGTATAAATAAATATCAATGCAGCCTGATGCCCATCTGCAGTCTCACCATCTCGAGCCGCCGGAAATTACTGAGCCGTCATCTCCTGTTTACTTGGTTCTCAGTCGGCAGTCACATACACAGTCCTGCCTCCGCCATCGGCATTGGACCAGCTCCTGTGATTGACAGAACACTGGTCCAATGCCGATGGCAGAGGCGGGACTGTGTGTGTGACATCAGAGCCGAGTGGAAGCCGATTATACAGAAGATGATGGCTCAGTGAATTCCGGCGGTGCTCAGCAGCGCTCGTCTCCTCCTTCCCCTCAGAGGTACACTATTGGTGTATAACACGCACCCGTGATTTGCCCCCTATTTTCGGGGGGAAAAAGTGTGTGTTATACGCCAATAAATTCAGCTTTAATTTACAAGCCGAGATTCTGCTCTATCCTGGTTCTCGGCCTATTTATCACAGTGCTCCTTCAGTGTCACCTACAACTCTGTCTCCTCCTCTCCATTGCCCCTTTCTGTGGGGGTCCCCTAAGGCTCTGTTCTTGGACCGCTTCTCTTCTCTATCTACACCTCCTCCCTTGGTCACTTGATAACCTCCCATGGCTTCCAGTACCACTTATACACCGATGACACCCAAATCTATCTGTCTACTCCTCACCTCACTCCTTCAGTCTCCTCTTGCATTACTAACTTACTAACTGACATATCAGCATGGATGTCACACCACTTCCTTAAACTAAATCTCTCTAAAACAGAGCTATTAATATTCCCCCGCCCGTGTCCCCCTCCACGACATTTCCATCAAAATCAACAATGCAACCATCAGTCCCTCCCCTCACGCCAGGGTACTAGGTGTAATCCTAGACTCTGACTTGTCATTTCAGCCTCAAATCCAATTGTTGTCAAAAGTTTGTAGAATTCACCTCCGTAACATCTCTAAAATTCGCCCCTTTTTAACAAATGAAACCACCAAGCTCCTCATTCACTTCCTTGTTATCTCTCGCCTTGACTATTGCAACTTCCTTCTCACTGGCCTGCCTCTCCATAGGCTATCCCCTCTTCAAAAAAGGAAAAGAAAGGCACCTCTAAGTGCAGTATGTCAAATTTAATAAAGTGCACAAAGGGTTAAAAGCACTTACAAGATTGTTGAGTGTTAAAAGACATGATAAAATCAGGAGTCCTCATCTGTGGCATGTGTCCGTCCTCAGCATGGTGGTAGAGAGCAGTGTAGAGCCGTCCAGCAGCTGTAAAACATTCTCATGCGTGTTGGAAAGAGGAGGCAGCAGGGAAGCCTGTATTCACTGCGGGACACACAAGGCTGATGGTGTCAGTGTAGAGAAGGGGGTGGTAACGCGTTTCGGAGCATGTGCGGCTCCTTCGTCAGACCTACGCCCACACTCCTCAAGCTGGCTTATAAATGGTGAGGGGGAGGAGCAAGGGGAGGAGTGTGGGCAGATGTCTATATGAATGTGTTATAAAGGCGGCCGGGCGTTTGTGCACATGCAAATAGGGTCGTAAGTCTAATGTTGAGTTGACAATGAATAAATCTACAGCCGTGTTACAAGGGCGGCCAGGCGTATATACACATGTGTTACCGGGGCAGCCAGGAATCTATGTGCACGTGTTACAAAGGCAGCCGGGCGTTTGTACACATGCAAATAAGGTAGTAAGTCTAATGTTGAATTAACAATGAATAAATAATAAATAAATATGTCGCAGTGTTACAGGGGCAGCCGTTATCTGGGACAGTAATACGGATGATATTGAATCTTTTGTTTCCCATTGTAATAATAACAACATGGGCCTATCCTTTACATCTGTTCACGATAAAACACATCTAGCATTCTTAGACCTTGATCTATTTCATGATACTGGTCGCATCCATGCAAAAAATTATTGCAAACCCACTGCTGGGAATTCCTATCTGCACTTCAATAGTTGCCATCACCCTCGTTGGTTAAAAAATATTCCAAAAAGTCAATTCTGCCGTCTCAGACATAATTTCACCATGCAGTCAGACTATCAGACACAAAGCATAAACCTCAAACAAAAATTCATTGAAAAAGGCTACCGTCCTTCACTCATCGAACAAGCCTACACCACATACATCAATCCTGATACTCATACCCATAGAATGAATTCATCAAAGGACATTCGGTTCACGACTCAATTTCATAACAAATACAAAAATATGGAACACATAGTTCATAAACATTGGCCAATACTACTGCAGGATCCCCATCTCAAAGACAGTATATCAAATAAACCTAAATTTTCATATAGGAAAGCACCTAACATTAAGGGAAAGATTGCCCCAAGCAAACTCAAAAAGAAAACAAATACGTCATCTTCACTCCAACTCTTTTTTATGATTGGGATGTATCAATGCCGCAAACCCCTTTGCCTTACATGCAGTTTTGTACAACATGGTCAAAAAACATTCACGATTAAAAATAAAACATACAAAATTTCAGAATTCTACACCTGTTCTACAGACCATGTAGTATACTGCCTGACCTGCCCCTGCGGCCTCCACTATGTAGGTCGAACTATACGCCCCCTACACCAGCGTTTTGGAGAGCACCGCCGATTCATCGAGGCCGGTAAAGACCATCATAGCGTCCCACGACATTTCACCCAACATCACCCTAAATCTACCGTAGGCCTAAAAGTATGGATCATCGAATCCATACCAGCCACTCTCCCTGCGGCAGAGAGATTTAAACGTCTCTGCCAACGGGAGACTTATTGGATATACGCTCTTGAAGTACTTTTTCCTGGAGGTATCAATGAAGAATTGGAAATTAGCACCTTACTCTAGATGATACCACATTTAACATACAGACTGTAATATTATGGTTCATTTATCATTCATCCCTCCTTATTATCATATCCATACGTCATGGTGTTTGCCTGTTATACATGTACATATCTGCCATCTGTCACAATCAAATACTATTTGTAGAGCATCCATTACATCTTATTACCTATTTCTATAAGTTAATTCCTTATAGTAGATTTGTGACCTTATTTGCGGGTGTGTAAATGCCCGGCCGCCCCTGTAACACACTTGCATACTTATTTACAGTCTATTATTATCTATTATCGTCAGAGTATTGCTACAGGCATAATCTGCACTATTTGTATAAGTATCCACCACCTCCTATTATCCTTCTGTAGTTTATAGACGCCCAGCCACCCCTGTAACACTTCTATATTCTAGTACACAGTTGAGTAATACCTCTCACCGTGAGATTATTGCTACAGGCATAATCTGCACAATTCGTACAACTTGTATAAGCATCCACTATTTTCCTCTATCTGTCCTTAGTGTATAGACGCCTGGCCGCCCTTGTAACACACCTATACACTTATTCATAGTAAAGTAATATTCATCACTGTTTTATCATTGTTACAGACATAATTAGTAATCGCTTATTCCTTTTTTTTTTTGTTTTTTGTTTTTTTTTTTTTTTTTGTCTTATCCTCTTACAACAGATTTACCACCTTATTTGCATGTGTACAAACGCCCGGCTGCCTTTGTAACACGTGCACATAGATTCCTGGCTGCCCCGGTAACACATGTGTATATACGCCTGGCCGCCCTTGTAACACGGCTGTAGATTTATTCATTGTCAACTCAACATTAGACTTACGACCCTATTTGCATGTGTACAAACGCCCGGCCGCCTTTATAACACATTCATATAGACACCCGGCCGACCATGTAACACACCTGTATATTAATTCAATGTCAACCTTATGTTTGTATATTTATTTATTTATTATTGTTAATTTAACCACTGCCATCTGTGCCCTGTACCCCTGTGTCAAATTCCTTCAGGACTTCATTGTATATAGCACTGACGTTAATAATCCATTTTGTGAGTGCACGGTCATCTTGGCCATCCTCATAATACATCTGTCACTTCCCTTATTATTGTGTATTTAGTATCTGCCCACACTCCTCCCCTTGCTCCTCCCCCTCACCATTTATAAGCCAGCTTGAGGAATGTGGGCGTAGGTCTGACGAAGGAGCCGCACATGCTCCAAAACGCGTTACCACCCCCTTCTCTACACTGACACCATCAGCCTTGTGTGTCCCGCAGTGAATACAGACTTCCCTGCTGTCTCCTCTTTCCAACACGCATGAGAACGTTTTACAGCTGCTGGGCGGCTCCACACTGCTCTCTACCACCGTGCTGAGGACGGACACATGCCACAGATGAGGACTCCTGATTTTATCATGTCTTTTAACACTCAACAATCTTGTAAGTGCTTTTAACCCTTTGTGCACTTTATTAAATTTGACACACTGCACTTAGAGGCGCCTTTCTTTTCTTTTTTTATATCTTCAGAGTTGCTTCTCCTCTAACTAAAGTGCTGCCAGAAGTGCCATCTCATCACTATCATCCCTCTGACCAGCTACCCACCTCCACCAGAGCGCCCTTATCACCTCTCTGTTTTATCCCCTCTTCAGTCTATCATGAATGCTGCTGCCAGACTTATCCACCTTACCAACCACTCAGTGTCTGCCAACCCTCTCCTCCAATCCCTACACTGGCTCCCAATCACCCAGCGAATTAAATTCAAAATACTAACCACAACATACAAAGCCATTCACAACTCTGCTCCAAGCTACATCACCAATCTTGTCTCCAAATATCACCCAAATCGTCCTCTCCGCTCTTCTCAAGACCTTCTACTCTCAAGCTTTCTCGTCTCCTCCTCTCATGCTCATCTCCAGGATTTCTCCAGAGCCTCTCCCATCCTCTGGAACTCGCTACCTCCACCTGTCCAGCTATCCCCTACTCTTGCTACCTTCAGGCGATCCCTAATAACTCATCTCTTCAGGAAAGCCTATAACGTCTCTAAATAATCTTTTACCACTTCCATCAGCTCATTCCCCACAGTTACAACCGTTTGTACCACCTGCCCCACCCTATTAGATTGTAAGCTCTTCTGAGTAGGGCCCTCTTAATCCTCTTGTATCTTATTGTATTATAACTGTATTGTCTCCCTTTTATATTGTAAATCGCTGCGTAAACTGTTGGCGCTATATAAATCCTGTATAATAATAATAATAATACAAAAATTTCCAAGTAATTAATTCCTATTTTGTTGTTGTCTTCTTTTACTATTTCTTGTAGTAATCATTTCATACAGCACTCTAGAATCCCTGAAGAAGCTCACTCGAAGCGAAACATGTAGAGCGGTAGTGTCTGTATTTGTATACGAAATGAATCTGATATGGGATAGGGATTTTTTATGACAACGTTTTTATTGTTATTAATAAAACTTAGTTTTTTATATCTAAAAAATATCATTATTTTTCTCTTCACCTTCAAAGTCGTGTAGTTTTTCTTTTTTCATGTATTCTTCATAAAAATTGGGATGTGGTGTCCACTCTGATCTCGCAGCCCTAATTCTCTTTATTAAACATCAATTAGAAGGCACATCCGCAGCTGTGGAGGGCTCAGCTAACCATGTGGACCATAGTCATACTTTTTGGGGCAACCTCTGTTGGCATATGTGTCTTTGTAGAAGGACAGACCAACTGTTTCCAAAAAGTGAGAGGTGGAGGGGATGTCTTCCTCCAATGAAGTGTAATGGCCTTTCTGGCATAAAACAAAAGTAAACCCACTAGGGTGTGCCCCACTACCATAGGGATGAGGTCTTCAATTAAACCCAAGATGCATACGGACATGGAGGATTGTAGTGGTATAGCGCCAACCAGATGAATAATATTTAGTACTTCCTCCTAGAAGCCGGCAATGACAGGGCAGGTCCAAAAAATATTGGTAAAATCCCCCATGACTCCTCCACATTGCCAACATTCAGAGGAAGAGCTGGGCTTCATTGTGTACAATCTATAGGGGGGTAAAGTATGCACAGTGTACCATTTTAAATTGAATTAGGTTATCCCGTAAAGAAACCAGTGATTGGAAAGGAAAGTCCCATATGTCATCCCAATCATCATCGTCAAGGTCCGGGATATCTCATTGTCATCTGGCCCTAAGGCTCTCCAGAACAGGTAATGACACTATCACTAGATGAGAGTATAATCGAGAGGTGGGTTTCTCCCCACAATCAGACCTTAGTACCTTCTTTAGCATCAACTGTACGATCTCATTGGCTGAGTTGGAGAATTGGATACCACAGGCATGGGAGAGTTGAAAGTAGTGGAAAAGATAGGACTCTGTAATGTTAGAGCCAGAGGATAATAAGGAGAAGGGGACCAGGGAGTGATTGACAATCACTTGGAATATTGTTGTATTCTTAAATTTGGTCCAAGTATAAGGCTACGGTATTTTGTAGATTTTAAGCAAATTGGGATTGCGCAACAGGGGGGCATTGGGGGAGACAGCTAGTTTGGTGCTAGTACATTTGAGTCCGACCCCCCAAGCTCGGAGAGTCGTGTGCATAGAGCGTGTCAATAGTTATGGAAATTTTAATGCTCCCAGGGAGTTTACCACAGCCACCTCAACCATTACAGAGGGGTTGGTAACATTAGGGTTTAACCACCATGCAATAAAAGGGAGGCGCGCACACCTAGTGCATTATCACACACATTTAATAGGTATTAAAAGGTTACAAGTGGATACTCACAAAGGTGGCAACCCACAATGAGCCATACAACTGCACAATGTTACACGGTGTGGACATAGCAAGGGTATAGGCTGGCGCATTTCGGGGGTGCACCCCCTTCCTCAGAGCCAAGCTAGCCTGGACGCCAATGCCCAGTGCTTAATAGGAGAAAAAGGCTTAAATAAATTAATTAAAGAATAAGTTAATAAATGAGTTAACTAATTAATTAATCAATTGATTAAGAAGGCCCACCCACCAAAGATGAACACGGGGGCAGGACGAGAAAATAAAAAAATAAAAAAATAATTCTATATATATATATTTGGGTATATAATAATTACACAGATGCCGCTATACAATATATAAAATTATACCAAAAAATTATACCCTAGAATGGATAAATTGCTGAAAAACAATGTTGAGCTTTAAAATAAATATAGTAATAATGATAATACAAAGCTATGCACAGAGCCATAGGTGTTCACTCACCCCTGTATATTGCTGCACAGATGGCTGCTGTGTTTTTATTTATATTTTTATTTTCATTTTTTAAATTTTTTTATATATTTTTATTTTTATATATATTTCTTATTTCCATTTTCATATTTGTTTTACCTCCATTTATATTTATATCTCCAGAGTCATCTTCATTTTGTTTTTTTATTGCTTGTTGTGGGGGACATGGTCCTGTGTTTCCACCGGACATGACGTCACTCATCTTCTCTGTAGTGACTCAGGAGCATGGAGCTTTCCTGGTGCAGGTCTGTGCGCTTTTTACAGGCACACTGTGACAGGAGGAGCTCTGCTAGTGTCAGGTGTGAGGGACCTGGCAATGTCTCCTCCGGGTTCTGATGTGCCTGTGTGGCTTGTGATTGGCAGGGGGAGTTTTGCTGGTGTCCGGTGTGAGGAGTCTCGGCTTTCTTACTTCCAGGTACATTTCTGTTTGGGTCCCCGTACTTTAATCCCCCAGTGGGACCAGGGGAGTTCTCCTCCCCCTAGCGGCCATCTGTGCGGCATCACCTGCCTGGTTTTGGAATACTGATGTCCTTGTTGCTGTTTAAACCACAAAAGACCTTTTTAGTGCTGGAAGTGATTGTTTTTTCTTGTATTTTAGCTACCATGCAGCTGCGACAATATTAGTAGAGATCAAGAATGCCAGGCCATCTTGGGAGGGGGTCGCATTAACGTGGACCACTTATATCTGGGGGTTTGGGGTCCCCAAAGGAAGGAGGAGAACAGTTGGTTTAGTCATGTAAAAAGGATTTGGGGATCCATTGAGGGGAGTGTCGAAAAAGATAATAACATTTTGGTAATATTTTCATTTTAATTAAGTTAAGGTGTCCAAGGAGGGGTTAGGGAAGGGAATCCCATGGCTTTAGTTTAAGCCAAACCTCTTGCATCACCGGTGACAAATTTAGGGTCAGGAAGTCAGACAACTGTCTAGAGATTTCAACCCCCAGATATAGCAAACTCTCAAACCATTGCAACGGGAGGTCTGGAGGGGCTATGGGCAATAACAGAAATTTAGTCCAATTCACTTTGAGGCCCGCAACTGTAAGAAAATAATTTAGGAAACAAAGGGCCCCCTACAGGCCAAAAACAATAGTATGTCACCCGCTTACAGCTCCACCCTCTCCTCCAGCCAGCCAATACGCAACCTTTTATTATGTGGGGAGATCCGAAGGGCCTCTGCCACTTGCTCAATAGTAATGGCGAATAAGGCTGGGGAGAGAGCACAGACCACCGGGTGCCCCTGGATAAAGGAAAGGGTTGTGAGAGACCTCCCCCCAAGCTTAATGGCAGACATGGGTTGCTTATATAGGACCTGCATCCATTTAATTAAAACCAAGGGAAAACCGATTCTGTGGAGAACCTCCCATAGAAAAGGTCATTCAAACGTTTTTTCAGTGTCCAGTGAGGCCACCACTCTGGAGCCCATATTAAGGTGTTGTGCATGGATATTGGTATGCAGCCTCCATAGGTTGATGTTGGTCATTCTATGGCCCATAAAACCAGTTTGGCCAATCTCTGTGATAGTGGGTAAAAGAGGTGTGTTTTATAAATTAGGACGACATGAGCATGGCTCATAGAAGCTGGTAAGTCTCCATTGGTTAAACACTTTAAATAGAGGGGGGCCAGGATCGCAGCCAGAAGGTCACCAACTCACCATGGGTCCTGTAGTGCTCAAGGGGGGGGGGGTCATCTGAGCCTGGGGACTTCCCCGCAGAAAAGGATCTGATTGCCAGAAGAACTTTGTCCGGGGTAAACGGTCTCACCAGGGCCTCGCTTTCCACATCTGAGAGCCAGCCAGGTGCCAAGGGATCTAGCCAAGCAGCCAGATCAGCAGGCTTAAAATCGGAGGGCAAAGCAGAGGTGTAAAGGGAGCTGCAGAACTTGTGGAAGGCTTCTAGTATAGCTGGAAAAGAGGAGACTGATTTGCCTGAGGAGGCTCTAATTTCAGGTATCAAGGTCAGGGGCTGGTTATGTTGTGTCAACATTGCCAGTAGGCACCCAATATGGTCACCCTTGTTCAAAAAAAAATCTGTTTGTTGTTGTAGAGATCCAACCTAGTGATCTTGGTTAAATGTAGATAAAGCTTGCGCTTCTTAGCATGTAGTAAGTCAAAATAAGTCTTGGTGGGGTCAGCGTTGTAGGCTCAGTACAGGCTTTCACTGCATCTTGGAGAGAAATGGTAGCAGCAGCCTGACCATTATGGAGAGCAGCAATGGAGGAGATGTATTATCCTCAAGAAAATGCCTTAAAGGCATCCCAAATGACCTTTGGAGTGGATGACCCCGAGTTAAGTTTCCAATATTTTGTGAGTTGAGAAATGGCTTCAGCTAAATTTGAGTGGGCAACCTAATGGGACCCCAAATGGCACAGGGCTGAGGTACGGGAGCAGTGAGAGCAAACAGTGAGTGCCAATGGAGAAGTTGCTTTGTACGAGGTGGAGAAACAGGAGTAAGATTTGACCGATGGATGCTTCCATCTCCACACCTCCTTAACTCCCATTGCCTAAGCCCAAGTGGCTAGACTGGAGAAAAGGTGTTTGGGGGGTAAGTCTATCAAGATCAGGGGTTAACATGGCATTAAAATCACCCATAAGTAGCAATTTAGCGGGACAATACGGGGTGATATTCTCCAGAATAGTATATAGCAACACAGAGGAGAAGGGTTGTCAGGAGACTAGTAGACCAGACTGTGTGGACTGCACAGAGATAACCCAAAACACATGTAAGTGAATAGTGATATTTATTAAAATAGGTGATAATTAGAAAATACAAACAGTGAACAACCAACCCAACAAACCCACCAACAACAACAATATATACAGCAAGGGGCAGTACCGGAATCACAGATGTACACCAGGCCAGGGTCATACACGACAGGTCAGCAGGACAAGGGATATACCAGAAGCATAAACGTTAGCCAAGCCAAGGTCATACACAGGAAGATCAGTAAATGAGGGACAGGGAACCAACAGGACAGAGAGGGGATGGATCGGGCTGAAGGGTACAGGAACACAGAAGGGATCGGGTCAGGATAAGCTCGGGCACAAGGTCAGAAGCAGGCTCAGGATCGGGTAACAGGCGAACAAGGTCAGGGCTCAAGGAGAGAGATACCAAGGCAAGCATATGAGGGCTTGCCGGGTATTTATAGGACTGACTATGATTGACTTCAAGTCACACCTGAGCGCAGGGAGTGTTGTCTGCTCCATACTGCCAGGATCCATCCACTGGTGGATGTCAGTACTGCGGCCAAAAGATGAAATGACACCAGCAGGGAAATATTCTCCTGACAGTTCAACACTGCCAGGAGACACCTGCTGGTGGTACTGCATGCCAACCGATATATCTTACGAGCGGATGGATCCTTTCCTGACAAGGGTGGAGGAATGTGCACACTGACAATAATATAACTCTGGTTTCACAATGTAAAGGCTATGACTACATATTTGCCCTGGGGGTCTGTGTGAACATGTTCGGTCACACAAGGGAAAGACTTACTAATCAACACGGACATCCCCCAGGCAAATGTAGAGTAGGAAGCATGAAAGGCTTTTTGGATCCATGGTTTTTTAAGCACCAATACTTTGCTGCCCACAAGATGCGTTTCCTGTAATAATACCACATGAGGGGAGTGGGATTTAAGGTAAAGGAAGAGCAACGCTCTTTTAAATTTAGAGTTCAATCTACGGACATTCCAAGAAAGAATGGTAAAAGTGGGGTCATGTACATGTGTTGCCATCATGTATATTGGGTAAGAGAAAAGTATGCGGGAGATAAAGAAGCCCTACCGGACATCTCAGGAGCAGCGAGGTCCAAGGGAGCCAGTACCAAAATAAGTAAAAAACGAACCTGGAAATAAAGGAAAACAATAACAAAGACAAAAACCATAAACATCACTCCAAGCGGCAACGGAGTGCCTACCCAGCCCTTGTTTGGTACCAACCACCTGAACCTTGGAAGGGCTCAGACAGGGTCTATACCCAAAGACTATAACAGTAACAGGCAGTAGTATAATACTATGTCCAAGTAACCTTAGAAAATCCTCAGTTCAGTATGACTATGTAATAAATGGAGAATTTAAACTCCAAGCAAAGTGAAATATCACGTCGTGTCTGGGATCTGATCCTGGAACCTAGTGTTCTGTGTATGGTTCCCTACTGCCTGAGCCACTGGGGAACTTCCTTCTATGAGAGCCCTTGTTATGCACTGCTCCGTGATCTGGGACCCTGGTCCCACCCAGTATCCAGCTGTAGGCAGTCACATGATTTAGTGACCTATAAATCATCACTTCCCCTTCCTGTCTTTGCCCTAGTATAGGTTCCTGCTCGTTTGTGTATGTTATTGTGTTTCTGGATGCTGACTTTTCTTATTCCTGACTCCGCTTCTTGGATTGCCCCTTGGATTAACACTGATTTTGTTGCCAACCCTGCCTGCTCCTGATGTTGCCCTCTTGTTGACCCCCGTGTACTTCTGCCTTGGTCCGCTGACTTGGATCGTTTAGGTTTGGCCTTTCTCCCACCTGGTTCCTGTCTTCTGCCTCTACTAACCGTGATTTATTTGCTGGTGGTTCCAGAGTGACAGTTGGAATCTCCTGGCAGACCTGAGGAGTATTAAAGAAATGGGATTGGTCTCCATCAGTAATCTGCAATCTGCTAGGGTAGAGGAGGCTGAAACAGATCCCTTTTTTCTGGAGTTATCTGCGCACCTCCATGACGGACTTGCGTCATTGCTGCACCTCTTTGGAATAGTCTGGGAAGAAAAAAAGCTTAGCATTTTCATATCTTATCTCAGGCATGGCATGAACAGCAGCCAGGATCCTGTCCTGATCTCTGTAATTAAGCAAGTGTAGCAAAAAAGGGCATGCAGGGGCCCCAGGTTTAGGAGATATCGGTGGGACCCTGTGGGCCCTCTCCACCACGAAGGTGGGCGGCATATTATCTAGGACAAAAGAAAAAGAAGGGGGCGGGACTTTAAATGAAGCACGCAGTTAACAGTAAGGGGTTAAAAATTGTATATTGGATATATATCATAATAAAATTCTTACAGAGTAATATTTAATGTCACAGTATAATTAATCTATATACATATAGGAACATGACAATACATGACAGTGGAAAATTATGACTACATCCCCCGTGGGACTTCCTATTACAATAAAAGTTATTGATAATCATAATAATATACAAATATTCATATGAATAAAGTTGAACTTGTGACATGATTGGCTTAAACATTACATGTACAAGAGACTTGACGCGTTTCGTGGATTTTTATCCACTCTTCAGGAGCAAATGTGTGTATCAATGAAATGAAATTCATGGGTTTCTAAGTCACTGCCTTTTATAAGGGAAAAAGCAAAACAAAAAAGGGTCTGGATCGGGGATATCCCCTTATCTGGAGAATACTCACAACCACCATGTAAAAGTGCAACATTGAGAGTGTCAGAGCTGGTCTCAGCCCTTCCTTCTCTGAGCTGGCCGCTCAGCTGTCAGCTAATTGACAGCTCCTATCTCTCCACAGTGACTCACCTGTTGATGATATCCTGCCTACTTAAGCCGTCCACCCAAATGATCTCTGCCTTCGCCTTGGTCACATCTCTAGAGACGCTCTCCTGTGTTCCTGTTTAAGGCTTGCTTGGCTGACAGTCCTTCTGGCTCCAGATCCTGCTTGCTGTTCTACTACGCTCATCTCTGGCTCCCTGATGTTTTGGCTTGTCTGACTATCCATTCCAGTTCCTGAACTCTGGCTATGTTTTGAATATGTTTACTCAGTTTACCTTTTTTATTATTATTAAACAAGTTAAATTCAACTGAACTTCTGTCTCAGTCTGATTCATGGTTTCTGACAGAACTGGAAAGCTCCCAAAAGGGCATCTTTTCCGGGAGCTGCGGCAGCATGTGGCGCATGGGAGGCCACACAACACCAGGGGAGGACAAAGAAGGTGGTCAGGAGATGCTCTGTAAATTCAGTAGGCTTAGTGCCCTCAGCCCTTTCAGGAAGGCCCAGTATACAGATATTGTTCCACTCTAATCATAATAGTGCCTTTACCTGCAGCTGCAGGGCACAGCGGTCCCTGGAATTTGACCAGGGACCGCTGTGTCCAGGTCCTGGTGGATGAAGCTGACATCCGTCGCCAGGAAATTAATCTTAGCAGTAAGTGTCTCCTTGCAGGCTGTGATCGCAGCAAGAGGGGGAGTCAGCATCCGGTGGTTCAGCGGAGGTTTGAGTGCTGGCAAACATGACTGCAGCAGGGGACCCCATGGACAAGATGGCCACTGGGGAAGAGAAGCAGGGAGCACTCGGTCTGGGTCATATGAAGCGGGTCTTCGGTGGACCCATCTGGGTGGAATCAGGCAGCGGGCAAGGGTCTTGGGGAGCCAGGGAGTCGAGTGGTGGGCACCAGGAGGTGAAACAAGGGCTGTAAAATGGCTGATAGTGGAAAGCAGGATCGGAGCTCCAGCGCTGCATGCCGCTCCACTTCACATGCTAGCCATGCCCCCATTGTTTTATATATATTTTGCATTGTCTACAGTATATAAAAATTTTGTTTTACAAATAAACATTTAAAATACCGTACATTGCATAGAGTTTCCAGAGGCTCTATAGGGTTTATCCACTAAAGAAAATATGCTGTTCACTCTTCAAGTACATTTTTCTATAGGTGAATTTCTGCTAACTTTTATCATCCAATCACGTGCAAGCAAACAAATCTTTTTTATTTATTTATTTTTTTTATGTGAATTGGTATTTACCACATTCACTAAGTTAAAGGAATAATCCCTTGCAAAGTGAAATTGCTATTTCAAAATTTTGAGCTGCGCTAACAAAATTGATGATCTACAAACATATCATATAATCAAGGAATGTGCAGCATATATAAATTAAAAAAATCCTTCAAATAAAAGGAATAAAATATATTATCAGCCACGTCCATAAATAAGTTTATTAAGGTGAATAAAAAATCCTCTTGAGTGCTTACAGAATTAGTGAACATCCATCACAAATGATAAACAACATCCGTGTGAGAAACCACCACCTCTTGTAGAAAAAATGCATGCTTACCAGCTGCAAGCGACCCCCTATCTCTAGAAAGGTCATAAAGGCTCAAAACGAAATACTCCAATTCTAGGTCATCAGGAACATCTCCAGACATTCACCCCAAGGGACAAGGAATTTTGTAGAAGTCCTCTGCCAAGCATCCCCTCATAGGAATTTATATAGGGACATAGAAACAGAGTACTCCAATAGTGTAAAACTCTTTTACATAGTTTATTAAAATTGCACTTACATCATGATGGAAATGATAATGCCAAACAATACTAATCCCTGCCGGCAGTATACAAACAGCAACGAACACCTACCTTCCGGGATCATGGGAACATGATGACGTCAGCATGCAAGTCCGCCCTAGGCGTTTCATTAAACGTGACGTGGCATCAGTCTCTGCAGAACTAGCTGAGATTTGTACCAATTATAGCCGGCCTAATCTATAAGACCCACTTTCACACTACAGTGCTACCATGCTTTAGCGGCATTCTAGCAGTGCTTTTTGGCTGCTAGTGGAGTGTATTTTACCTTAAAAAAAGGGTAAAAAGTCCAGTTTTCTGGTGCTTTCAAAGCGCTGCCCATTCATTGCAATGGGCAATTGGCAGAGGCATTTTGGGAGCACTATTTATAGCGCTCCCAAGGCACCGAAAAGATGCTGCTTGTAGGACTTTTTCGAACGTCCCGCAAGCGCACCACCCAACTGTGAAAGTACTCATTGCACAGAATGGGAGCCAGATTTCAGGTGCTTTTTAGAGGCTATTTCAAGCGCTAAAACACCTGAAAACTGCCTCAGTGTGAAAGGGGTCTAAGTCCTCTGATATTGGTATAATTTCTCTGACTCATTCTTGGGGCAGCTGAAAAGTATGCATGCTAATAATATGAAAAGGAGATCACCCCCTGCTGTCTGGCTAGAAGGCTATATATACAGTATTTTATATTTATGTTAGAAAAATACTTGTTCAAAACATTGTACATTGCATTTAAGATGCTCTTGGTGGTTTCCAGTAAAAAAAAAAAAAAAAAACAAGCTTAAATTCTATAGCAAAGCATTTCTATTAGAAATTGTCTTTGGTTTATGAAACTTTAAAACATTTATTTTCTAAAAGACTGCTTTTGGTCCTTGCCAGCCCACTAAAGGATGCTTTAATGCCGCATACACACAAGCGGAATTTCCGACAGAAAGAGTCCGATGGGAGCTTTTCGTATATATGTCTTATATTCCGACCATGTGTATGCCCCATCAGACTTTTTCTGTCAAATTCAGACAGACTTAGATAGAGAACATGTTCTATATTTTTCCGACGGAACAAATTACTATTGGAAAAAACGCTCGTCTGTATGCTGTTCCGACGCACCAAAAACGGCGCATGCTCTGAAGCAAGTACGAGACGGAAGCTATTGGCTACTGGCTATTGGCTATTGAACTTCCGTTTTCTAGTCCCGTCGTACGTGTTGTACATCATCGCGTTCTGGACGGTCGGAATTTGGTGTGACCGTGTGTATGCACGACAGCTTGAGCGGAATTCCGTCGCAACTCCGCCGTAAAAACCTTCAGAGTTTATTGCGACGGCAAAACCGGTCGTGTGTACAGGGCATAGCTCACAATTTTTTAGAGTGCACACCAGCTGCACTCCATTTGCATTTTGTACAGAAATAGCACTCTACAAACAACAAAATTGTTTTCCACGACTTACCAGCACGCCTGCAAAAACAAAAAACTAATCAGCCCGTAACAGTTCATGTCAAAGACAGAGGGTTTAGTTGCACACATTTGCAAATACGGTATATGTGAAAGCCACAGTGCCTCATCAAGGCTCCTCAGTATACTGTGGTTCTAACTCTATAGTTTTAAAAGTCTGGAGCACTTATAGCAGATATTTCTTTCAGCATTGAGGGGGAATTTTTAGATGTTCAAGTGCCCATTCCATACTCACTAATGCACCTCCATACCTTTTTAGGCTCTGTTCACATCTCCGCGTTCTGAATCCTGGGTGTAATCACCGCGATTCTGCTCTGCGTTCCCGGTGCTTTGCCCATCGATTTCAATAGAACCCCAAATGCGGCACGATTTTCCCACACAAACAGAATCGTGGAACGCCTGTTGCCCAGAAGAAATACAGAAGCTTCTTTTGGGCGACGGGCATCCCGTGATTCCATTTGTGCGTTTTTACCACGATTGTCGCCCCCATATCTCTAGATGTGAGTTGACCCTTAGAGATGCGCACTTTTAAACTGAGCACTGATAACAAGCTGGAAGGTCCCTCTCCTCTTTATTCCAAAGGATGTGGTACCCATGGTTGTGAAAGAATGTAAAATTTCTATTTGTCTGACCACAGAACAGTTTTCCACTTTTCAACAGACCACTTTAAATGAGCTATGGCCCAGATAAGGTGGCAAAGTTTCTGGATTATGTTCAGATATGGCTTCTGCATGATACAGCTTTACCTTGCAGTTTTGGATTGCACAGTCAGTGATTTTTGGAAGTATTCCTGAGCTCATGCTGTGATGTCCATCACAGAATGATGCTTGTTTTTATGCTGTGCCGTCTGAGGGCCCGAAGATCACAAGCATCTGATATTGCGCTTTGGCCTTTTCCCTTGTGCACAGATATTTCCAGATTCTTCTCTGAATCTTTTGATGATACTGTAGATGATTATATATTTACTCTTTGTAATTGTATGTTGAGGAACTCGTATGATGAGTTATTCTGAAATTATTCAACAATTTCTAGATGCAGTCTTTCACAGATTGGTGAACCTCTGTCCATCTTTACTTTTGAGACACTCTAATGCCCAGGATTTTCAAATGGAAAATGTGTGATAGGACCTTGTTGTTGGAAATTCTGACCGTGTGTAGGCTCCATCACACATTTTCCATAGGAATTTCCGACACACAAAGTTTGAGAGCTTGCTATAAATTTTCCGACAACAAAATCCGTTGTCGGAAATTCCGATCGTGTTTACACAAATCCAACACACAAAGTGCCACGCATGCTCAGAATAAATAAAGAAACGAAAGCTATTGGCTAGTGCCCCGTTTATAGTCCCGATGTATGTGTTTTATGTCACCACGTTCAGAATGATCGGATTTTCCGACAACTTTGTGTGACCGTGTATATGCAAGACAGGTTCGAGCCAACATCCGTCGGAAAAAATCCATGGATTTTGTTGTCGGAATGTCCGATCAATGTCCGACCGTGTGTACAGGGCATTCCTCTCTAAGATGGTCTTTTTTTATAGCAGTCATGTTACTGACCTGTAACCAACTAATGTTCTTTCAGCTATTCCCTGTTGGTACCACTTACTTTTCCAGCTTTTTGTAGCCCTGTCTCAACCTTTTGAGACATGTGGTTGCCATCAATTTCAAAATTACCTTATTCTTTTAATAAAATGGTGCATTTTCTCAGCTTAAACTTTTGATATGTCTTCTATCTTCTATTGTGAATAAAATATGCATGTATGAGATTTGCAAATTCTTTTGTATGTAGATTTTACAGTGTCCCACATTTTTTGGAATTGGGGTTTATTACTGTTGCCTCACAGCTATTAATTTAAACTTCCCCTAAAAAATACAGTTCAGGACTGAAAGTTTAATTCTGATTGATGGCTGCTGGTAAATTGTGGCCAGTCTTGGTAATGATTCATGTCACCCAATGTTTATTATTCTTAGCCCTTACATTTTGTTGTGCATAACATACTCATAAAAGTAACAATAACTGTTACTCACAGGGCAATCTGTAATTATAAAGGACAGTAGCTAATTTATACTAGTCAAAGCAGATCTGGGCTCCTAGTACATCTGATAACTGCTTGCTCTTGCTATATTTTCTGGTGTCAGAATTTTAGACTTCACCTTAAGTGACTCATTTCCCTAATTGCTATTTTGCTGAATAGGTTGTAAATAAACTTTCAAGTATGCCATGCATTTTCCTTTACAAAGTAGTACTTATTATTTATTATTTGTAAACCCCTACAGTGTACTGCTTTCCCTCAGTGATATAGCTAGTATTGTACTACCTAGGCATTCAGAAGCAGAAGCCTTTTCAAGGTGGCTATATAAATTATTTAAGTAGCATGTTAAAAAAAATAGCAGTAGAGTAAAAATGCTTAAGTTACACATTCTGCATATTACTTGAATTAGAAACATTTTAAATTATAGAGACTAACAGAAATCTCTTGTGACTTGTGGAATCAAGGGTAGACACAACTTGTCAAATAAATCCTATGAAGGCTTCCAAAGCTCTTTTTCAGCCAACTTGAACAGGTTGCCTAATCTGCATATTGATATGTTAGGATGTATTAATGAAATTGTGCTTGTTTTATTGTCTGTGTAGAAAAACTGTTTGAAAAAAATAAATAAGGTGTATATGTGCTTTAATTTACATATTACCCATACACATATTGGTCTTGTGTGAAGCCTATTTTACCAAAGAATGGTGAACTGTAACTTAAGTACACATTGTCCTTTTAAAGAAGTTGTAAACCCTCATGTTTTTTTACCTTAATGCATTCTATGCATTAAGGTGAAAAACCTTCTGTAGTGCTGCAGCACCCCAGCCCCCCATTTTAGTTACCTGAACGCTGTCATCCTCCGGCCAGGAATGAGCACACCAGCTCTAGCTGGTGTCTCGTGTCCTGATTGGATAGATTGATAGCGCAGCCATTGGCTCCTGCTACTGTCAATCAAATCCAACGACCTGACGCAGGGGCGGGGCCAAGTCCTGCATTCTGTGTGTATGGACACAGATGCACGACTTGGGAGCACGGCTGCATGGGTGTCCCCCTTAGGAGAGCCTTCTCCATCGTGGAGACTCGATGCAGGGAGGAGAGCCACCAGCGCCTCTGAGGGACCCCAGAAGAGGAGGACCAGTGCCACTCTGTGCAAAACAAACTGCACAGTGGAGGTAAGTATGACATGTTTGTTATTTAAAAAAAAAAAACACAAGGGTTTACAACCCATTTAATAATCCCTCTGACCTCCTGAGTGCAGCCCACTTGGTAACATACTTACCTTTCCCCCTGTGTTGCTCTGCCCAGCATCCTGCAGCTCTTCATCCAAAATGTTCCCATCAGGTCTTCTATGTAGTGGGCATGCATGCCACACCCCTATTCATTCTTATCAGAGAGCCATACTTCACTGGACTTTTGGAGGCTGTCATGAGTACAGCTGTCCCGTAGGAATTTAGGACAACTTATTTTAAAGGTCCAGTTGTCCTTTAAAGTGAACCAGTGAGTCAGTTTAAACCTTTAAAAATAACATTGTGCCTAGGATGCCTAGAAGCCATATGTAGTTACATAGTTTTATTGTTAATCTGGTTGAAAAAAGACACAAGTCCATCCAGTTCAACCAATACATGTTTCTCTGTTTTTCTGTATTAAATTTGTTTATAATTATTACAGATTGCTGATTGCTACGCGAGTCCTGACTTTCCTAATTTCAAAACTAAGCAATGCCACTGCCTAGGTGGCCAATAGGCACATTCTTTGGGCAGGGGACTAGCAAAGTGGTTTGGCCAAATTTCAAAGTTTCAGCCCACTACTTATAAAGCAAAACAAGTTTAGGAGGCATGCATGTTCAGAACTTGTAATTAATGGTTAACATTTACACATGGATTGCACCCTAAGCCAGTGCACCCATAACTGACTCCTTTCCTTTAAACCAGGGAGATCCAGATCTCTGCTCCACAACATACTGCTCAGTACACAGATCCTCCTAATATATCCAGGAAAAGGATTATATATTCTCTTCTGTATATTCTCTTCTGTGAACAAGGCACGCAGGCCTTGTTCACAGCACATTCAAAATGACACACATAGCATTTATATATATGCACAAGGAAGTTCATCACTACCAATCATATGTTATCTTCAATGAAGGTAAATTGGTAACATCTGTGTGTGTGTGTGTGTGTAATCCCTACACAGTGCAATATACAGTATATCATTTTCTAAAAACAGACAAAAAGCATCTATAAAACAGTTACAATGAAACTACACAAGAAACAGTGAAACAATATTATCTGAATGCAAAAGAAATTAAATGATAAATTAAATAATAAAGAGAGAATTATTCCTTCATTGGGAAAAAATTAATAGAAAGTCCTCAAGAGTAGTCCTTACATGGAACAGTCTAATGGAGGAATAAATCAACGTCATATTTTTTGTTCATGCCAAGTGGTAATCTGGTGTGAAGGCTAAAGATCCACCATACCTCACGTTCAAGGAGCTTACGGTGTGTGTCACCGCCCTGAGGTGTATTTTTAACCTTTTGTAAACCATAAAATGTAAAAGATGACATATTACCTGAATGGTGATAGTTAAAGTGTTTTGACACATTTGATCAACCTTTATCTGACTCCGTGGTAGTTTTTGCTTATTCTAGTTCTTAGAGCCCTTGTAGTGCACCCTACTATTGTAGATGGCATGATACACATCCCACCACATATACCACATTGGCAGTTCCACAATTGATATAATCTCGTAATTTAAAGCTCTTACCTGTGGAACATGAGTGTACTAAATCTGATTTTTTTTAGAATGTTTGGTGCAAAACCTACAGGTATTAACACCACAAGCATAAGAGCCTGTGGTGTGTAACCATGTTTTTGTATAGGCCTCTGAATGGAACATGCTTGGAGAAAAAATATTTCCAAGTGTGCCAGCTCTTTTGCTGCAAAACCTACACCCTGCTTCCAAAATAGAGCTAAGGTCTTTGTCTGTGGATAAGATAGGAAGATGTTTATGTATAATGCTAGTAATCTTTTTAAATTCACGTGAGTACATAGTGACAAAAGTAACGGGGTGATTTTTAACCGTTTTTTTTTTTTAATTTTTTTTTTTGAACAATATTTGTTCAGAAGGGTTCCCCTGTCTCTATAACTATGGCTCTATCTATATCCTGTTTATTATATCCACGTGCTTGCAACCGAGAGGATACCGCATTGCATTCATCTGGTAAATGTTCCACAGTTGAACAGTTGCGTTGGTCCTAATAAATTCTACCACTGGCACTGCCCGTTTAGTGTGCAAGGGGTGACAGCTGGAAGCTAGCAGTAGTGAATTGCCTGCACATGCCTTACGATAAGTTCTGGTATTTATATCACCTGAATGAGTTACAACCTTGCAAACTAATATCCAAAATATTTAAATGATTGCATTGGAACTCATGACTGAATTCCAAATTCAAATGATTAGAATTAACAAAACTGACAAAAGGGGCAACTTCTTCACTGGTACCTTCCCATATCTAGAGCAGGTCATCTATGTAGCAACCATACCACTTGATTACGAGATTATATACCTCGGGGCGGTGACACACACCGGAAGCTCCTTGAACGTGAGGTGTGGTGTATCTTTAGCCTTCACACCAGATTACCACTTGGCATGAACAATAGATATGACATTGATTTATTCCTTCGTTAGGCTGTTCCATGTAAGGACTACTCTTGAGGATTTTATATTCATTTTCTCCCAATGAAGGAATAATTCTTTCACTTTATCATTTAATTGCTTTTGCATTCAGAAAAAATTGTTTCCCTGTTTTTAGATTTCATTGTAACCGTTTTATATATGCTTTTTTTTGTTGTTGTCTGTCTTTAGAAACTGGTATATATTGCACTGTGTAGGTAGGGATTACACACACACAGGGATGTTACCCATTTACCTTGATTAAAGATAACATCTGATTGGTAGTGATGAACTTCCTTGTATATATATATATATATATATATATATATATATATATATATATATATATGCTATGTGTGTCACTTTAGAATGTGCTGTGAACAAGGCCTGCGTGCCGAAACGCGTCTGTGTGTTCCTTTTATCATGGTCATACGACAACAATAAAATTGAAGACTGAATTTCCAGTGGTGCCGACTCTTCTATGTACATTTGTGGTTCGTTTCTGGATGTGGGGGGGACATCCTTAGTCACAGCACCAGTATGCCACCGTCCATCTCATCATTTGGCTTTTCTGTCCAGAGCGGTGTGATTTTGTGTTGTATATATTCTCTTACAGCTGAGGGATTTTCATCCAGGAAAAGAATATTTACATTTTTCAGGAGACAGTGTTAGCCAATATTAGAAATCTATATTTTATAGTTAGATAACCACAACTAAGCTTCGGGTAAAATAGGTCCAACTTCTCTGCCCATCTACCTCTCTTACAACTATTTTACTCCCACAGATCATTTTATGGGGATCAGGAAAATCCAGATCTCGCACAGATTTATGTTGACTGTATAGTTACTCAAACTTTTTTTGCAAGTTAAAAGGCAAAAAGCATTTACTTTTGTAGATATACCATCCTTTAAGTTATGCTCTGACGTCTGTCTCTGTATACTGACTGAAAATTGATGAGAGTTGGGACTTTAAATGAGGTCATGGAAGAAATGCAGGTACCAGGGGTAACAATGCAATTTTATTGGTCAAGTAGCGTGCATGAAAACAATTCAAAACAGGACCACATCATGTAAAGAAAGACATTGTGATAAATATCATTCCAAAATCACAGCACATGTATTTGTGCATAAGCGATCGGCATCAAGGATACAATCAACTTGGCGCCACATGGTGATCTCATTGAGCGATTTAATACATGTACAAAGAATGCATAAAATATACAAATAACAATACCACAGCACAACAAGAAAAACAAATATGTAAAAACCATGTTGATTGTTCCTGAGGTGTTGCAATGTAAACATATGTTGGTGTCCCAAATGCCCGACGCGTTTCGTGTGAAATACACTCATCAGGGGCCAGATGGTCAGGGATTTCTACAAAAGTAATGCAACAAAAAGTGAGTTTAGCTGGTAGCGCATACTCACAGCGAAAAAGGGGTTGATTCACCCTAAAACACTTACATGTGAGTAATGCGGTAGGACATGACAAGTACAGAGCCAAAACCAACAGGCATCTCTCCCGGGAGCTGAGGTGCAGCGGCATGCGCGCTGGTGAGCCAGATACACAGAGTCCCCCCCGGGGGAACAGCGCGGGACCCCTAGAACTGACATGGATAAGATATCAAAGAGGAGTGCCAGTATAGTCTGCCTGGGGAGAAATTAATAGAAGCAATGTGTCAGATTTGATGTGGGTAAAAGGACCAATACTGTCTCTCTAAAGAGCATGGAGAAATAAGGGAGTCTATGCCAAAAGAAATAAATAAATATAATAAAGGTGTCACAAGTATCTACATCCAACCATCGTGGACTGTGCTATATGATACAAGTAAAAAAGAAAATTTAAAACAAACAGCAAAGGCAAGACCAATGTCAACCAGCCACAAGGATGGTAAAAAGTGACAAAATATGGGCTTACATGTATCCCAGGCAGAAGGGAAGGCACTGTGGATGGGAAATAATAATGATGAACCATCTCGGAGCAGAGGCGCCCACGCTGTGTCGGGGGAGACCAGATATACCCGCCGAACACCACGTGCACGCTAGCCGCGTACACCAGCGTCACCCGAGCACGGCAGAAAGAGGGGAGGGGCTCTGGTCCTGATGACAGACTGCGTCAGTAAACAGAGTCCACACTCCCCATCTGACTGGCTACCTGGAGGAACTCAAGCACCACGCCGTGACGCCAGTATGGCATCCGACGTGGGGCAGGGGGGGTTTGACGCCGATGCGCCGTGGGCGCCCGCCCAATCCCCCTAGAGGCAACGGAGTGCACTCCCTCCCGCACACGAGGCGGAGCGGGGGGAGGGGGGGCAGGGGGGACACACAGGGCGCATCGCAGCTCCCGAGTGTTGGATACAGAGTCAGTAATGGATGTAATATAGTCACGTCTCATCCCTGAAAGGGATGACATGTCAAACGGCTGTGCTGCCTGATCTCATGGACACCTAAGGGTGTCAAGGATCAGCAGAACCTGAACATGGAAATTAACCATTCAGGTGCAAGGATACCTAACATGTGGGCGGCAGGGGAACACTGCCGGAACCTATCCAAAGACCTCCATCCCTAATTGGAGTCAAGAAAAAAGGGGGAAGGGGGAAGTGGGACTTTAAATGAGGCACCAGAGGTGCCTCCATCCCTGTATGCGAAAATTGATGAGAGTTGGGACTTTAAATGAGGTCATGGAAGAAATGCAGGTACCAGGTGTAACAATGCAATTTTATTGGTCAAGTAGCGTGCATGAAAACAATTCAAAACAGGACCACATCATGTAAAGAAAGACATTGTGATAAATATCATTCCAAAATCACAGCACATGTATTTGTGCATAAGCGATCGGCATCAAGGATACAATCAACTTGGCGCCACATGGTGATCTCGTTGAGCGATTTAATACATGTACAAAGAATGCATAAAATATACAAATAACAATACCACAGCACAACAAGAAAAACAAATATGTAAAAACCATGTTGATTGTTCCTGAGGTGTTGCAATGTAAACATATGTTGGTGTCCCAAATGCCCAACGCGTTTCGTGTGAAATACACTCATCAGGGGCCAGATGGTCAGGGATTTCTACAAAAGTAATGCAACAAAAAGTGAGTTTAGCTGGTAGCGCATACTCACAGCGAAAAAGGGGTTGATTCACCCTAAAACACTTACATGTGAGTAATGCGGTAGGACATGACAAGTACAGAGCCAAAACCAACAGGCATCTCTCCCGGGAGCTGAGGTGCAGCGGCATGCGCGCTGGTGAGCCAGATACACAGAGTCCCCCCCGGGGGAACAGCGCGGGACCCCCAGGACCGATATGGATAAGATATCAAAGAGGAGTGCCAGTATAGTCTGCCTGGGGAGAAATTAATAGAAGCAATGTGTCAGATTTGATGTGGGTAAAAGGACCAATACTGTCTCTCTAAAGAGCATGGAGAAATAAGGGAGTCTATGCCAAAAGAAATAAATAAATGTAATAAAGGTGTCACAAGTATCTACATCCAACCATCGTGGACTGTGCTATATGATACAAGTAAAAAAGAAAATTTAAAACAAACAGCAAAGGCAAGACCAATGTCAACCAGCCACAAGGATGGTAAAAAGTGACAATATATGGGCTTACATGTATCCCAGGCAGAAGGGAAGGCACTGTGGATGGGAAGTAATAATGATGAACCATCTCGGAGCAGAGGCGCCCACGCTGTGTCGGGGGAGACCAGATATACCCGCCGAACACCACGTGCACGCTAGCCGCGTACACCAGCGTCACCTGAGCACGGCAGAAAGAGGGGAGGGGCTCTGGTCCTGACGACAGACTGCGTCAGTAAACAGAGTCCACACTCCCCATCTGACTGGCTACCTGGAGGAACTCAAGCACCACGCCGTGATGCCAGTATGGCATCCGACATGGGGCAGGGGGGGGTTTGACGCCGATGCGCCGTGGGCGCCCGCCCAATCCCCCTAGAGGCAACGGAGTGCACTCCCTCCCGCACACGAGGCGGAGCGGGGGGAGGGGGGGCAGGGGGGCAGGGGGGACACACAGGGCGCATCGCAGCTCCCGAGTGTTGGATACAGAGTCAGTAATGGATGTAATATAGTCACGTCTCATCCCTGAAAGGGATGACATGTCAAACGGCTGTGCTGCCTGATCTCATGGACACCTAAGGGTGTCAAGGATCAGCAGAACCTGAACATGGAAATTAACCATTCAGGTGCAAGGATACCTAACATGTGGGCGGCAGGGGAACACTGCCGGAACCTATCCAAAGACCTCCATCCCTAATTGGAGTCAAGAAAAAAGGGGGAAGGGGGAAGTGGGACTTTAAATGAGGCACCGGAGGTGCCTCCATCCCTGTATGCGAAAATTGATGATGACTCTGTTTACTGACGCAGTCTATCGTCAGGACCAGAGCCCCTCCCCTCTTTCTGCCGTGCTCGGGTGACGCTGGTGTACACGGCTAGCGTGCACGTGGTGTTCGGCGGGTATATCTGGTCTCCCCCGACACAGCGTGGGCGCCTCTGCTCCGAGATGGTTCATCATTATTACTTCCCATCCACAGTGCCTTCCCTTCTGCCTGGGATACATGTAAGCCCATATATTGTCACTTTTTACCATCCTTGTGGCTGGTTGACATTGGTCTTGTCTTTGCTGTTTGTTTTAAATTTTCTTTTTTACTTGTATCATATAGCACAGTCCACGATGGTTGGATGTAGATACTTGTGACACCTTTATTATATTTATTTATTTCTTTTGGCATAGACTCCCTTATTTCTCCATGCTCTTTAGAGAGACAGTATTGGTCCTTTTACCCACATCAAATCTGACACATTGCTTCTATTAATTTCTCCCCAGGCAGACTATACTGGCACTCCTCTTTGATATCTTATCCATGTCGGTTCTGGGGGTCCCGCGCTGTTCCCCCGGGGGGGACTCTGTGTATCTGGCTCACCAGCGCGCATGCCGCTGCACCTCAGCTCCCGGGAGAGATGCCTGTTGGTTTTGGCTCTGTACTTGTCATGTCCTACCACATTACTCACATGTAAGTGTTTTAGGGTGAATCAACCCCTTTTTCGCTGTGAGTATGCGCTACCAGCTAAACTCACTTTTTGTTGCATTACTTTTGTAGAAATCCCTGACCATCTGGCCCCTGATGAGTGTATTCCACACGAAACGCGTCGGACATTTGGGACACCAACATATGTTTACATTGCAACACCTCAGGAACAATCAACATGGTTTTTACATATTTGTTTTTCTTGTTGTGCTGTGGTATTGTTATTTGTATATTTTATGCATTCTTTGTACATGTATTAAATCGCTCAACGAGATCACCATGTGGCGCCAAGTTGATTGTATCCTTGATGCCGATCGCTTATGCACAAATACATGTGCTGTGATTTTGGAATGATATTTATCACAATGTCTTTCTTTACATGATGTGGTCCTGTTTTGAATTGTTTTCATGCACGCTACTTGACCAATAAAATTGCATTGTTACCCCTGGTACCTGCATTTCTTCCATGACCTCATTTAAAGTCCCAACTCTCATCAATTTTCACATACAGGGATGGAGGCACCTCCGGTGCCTCATTTAAAGTCCCACTTCCCCCTTCCCCCTTTTTTCTTGACTCCTGTATACTGACTGCTTCCACAAAGATTTCATATTTTCAGGCCTGCAATCAGAGAAGATGGAGGACTGATGGGATTGCTCAATCAATACTTTTGCTTATAAAGCATAGTTATGTTAGTTACATCTCATGCAATCTAGTGACCATTCATTTCTTGCTGGGTGCTATAATGAAAGGATAGTTGGCACCATTAAACTCAAGCATGCATACAATGAATGTTTTACCAGCACACATTCACATGTAGAATGAAGAATGATCATTACAAATGTCTGAATAAAAAGTGGCTGACAAATTCCCTTAAGCTAGTACAGTAAATTTAGTCAAAATTTCATAATGTGGCTTAATTTATTTTGCTCATCATACTTTTTCCTATTAACCACAAACATTCCCAATGAGAAAAATGTAAAAAATGTAATTTCGTCATCAATTTAAGCCAATATGTATTCTGCTACATATTTTTGGTAAAAAAAATCCCAATAAGCGTATATTGATTGGTTGCGCAAAAGTTATAGCATCTACAAACTATGGTTTTTTTAAAATTTTTTTACTAGTAATATCAGTGCATAGCAGGACTGCAATATTGCAGTGGACAAATCGGACACTTAACTGACACTTTTTGGGGGCCAGTGACACTAATACAGTGATCAGTGCTAAATAATATGTCACTGTACTAATGACACTGGCTGGGAAGGGGTTAACATCAGGGGCAATGAAACGGTTAACTGTGTGCCTAGGTTGTGCTTACTCACTGTGGGGGGGGTGCTTTGACTAGGGAAAGGCAAATATCCATGTTCATGCTTTGCAGAAACACAGGATCAATGCCTTCCCTTCTGACAGAATGACAATCTGCCTTGTTTACATAGGCAGATTTGTATGAGGAGAAGAGGGGGGTGAAGTTGGTGCTGCCTACTCTTAATGTATGATATGCAAAAATAGCTATATGAATTAAGTGAAAATTAGATAAACTAATGAAATTAATTAAATCGTGTACTGTCTCTTTAAATTGCAAAAACACACCTATAAATAAGTATAAAGTGCACAAACTAAATCATTCTAGCTACAAACATCAATCACTGACAAACGTTAAAGTGCTCAACATGCTTATTGTGCATAGAAATCTGTTCATATTATGAAAAAGTGTTCAATATTAAAAAAAAAAAAAGAAAAAATTCCCAAAGAATTTTCAAAAGTTCATAAGTTCACATAGGTGATCGCATACAAAAAGTGGCTTGTGCTTGAGTGAATCATATCATTGGTGAATTTCCACATGTGCTCCCCCTTCAGGTCCACACTCACCAAAAAGATGTACCACTGCAGGGGTAGAAAGCATCACAATGGAATCAGCTCTGTGTCCAGTATTTCCTCCTCATAAATGGTGAAACCATTCATCGGGTACACTCACATGAGAATGGGTAAAGAGGGTACACTCACATGGGAATGGGTAAAGAGAAAGGTATCTCATCGTGTAAGTCTGTAAACCAAGTTTATTGAGTAAGAAATTTAATAAAAAGCACTCTCAATAGTGCTGTGGGATCATATACAGCTGTACAGCAATATGTCTGGGAAGCCTTGCAATCCACAGACTGGTATTTCTAAAACCTGAAGTGACTTAGTGACGCTGTAAGCTCCACCCTATGAGTTTCATCATGGAGACGTCATCAGGAACAGAGCCATCTTTGTACACCTCATGTCCGTTATACCATGCGGTTGCCCGGAAACGATACACAGCGACGGCCATATTTAAATTGGATCGAGCCTGTAATGCCAGAGCATATCAAACACTCGGCAGCAGTAATCATTGAGGGTTAGAATTTAAAATGGCGTACACCTGAGTGAAGCCTGTCCTCATGGCGGTACATATATATATATATATATATATATATATATATATATATATATATATAGATATATATATATATATATATGTATATAGGTATATATATATATATATATGTATATGTATATATCTATATATATATATATATATATATATATATATATATATTTTTTTTTTTTTATAAAATTAAGCCTTCTAGTGGTCAAATCAAATATCAAAAATATCCAATCAGAAATATATATAAAAAAACTAATGTCAATTGTAAAGATCAAAATTAATACCAATTATGTAAAAACTAATAGCAGGGTGCAGAATATAATAAAAGCATTAAAGTATAAAGTGGGAACTTTCTAGGGGAGGGAATAGCTCAGTGGGGGGGGGGTCTAGAAGGTAGAAATAAAGAAATTCAATATTGCGATTGCGATTCCCATATTGTCTGTTAAATCCAGTGATGAAGGCCACATCTGTGTTCTTTTATAATCTTATCTTTCTTCACCAATAAATCATTTCTGTTTATATTCCTCACCTCATTTGTCACTTTTTCCAGGTTCTTCTTCCTTTTTCTTCAAACTTTCTTATTACGTTTTTTTCAGCTTGTTCCTCAAAATCTTCCAGTGTGTGTGGCAATTCCTGCGCGGGCCTCATAAGTTGACATTTGGGGATATTCCCCTTCCATTTAGGGTGATGGCAACTGGAAGTGGGTATATACCCTTTGTGTGGGTTGGTTTGAAGAAAGTTTTGGTGTGCAATCTGTCCTCTCTCTTGTATATTTAGAAATCCATGTAGTCAATCTGTTGGGGATTCCAAATCCCAGTGAAGGTAATACCATATTTATTATGGTTGATTTCTTTGAAGAAGATGTCTAAAGATTCCCCTGAGCCTTCCCATAAGATGATAGTATCATCTATATATATCTTTAAATGATGGTCTGCAAGTTTAACACGCCCACACTTGAAGCCCCACCACTGCACCACCAGAAAAATTTAGAGATTTTATAAAAGCTGCCACTCTAAATGAATAAAATTGAAAACTGTATTTGCCCTCTACCTAAAATGTAAAAGTAAATAGTGGTGCTGGTATTAAAGTAAAACAATTAATACTGTAGCATAAACAAACATAAATAAAGTGACACCATGTGGCAAGTGAAGGTCACTGTGAAGAATTAGTGACAAAAATTAGAGTCCATAAAATAATACAAATTTTGACTTAGTGATTTCAAAAATATGTTTTTATAGCAGTTGTATTGTTCTAGATCTTTCACAGTACCGCATGTGAAAGTGCCTCGGCTCCCCTTAAGAAACGCACTCACTGGCTTTAGGTGCCTTGCACTCTCATGCTTGGCATATACACTTTTACCTGCAAAGGTTTAAATCATCCCACCAATATCCAACTGTGCATAAGGTCAAAGATTTCTATAAATGAAAATAAAATAAGTGCTCCAATAGTGTGATAACGTTTAAAACAATTTAATGTATAAAAGCAAAACTCCATAAGAACAATCCTCCTGTTATTAGCCAGTGGTGGTGTATTGTGGTCACAGCGGACCCACGGTGTGCGATCTGTATCTCACCTCACTGACTCATTAGAGTTGGATCGTCACTTTCGATTTGATGTCAGACGTCACAGCTGGTTGCCGTACAGCCATGCCCGATGTGTTTTGTCATCACGATTTATTAATGGGATTGGCCCAGCGACAATTACAACATTTACACTCTATCTTTTGGCACTTAGATTGTTGTACCATTAGCTGGAAAATCCTGTGCAGGGTGAGGCTGTAAAATTGTAGCTGGGGCTGGGATAATTGGTATTCATTTTGATCTTTACATTTGACATAAATTTTTTATATATTCCTGATTGGATTTATTAGAGATCCAATATGCCCATTGTACATACATGCACACACACACACACACACACACACATATATATATATATATATGTATACATACACACACACACACACATTATGTATATTTTTTTATATATATTTTATATAATATGTGTGGAGTTTCACATGGTTATAACTGGGTTATTGTTAAACTTCATGGTGAGTGCTGTATTATACATATTATCTCAAAGTTTTACATGGTAATATCTGGGTTGATTTTAACCAGTTATGTGTACAACCATTTACAACGCGTGGGTTGCCGGACAAGGTCCCAGATTTTATTTACCTTGATTTGACCACTAGCGGGTCTATCAATAGGAACCGCCGTGAGTACAGGCTTCACTCAAGTGTATGCCACTTTAAATGCTAACCTTCAATGATTACTGCTGCCGAGCATTTGATATGCTCTGGCGTTACAGGCTTGATTTAATTTAAATATGGCCATCGATGTGTATCGTCGCCAGGCAATCGCACGGTATAAAGGACATGAGGTGTACGAAGACAGTGCTGCTCCTGATGATGTCTGCATGACAAAACGTGTAGGGCGCAACTTACAGAGTCACTACGTCACTTCCGGTTTTAGAGATTCGAGTCTGTGGAACGCAAAGTGTCCCAGACACATTGCTATACAGCTGTATATGATCCTGCAGCACTATTGAGAGTCCTTTTTTCAAAAGGAACTGGTTTTATGGACTTACACGATGAGATGCCTTTCTCTTTACCTATTCCCATGTGAGTGTACCCGCTGAATGGTTTCACCACAGATGGGGAGGAGGAAATACTGGACATAGAGCTGATTCCATTGTAATGCTTTTTACCTCTGTAGGGGTACATCTTTTTGGTGAGTGTGGACATGAAGGGGGAGCATGTGTGGAAATTCACCCAACTTTCACCAATGATATGATTTACTCAAGCATAAGCCACTTTTTGTATACGATCACCTATGTGAACTTTTGAACATTATTTTTTTTTTATTTTTTGTTTTTAATATTGAACACTTTTTCATAATACGGACAGATTTCTTTGCACAATAAGCACATTGAGCACTTTAACGTTTGTCAGTGATTGATGTTTGTAGCCAACACGATTTAGTTTATACTTATCTATAGGTTTGTTTTTGCAATTTAAAGAGACAGTACACGATTTAATTAAGTGAAAATTAGTTTAATTAAATTCGAATAGCTATTTTTACATATCACACATTAGGAGTAGGCAGCGCCAACTTCCCCCCCTCTTCTCCTACCACAAATATACTGTTCCCGCACCTGTGAGATCTGGTTGGGGTGGGCAGCAGCTATCATTACATCATCTTAGCGCGGAATATTATACCTATTACAATTACATAGGCAGATTGTCCTTCTGCCTGTATCCTGTAATCGGCGGACATCGAGTCCATGGTGGCTCCCGCTGTGTATTATCACAGTGGGAGTGGGTTGGCCAGCGGCACACACGTGCTCCCCAGACCCAGAAGTGTCAGTTCACGTACTAGGTACGTGATCTGGCTCAGAGCGACTGCCCTGTGGAGTATATCTGCGGTGGGCGGTCATAAAGTGGTTAAAGTAGATATATACGCACTAAGTATAATATTCAATTGACTGTTTTTGTAAATAAAATACTTGTTTTTGTTGCATTGCAGTGATGCCAATCTGCAGCCACTTCATGTCCGCATACATGTAATCCAAGATGGCTACATGGTATCTTTGACTGTTATGCCCTGTACACACGGTCGTATTTTCCGACGGAAAATGTGTGATAGGACCTTGTTGTCGGAAAATCCGACCATGTGTGGGCTCCATCACACATTTTCCATCGGAATTTCTGACACACAAAGTTTGAGAGCAGGCTATAAAATTTTCCGACAACAAAATCCGTTGTCAGAAATTCAGATTGTGTGTACACAAATCCGACACACAAAGTGCCACGCATGCTCAGAATGAACTAAGAGACAAAAGCTATTGGCTACTGCCCTGTTTATAGACCCGACGTATGTGTTTTACGTCACCACGTTCAGAACGATCTGATTTTCCGACAACTTTGTGTGACCGTGTGTATGCAAGACAAGTTTGAGCCAACATCCGTCGGAAAAAATCCATTGATTTTGTTGTCGGAATGTCCGATCAATGTCCGATCATGTGTACGGGGCATTCGTTTCTTGATGGTGACAACATTGTACCATATCATCATATGTGTGTTGCTATGGCTACTTGTATTCTCCATCAGGTGACAATGCAGAAGCACAATTGGGAGACAGAGACAAAGTGCTATCAACCTATAACAGGAAATTTCTGAACAATGTCCTTCATTACTGGATCACCAGGTATTATTTTAATGAAAGTTGCAGATTTAAAAATATTTAAAATTACTTTCTAAAATCACATTAACATGTTACATGGCAAGTTTACATATTTTAGAGATTGAATTTACATATTCTTTAAAGAAGTCTTTAGGGCTGTACTGAAAATATATACATGACCATATTTACAAAATAAAACCTATGCTTCAGAAAGAATCCAATTTTCTTGAAACATGAACCGATTTTTTTCATACTTTAGTAATGGAAGCTCACTAGAAAATGTAAAAAATGTTCTGAGCTCATGGAAATGGTAGTTAAGTGACCCTTTACAATGACCTAACAATCTTGTAAATCTGCACAAACATCATTTGTGTACAATGCAGAAGTTAGGTGTATGGAATGGTTCCTTACAGTGACTATACCTAGAAAATAGGAAAATCACATGGCCTTGTTTTATATTTGGAACTGGAACTAGACCATACATATCAGATCCCAAATTGATATATGGTTATAGTTTATTACCATAAATATTACAAACTGAAACTGATATTTATGTTTGTTGAATTGATAATAATTGCATCTTTCAACTGTAATTCAATATTTCTCACCTTTGACGTTTTTGTTATATTTATTGCCTAATTTTCTGTTTATTCCTTAAAAAAAAAAAATAAACAAAAAATTTTACAAAATATTTAAAGAATTATAATATGGAATAAAGACTGGTCTTGTGGGGAAATAATTTAGAGTGCCAGAAGAACACTAACCATCTCAGTGAATAAAAAAAGAGAGGCTTGAAAATTTTGAAACATAAAAGAGCTTGTCAAATAATTTGACTATGGAACTATGGAGTTAAAGCAGACCTTCACAACAGCCATAAGATCAATTCAGAAGTAATGTGCACCATATCAAAAGTGATAACTTAGCATATGCTGCCCATCACTGTAAATATAGCAATACACTGGATTTGGTTAGCAGCACAGAATATTTCTACTGACCTTAACTGTGCCTTAACTGTGAATTCTCAGCCACCGACCTGCTAGCATTCCAAATAATGCAGCAGTCACTACTCCAACAACAATTTTGCACATTAAATGAAGAACTTCAGGTTTGCCTTTATTTACCCCAATAAATATGCAAACTACCAAGGGCAGAAACATGTTGGAGCTTAAACAAGACATTTGTGAGTCTTAACATTTAAAACAAAATGTGTCACGATTAGGGAAAAAGAAACAATGTTTCCTTGCCATCTACTTTTGCAGTATTAGGTTTAGAAGAAAGTAGGATGCCTTTCAACCCCAGACATGTACTACAAGGTCTAAAGAGGATGTTTGTAATCCTAAATCAGAGGTGCACTAAATGGGAATTTTGGTGTCAAAACCAAAAATACAGGATGCAGAAAACCGAAAACCTAAAAATACAGTGTAAAAAAAAATATATTTTTTTACATATATGTGTATTATATTCGACTTTTTAATTGATATCATGAATTTAAATGAAATTGATTTTATTGTCCGCCATTATTGGCACCTTTAGTGCAAGAAAAGCTCAAGAAAAATACATCCCTTTAAATTCTATTTATGTCTTCACACTGGTCCCTTGTGCTTCACTGTGGTTAAAAATCCTGCTTTCTGCATTTTTGGTCAGTTAAAAAAACCACACCAAAACCGCACCTCGCATTGAAATGCATTGAAAACACAGCAAGAACATATTAATAATGCCCCCGTGTTACATTTTTGATGCAGTTTTTGAGTCACATGACCTATGAAAAACAAACCATAAGCACAGTAAAATCGTGGCAAAATTGGGGCAAAATCGCTGCATTTTTGCGCTCCACCTTTTCCTCTTATTGAAAAAATGCAGATAACACAATTCTTGGCATCAGCTGCCGAAATTTCGGTGCACCTCTACTAAAAATACACACAAACCCAAAGCTTAGACATACTCATAGATTGATGTAGAAGAGATGTCTTGGCTGTATACTGTAGGTATGTTAAGCTGGCAGTGTCAATCATTACAGAAACTTACTAACAAAATCACTGACAACAGATATTATCCCAAGATAAATAACTTTAGGGTATCATGACATGTTTTAAGGCATGGTAAAATTCCTTATATGCCAGTTACATGGTAAAACATATCTATATGCTAATTAAGTAATTGAGAAAAAAAAAGATTGCATCTTTTGCAAAAATACCTGTCACTGCTTATGACAGTCACAGAACCACATACCAGAATCCCAAAGACACAAGGCAAGTTCAAGGTTTGTAGCTTTGTCCACACATCAATCAGAATTTTATAGAAAAATTGCTCAGCTGTATGTCAGCATTTCCCATTCACCTGTGCTTCATAGCCCGAAACAAACATTTAGATAATCTCACTCTTATTTTACCTGTGGGCAGATTTGTTTTCCTGTGTCCTAATTGTGATGATACCTGCAAAAAGATACAGAATGACATAGCCATGAGAAATGAACCAATGATGAGATAAAAAAAAAACAATGTAGTGAATTAGCTTCTACAGAGATTTTTCCTTACAGATCTAATTATATGTAGTATAGTGAAATAAGAATTAGGGCATGATCACATAAACATAAAACAAAATTGAAGCCTTCTATGAAGCATATATAAAAGCATTTTTTTTTGTTTTAATGGAATTGGCAAGGGTTTGATCAGGGTTTCACAAACGGTGTTCTGCTGTATCGTAGGTTTCAGAACTAGTTCTGCCTCCACTGCAGGAAATTTATATTTGCCCAATGGTGGGTTTATGTTTCCCATGTAGGTTCCATGTATTTACAGCTGGAGCTGGAGGAGGCTTCTCTTGCACCTGTTTGCCCCCCCCCCCCCTGGTAGTGATGATAGGGGGTGTGAGGGCACAGAGTGGTACAAGGGCCTGTGTAGCAGGTAATGCAAGCTGGGGTTTGCAGGAAGAAGATGACCGTAGATCACCAGGCAGGAACAAGGAACTGGAACACAGTGGACTAGATTGGTAGACAGGAGTGTAGCCTGGACACAAGCCAATAGGTTATCAACAGCTGGGCAGCAAGGTACTGGGGCATCAGGCAGAAACAAAGTCAGGACAGAAGCCGGGATTGATACACAACTGGGCAGCGAGGTACAGGAATGCAAGACAGAAGCAGAGTCAGAATACAAGCCAAGGTCACAGCAGGCAGGCAGAAATCCAAGGACAGGTCAGGGGCAAGCTGAGTCGTACACAGGTAAGCAGATATGGCAGGTCAAGGCTCAGGAAAAGCAGGAACTAGCTGAAGACTAGGGATGAGTGGAACGCCCCATAATGCACTGCGTGATCCCAGTACATTGCTGTATAATGATTAGCCAAAGCATGCACCTGACCTCCATGCTTTGGCCAATCACAGCGTGCTTTACTGAGAGAGCCATGATTAGCCAAAGGCAGGGTGCCTTTGGCCAATCATGGCTCAGGGGACTGAGTCCACACCCACACTATATAAGGCTGCTTACATAGCAGCCATGTGTAGTGTTGGTGTGGACAGAGAGATAGCTTGAGTTAGATTAAGCAGGCAGGTTATATATACTCTGCATTTAGCATAGACTATACAGTATATTCAGTGTATACTCTATATTCAGTCAGTGCAGGCAGTGTATTAAAATATATATACATACATATATATATATACATACACACACACACACACACTAGACATATATATATATACTCTGCATTCAGTGTAGCCTATATATACAGTGCATTTGGTGGTGTAAACTTTACGCGTTGTACACAGTATCTAATACAGTGTGTACAGTTTCTAACACACTTCTGGTGGTGTATACAGTGCAGCCATTGTACAGTTTCTAATACAGTGGTTTTCGTTGACATGGCGCATCCTCTGCAGGTGGCCGTGGGGCACGCTTGTCCCTTTTTGCTGCTGCTGGCCATAATGAGCCACAACATGCAGAAGAGCTGGTGGAGTGGATAATGAAGCCATCCTCATCCTTCTTATCCTCTATCACCCAGGCTCAGAGTAGTTTGCCTTCCAACACAGTGTCAGAAACCAGGAATCAGACTGAGACAGAAGTACAGTTAAATCACACTTGTTTAGCAATAATAAAAAAAGGTAAACAGAGTAAATGTAGTCAAAACACAGCCATAGTCAGACAAACCAATACGTCAGGGAACCAGAGATGAGCATAGTAGAACAGCAAGCAGGATCTGGAGCCAGAAGGAATGTCAGCCAAGCAAGTCTTTAACAGGAACACAGGAGAGCGTCTCTAGAGATGTGACCAAGGCAAAGGCAGAGATCATCTGGCCTGGACAGCTTAAGTAGGCAGGACTGATAAGCAGGATATCATCAACAGGTGAGTCACTGTAGAAAAATAGAAGCTGGCAATTAGCCGACCGCTGAGTGGCCAGCTCAGAGGGAGGAAGGGCTGAGCCCAGCCCTGTCAGTACCCCCTCCTCAACGACCCCTCCCCCTCAGAGGACCACCAGGCTTGCAGGAAAAACATCTATGGAAATCATGGGGGAGGACAGGGGCATGTACATCCGAGGATGAGACCCAAGAGCATTCCTCTGGACGGTACTCTTTCCAATGCACCAGGTACTGTGTGCACCCACGGAACCTATGGGAGTCAACAATGGACTGTACTTCATACTCCTTATGGTTCTCACCCTGTACAGGGTGAGGACGAGTCACGAAGGTGGTAAAGCGGTTGCAGATCAAAGGTTTTAATAAGGAGACGTGAAATACATCCGAAATAATCATATTAGAAGGAAGGTCTAATGCGTAAGCCACTGGGTTAATCCTGCAAAGAATACTGAAAGGCCCAATAAACCGAGGTGCAAACTTCAGAGAGGGAACACGAAGTCGGAGGTTGTGAAATGACAGCCAGACCCTGTCCCCAACCTGGTAGGAAGGTGCAGGCAGGCGCAGGTGCAGGCAGGCTTCTGCGGTCCTGCTTGCTGTACTACTACGTTGATCTCTGGCTCTCTGACATTGGCATTGGCTGAATACCCGATCTGGTTACTAAACTCCTGAAGTTCCCGATCTGAACTACCCGATCTGGTTACTGAAATGCCTATGTATTGACTACGCTTACTCTGTTTACCCTTTTATTATTATTAAACAAGTGTGATTAACTGTACTTCTGTCTTGGTCTGATTCATGGTTTCTGACAGTAGGCGAAGGCCATGAATTCAGAAGATGCAGTCAGTCCACTTGTTGGTAATATTTTTTCCAGATTGGATGGCCAGGATCACGGCATCAGTTTGCCTTGGCGTTACAAACGCTCCTGAGTCGCATGGCTCACCTGGAATCGACTTGTTAGGTACCTGGTAGTTGAGCCCGACTGGTAAGAGAAGACCCCTCTTACAACGCTGGTTCAGGAGCCACTGGAATGGGAAAAGTGGTCTCATGAGCACAGTGGGTAGGAGTGCCTGGTGAAGGCTTTGCAGAGGCCGGCACGGGAGCTGAGTAGAGATCCTTCAGGGATGGCTGAGCTGCGGATGCTGGCAGGCAGAAGAGGATCAGCAGACTGGCAGGTAGGAGGTAATGGAGCAGCAATACCTTGAGCTGGATGAGAAGGCTGGGATGCAGCAATACAAGGCACAGGCAAAAGGCAGAGTCAGACAGTCCGGTTTGGCAGGAGATCAGGCAGATGATGCAAATGGGTAATAACAGAGTAGTCAGGCAAGCAGGAGTTCGGCAACAGGTCACAAGAAGATAGCAGAGTCAGGCAGGCCAGGTTGGATTGGAGATAGCAGAAGAGTCAGACGTAGCCGGGTCGATAACAGTAATAACAATCAGCAGGCAGATACAGGAACATAGGTACAGAGCTGCAGACAAACAGCACTGCATGAGTGCAGCTGACACACTTTTAAAGGCACCTTGGTGCCAAACAGCGCTAAAGGGCACGGGCGCGCGTGCACACGAGCGCGCCGGTGCACACCAGTGAGAGAATTCTGCTGTAAAACTCTGGACAGACAACGCGTGCGCATGCGCGCACGCATATTCCCCTGAAAGGCAACGGTACATCCCTGACATTTCATCCCTGACAGTATCTCGATGGATGACTCAGCCCAAAAAAACGGGTAACTGAAACCAGGGGCTTATCCTTCTGGATAACTTGGGACAAAACAACGCCACCTAAGGTCTGTCCGTGACAGGGCCTCAAGGTTCAGGCGTTCCCTGGAAGGGTAGGACAAGACTTCAAAAAGTGACCTGCCTGGCCACAAAGGCACAATCTCTCCCTCCTCCTAAGGGTTTTCTCATCTGCAGAGAGACGCCTGAAGCCCAAGTGCATGGGTTCGTCTTCACAGACTATCTCGATACCAGGAGGCATGGGAGGTGAGGGGGCAAGGGTGGGACTGCAAAGTTCGGAGACAAATGGACAGGATGTTTCCGCAAGCGCTCCTTAAAAGGGAGTCTTTCTCTGAGTCTGGAGTCAATGAGGATGGCAAACGTGATCAACCTCTCCAGCTCAGTGGGTATATCTCGGGCTGCTATCTCATCCTTGATTGGTACCCGAGAGACCATGAGAAAAAACAACCACAAGGGCCTCATTGTTCCATGCAACCTCTGCTGCCAGAGTACAGAATTCAATGGCGTAATCGCCAACAGTTCTCGTACTCTGTTTGGACGTGAGGCACTTGACAGCAGAAGCGGAGCGTGTGGGAACGTCAATTACCCTTTAAAAGAAGTCACAAACTCAGGGTAACTCAAGATAACAGGTTTTTGCGTCTCCCATAGAGGGTTTGCCCAGGCCAAGGCTCTCTCAGAAAGCAAAGAGATCACGAAACCTACTTTGCTTCTGTCCGTGGGAAATGCATGGGGCAGCATCTCAAAGTATATCTCAACCTGGTCATGAAACCCTCTGCATTGGATTGGATCACCCCCAAATCGCTGGGGAAGTGGAGCGGAACCAGACATACCTCTTATAGAGATAAAACTCGAGGCGGGTGCCGGCACAGAGACTGGAGCAGCAGCAGCAGGGAATGCCTGCAACTCAGGTTGTACCGGAGCAGCCAGAGTGGGAGATTCCAGCTGAGCCATGCGACTCAGGAGCCTTTGTAATACCATGGCAAACTGATCCATGCGGTGATCCTGCTCATCCAATCTGGAAAAAATATTCCCAACAAGTGGATTGACTGCATCTTCTGAATTCATGGCTTTCGCCTACTGTCAGAAACCATGAATCAGACTTAGACAGAAGTACAGTTAAATCACACTTCTTTAATACTATTAAAAAAAGGTAAACAAAGTAAACTTAGTCAAAACATAGCCAGAGTTCAGGAACCAGAACGGATAGTCAGACAAGCCAAAATGTCAGGGAACCAGAGATGAGCGTAGTAGAACAGCAAGCAGGATCTGGAGCCAGAAGGAATGTCAGCCAAGTAAGTCTTTAACAGGAACACGGGAGAACATCTCTAGAGTTGTGACCAAGGTGAAGGCAGAGATCATCTGGACTGGACGGCTTAAGTAGGCAAGACTGATAAGCAGGATATCATCAACAGGTGAGTCACTGTGGAGAGATAGGAGCTGGTAATTAGCTGACAGCTGAGCAACCAGCTTTGAAGGAAGAGCTGAGCCCAGCCCCTGTATTCTGAGAAAGCCACATTGTAGTTAAGTGGAAGTAGATAAAGAGGCATACTCATTTTAGGAACCCTCCCTCCTCCGACACCCCTATTGGGAACCTGCTGTGCCCCAGAGGGAGGGGACCCCATCGACTTAACTCAAAAAAAAAGAAAGAATCTATAGTCAGTATAGATTTTATATGTCTTACCATACTTTGGACCAATTGTGATGTTGTTGTGTGGATATGAACAAAGGAAGCAGATTAAAGATAAAACAAATAAAGTGAAATATATAAAATAAAATAAATACTAAGAACTTAAACAAGTTATATCAAATAATAATAATAAAGAATAAGGAATGGAGCAATCCATTTTGTGAGGTGTGCGTTTTTAAGCTCATCCAGTAATTGCGCATATGTCAGTTTTGTTTTTAGCTTCTATACCATTCTTGGTTTATACCACTCGGTCCACGGTTTCCATTGTCTGCATGCTATCAAGAATTTACCTTGGGCTTATGCATACATTTTTTCATATGTAATGTGGGTGTTGGTGGTTAGGATTATTTCTTTTATTTTTGGGGTTTCTTGTGTCTTCCAATGTCTGGTTATTGTTAATCTAGTGCTTAGTAATACATGAGATATTATTTTCCTATATATTTTAGGGAACAGGTCTATGTCTATAGAGAGAATAGCTAATTCTGGTGTAGCCTGGATTTGCTGATTCGTTATTTTTGTGAGTGTTTCAAATACCTTTTCCCATAGAGTACGTATTTTAGGGCATTCCCAAAGTATATGGTGTAAGGTAACTACATGATTGCAGTTCCTCCAACACATTGGGGAGGTCATGGGGTCAAACTTGGAAATCCTGTACGGTGTTAAGTACCAACGCATAAGTATTTTTTGTGTTAATTCCCATAAGTTGGTACACCTGGAAGTGATGTATGTAGTTTGAAGTGCTTTTTGCCATTGTTCTGGTTTGAAACATTGTTTTAATTCACGTTCCCAGGCATCAATATAGGAGTGTTTGGCAAATGTTAATTTATTGTTTAGAGTATTATAAAATAAGGAAATTCCTTTAATATTTGTGTTTTGTTTTGTAAGGTATAGTACTATTCTCCAGGGGAGTTGTACTGAGAGAGAGGGGTTGGTTCTCATGAAATGGCAAATCTGTATTTATCTGTAATATTCAGAATGCTCTAAATTGTATTCAACTTGTAGTGCTCTAAATGTTTTCATCGTGGGTCCTATTCTAAGATCTTCTAGGTTTGCAATACCTAATTTAGCCCAATGTTTTATGCTAAGGTTAGGAATAAGTTCGGATAAACTGGTGATGGGTATTTTTATCAAGGACATAGGTGAAGTGTATGATTGTTTTTTTACCAAAATATTCCAGGCTCTGATTGACGCTTTTATTGGTGGTGCTAAGTTCTGGGTGCGGGAAGAAGTAATTAAGTTACACATTAGATAGTCGTATAAATTTTTGTTGGGAATTTGATCTTCCTCCAACTCCTGCCACCTAGTGTCGGGCGATTCTGGGAACCATGTTCTCAATTGTGCTAAAACAGATGCAAGGTAATAGTCTTTGATTACAATGTTGCCTATCCCCCCAACTTTTCTAGACATTACTGAGTTTTTAAACGCCCATCTCGCTTTTTTCCCTTTCCATAGAAACCTATTTAGCATAGATTGAAGTTTGGAAAAAAAAGAGTTAGGGACAGGGATAGGGAGTGATCTGAAAAGGTATATTATTTGGGGTAAAATTACCATTGTAAAAGCGGCCAGACGTCCTGACCATAGGAGTTCTGTTTTGGCTAATTTTTGCAGTTTTGTCGGTAAAGCGTCAAGAAAGGGGATATAGTTAGCCTTAAAAAGGTGGTCCGGAGACGCTGTTAGGGTGATTCCCAGATATTTCACCCCTTCCTTACACCATGAGTAGGGATGAGCCGAACACCCCCCGGTTCGGTTCGCACCAGAACCCGCGAACGGACCGCAAGTTCGCACGAACGTTAGAACCCCATTGACGTCTATGGGACTCGAACGTTCGAAATCAAAAGTGCTCATTTTAAAGGCTAATTTGCATGGTATTGTCCTAAAAAGGGTTTGGGGACCCGGGTCCTACCCCAGGGGACATGTATCAATGCAAAAAAAACTTTTAAAAACGGCCGTTTTTTCGGGAGCAGTGATTTTAATGATGCTTAAAGTAAAAAAAAAAAAGTGAAATATTCCTTTAAATATCGTACCTGGGGGGTGTCTATAGTATGCCTGTAAAGTGACGCGTGTTTCCCATGTTTAGAACAGTCCCTGCACCAAATGTCATTTTTAAAGGAAAAAATCTCATTTAAAACTGCTTGCGGGTTTAATGTCATGTCGGGTCATGGCAATATGGATGAAAATCAGTGAGACAAACGGCATGGGTACCCCCCAGTCCATTACCAGGCCCTTTGGGTCTTGTATGGATATTAAGGGGAACCCCGCACCCAAATTAAAATAAGGAAAGGTCCCTATATACTCTGAACAGCAGTATACAGGCGGTGCAAACAAGACAGGGACTGTAGGTTTGTTGTTAAGTAGAATCTGTTTGTAATTTTGAACATTTTTAATGTGTTTAGCTCCAGCCAAAAAATCTTTTCTAAGCTTTTTGGAAAACATAGGGAAGGGTTATCACCCCTGTGACATTTGTTTTGCGTCTTTCCTCCTCTTCAGAAGATTTCACCTCACTTTTTTGTCCCAATGAAAAATGTTTTTTGAAAATTTGGGTTTTTTTGTGGAACAAGGATTGGAAAGCATCAGTGGAAAGGAAAAATTGTTTTCCCATATTAACTCTTACAGGAGAGAATTTCCCTTCCTTAGGGGTAGATTTCATCTCACTTCCTGTTGTCTCCTTCCGTTTGCAAGTAGGAGTCGTTTGTAAGTTAGATGTTTGAAAGTAGGGTCCTGCCCTATATACTCAGCAGAAATTTGGGCCTTAGGTGTTGCTGTGGCCAAAACACTGTAAGCCCTCACAGGGCCCTGCTGTGAAATATTAGATCAAGAATTGTAATTACATGCCCCTGTTGAACAGGAGCTGAAAAATTAGGCCTTAGGCACTGGTGCTGGTGCCACAACACTGCAACCCCTCACAGACACTCTAGTTGAAACGCAGGAACAAGCCCAGCTGCAAAGTATTGCATCAAAAATTGTAATTACACGCCCCTGTTAGACAGGGGCTGAAAAATTGGGTCTTAGGCACTGGTGCTGGTGCCACAACACTGCAACCCCTCACAGACACTCTAGTTGAAACGCAGGAACAAGCCCTGCTGCAAAGTATTGCATCAAAAATTGTAATTACACGCCCCTGTTAGACAGGGGCTGAAAAATTGGGTCTTAGGCACTGGTGCTGGTGCCACAACACTGCAACCCCTCACAGACACTCTAGTTGGAATGCAGGAACAAGCCCTGCTGCAAAGTATTGCATCAAAAATTGTAATTACACGCCCCTGTTAGACAGGGGCAGAAAAATTGGGTCTTAGGCACTGGTGCTGGTGCCACAACACTGCAACCCCTCACAGACACTCTAGTTGGAATGCAGGAACGAGCCCTGCTGCAAAGTATTACATCAAAAATTGTAATTACACGCCCCTGTTAAACAGGGGCTGAAAAATTGTGCCTTAGGCACTGGTGGTGGCGCCCAGAACCAAAAATGTTCTTACAAGCTATCAGCGTGATGATTGAGGAGGAAGAGGATAATTACTCAGGGATAGTCACTCAGCATCAGCATAGGCAGTCTTTGAAGGGATCTGAGATTTCAAAAAAAATTATTCGGTTACATCTGCATCAGGTGCTTGGTAGCTGGTGGTGATCCAAGACTGATTCATTTTTATGAAGGTCAGCCGATCGACCGAGTCGGTGGACAGACGCACCCTGTGATCGGTTACCACGCCTCCAGCAGCACTGAATGTGCGTTCCGAAAGAACGCTGGATGCAGGACAGGCCAGTAGCTCAATTGCATACTGTGCAAGCTCTGGCCAGTGATCCATCCTCAAGACCCAGTAACCCAGAGGATTTTCGGTGGGAAAGGTGTCCAAGTCTGATCTTGCCCCTAGGTATTCCTGCACCATGTAAAACAGACGCTGGCGATGGTTGCTGGAACCGATCATACCTTGGGGCTGCGGACCAAAAAATTGTCTGAACGCATCGGTCAGACGGCCACCTTCTCCACCGCTCCTTCTTTGACTGACCGAAGCCTCAGCAACACGTTGTCCAGAAACAGGAGTTTGTAACCTCCCAGTCTCTGGGAACGCGTTGCACAGACCTTTCTGCAAGGCCTCCCGAAGATGTTTCATCCTCTGCTCCCTCTGCGATGGCAAGATAAGGTCCGCAACCTTACCCTTGTAACGTGGATCAAGGAGGGTTGCCAGCCAGTATTGGTCCTTCTCCTTGATACCACGAATACGAGGATCCTTACGCAGGCTTTGCAGGATCAGGGAGGCCATGCAGCGTAGGTTTGCTGAGGCATTCGGTCCGGAGTCCTCTGGGTCACTAAGGACAACAACGTCCGCAGCCACCTCCTCCCAGCCACGTACAAGTCCATGTGTTCCTTGGGACTGATCCCTTAAAGACTGCTGATGCTGAGTGCCAGGCTCCACCTCCATACTGACACAATCTTCCTCCTCCTCCTCCTCCTCCTCCTCGTCCTCTTCCTGTGTGATCGGCGGGCACGCAGGAACACTGTCTGGATAAAGGGGGCCTTGAGAGCTAAGGAAGTCCTCCTCTTCCTGCCTCTGTTCTGCCTCAAGTGCCCTGTCCATTATCCCACGCAGCGTGTGCTCCAACAGGTGGACAAGGGGGACAGTGTCACTGATGCATGCACTGTCAGTGCTCACCATCCTCGTGGCCTCCTCGAATGGTGACAGGACAGTGCATGCATCCCTGATCATGGCCCACTGGCGTGGGGAAAAAAAACCAAGGTCCCCTGACCCTGTCCTGGTGCCATAGTCGCACAGGTACTCATTGATGGCCCTCTGCTGCGTGTGCAGCCGCTGCAGCATGGCCAACGTCGAGTTCCACCTGGTGGGCATGTCACAGATTAGGCGGTTCTTGGGCAGGTTAAACTCCTTTTGGAGGTCCGTCAGCCGAGCACTGGCATTATATGACCGGCGGAAATGCACACAGACTTTCCTGGCCTGCCTCAGGACATCCTGTAAGCCCGGGTACCTGCCCAAGAACCGCTGCACCACCAAGTTAAGGACGTGAGCCAAACAGGGCACATGGGTCAGTTGTCCCTGTCGGAGGGCAGAGAGGAGGTTGGTGCCATTGTCGCAAACCACCATTCCTGCCTTAAGTTGGCGTGGCGTCAACCACCTCTGAACCTGCCCCTGCAGAGCTGACAGAACCTCTGCCCCAGTGTGGCTCCTGTCCCCCAAGCACACCAGCTCAAGCACCGCATGGCATCTTTTGGCCTGCGTACTTGCGTAGCCCCTTGAACGCCTACGGAGCACCGCTGGTTCCGAGGAAGAGGCCATGGAGGAAGAAGAAGAGGAGGGGGTGGAGGAGAGAGGTGTGTCACAATCAGCATTTTGGAGGCGTGGTGGCGGAACAACCTCCAACACTACTGCACCTTGTCCTGCATCCTTCCCAGCTGCCAGCAGAGTCACCCAATGCGCCGTGAAACTTAAGTAACGTCCCTGTCCATGCCTGCTGGACCATGAGTCAGCGGTAATATGCACCTTACCGCTGACCGCCCTGTCCAGCGAGGCATGGACATTGCCTTCCACATGCCGGTAGAGAGCCGGAATCGCCTTCCGTGAGAAAAAGTGGCGTTTGGGTACCTGCCACTGAGGAACCGCACATTCCACAAACTCACGGAAGGGGGCAGAGTCTACCAACTGAAAAGGCAGCAGTTGAAGTGCTAGCAATTTTGCCAAGCTAGCATTCAACCGCTGGGCATGTGGATGGCTGGGAGCAAACTTCTTTCGGCGGTGCAGCAGCTGGGGCAGGGAAATTTGCCTGGTACAATCTGACGTCGGTGTACCAAAAGCAGATTGCCCATAAGTACTTGGCTGTGACACACCTAATTCTACACCTTCATTCCTCTCACTGCAGGTCGCAGAGAGGACTGAAGGTCTAGTGGGGTTGGAAATCTCAGCTGATGAGGAGCAAGGAGAGATCGTCTTTGTTCTTTGGTGTGGGTCTTTTAGATACGCTTGCCAACGAACTGCATGGCAGGTCAACATATGTCTGGTCAAGCATGTGGTACCCAAGCGGGAGATGTTTTGGCCACGCGAGATACGCTTGAGACATATATTGCAAATAGCAGCGGTGCGATCTGATGCACTCGTCTCAAAAAAGGCCCACACCAAAGAACTTTTTGAATAACGCGCAGAGACTGCAGCGCCCTGCACATGTGGAGCTTTGGGGTGTGATGCAGTCAATGTGCTGCCCTTAGGCTGGCCCCTGGAGGGCATCCTGCCTAGTTGGTGATGTGCCACCTCCTCCTCCTCCTCCTCCTCCTCCTCCTCCTCCTCCTCTCTCCTATCAGGCACCCACGTTGAGTCAGTGACCTCATCATCCCCTCCCTCCTCATCACTGGAGCAAACCTGGCAGTATGCTGCAGCAGGGGGAGCATGACTGCCAGATTGCTGTCCTTCTTGGGCACCCCCTCTGTCCGTGCTCATGTTACTGCCTTCATTGAGCTCAGTATCATCATCAGAGCCTTCCAAACGCTGGGCATCCTCCTGGAGCATGTACCCAACACTGTGGTCAAACAGTTCGAGGGAATCCTCAGGAGGACATGGTGGGGCTAGGGAAGGAGTCACTGATGACATTGAGCTGAGGGAAGAGGCCGCTGCTTTGCCAGACAAAGCACCCTGGGCATGGGTGAGAGAGGATGAGGAGGATGAGGACGGCTTGGTCATCCACTCGACCAAGTCTTCCGCATGTTGCGGCTCAACACGGCCAGCTGCCGAAAAAAAGGCCAAGCGTGTCCCATGGCCACGTGCTGATGAGGATGCACCGTCTCCACGACCAGCACTAGACACAGAGCCTGCTTGCCCTCTCTTATTGGCTTGTGACTGTCTGCCTCTCCTTCTTGGCCTTCCAGACATACTAATGGCCTGTAGCTGCACTAAGCTGGGATAGAACACCTGTAATTTTCTTCAGGTAGCTTTATATACTGTAACCAGACAAGCCTGCCTGTCAGTAGAAAGATAACAGGAACGGATCTAGCTGAACACTGTGAGCAGGACGCACTGCACTGAATGTAAATAGCAGGAACGGATCTAGCTGAACACTGTGAGCAGCACGCACTGCACTGAATGTAAATAGCAGGAACGGATCTAGCTGAACACTGTGAGCAGGACGCACTGCACTGAATGTAAATAGCAGGAACGGATCTAGCTGAACACTGTGAGCAGGACGCACTGCACTGAATGTAAATAACAGGAACGGATCTAGCTGAACACTGTGAGCAGGACACACTGTACTAAATGTAAATAGTCTAGCTGCCTGACCGTGGTACTAATAGGATCAAAAAGAACACCTGTAATTTTCTTCAGGTAGCTTTATATACTGTAACCAGACAAGCCTGCCTGTCAGTAGGAAGATAACAGGAACGGATCTAGCTGAACACTGTGAGCAGGACGCACTGCACTGAATGTAAATAGCAGGAACGGATCTAGCTGAACACTGTGAGCAGCACGCACTGCACTGAATGTAAATAGCAGGAACGGATCTAGCTGAACACTGTGAGCAGGACGCACTGCACTGAATGTAAATAGCAGGAACGGATCTAGCTGAACACTGTGAGCAGGACGCACTGCACTGAATGTAAATAACAGGAACGGATCTAGCTGAACACTGTGAGCAGGACACACTGTACTAAATGTAAATAGTCTAGCTGCCTGACCGTGGTACTAATAGGATCAAAAAGAACACCTGTAATTTTCTTCAGGTAGCTTTATATACTGTAACCAGACAAGCCTGCCTGTCAGTAGGAAGATAACAGGAACGGATCTAGCTGAACACTGTGAGCAGGACGTACTGCACTAAATGTATATAGCAGGAACGGATCTAGCTGAACACTGTGAGCAGCACGCACTGTACTGAATGTAAATAGCAGGAACGGATCTAGCTGAACACTGTGAGCAGGACACACTGCACTGAATGTAAATAACAGGAACGGATCTAGCTGAACACTGTGAGCAGGACACACTGTACTAAATGTAAATAGTCTAGCTGCCTGACCGTGGTACTAATAGGATCAAAAAGAACACCTGTAATTTTCTTCAGGTAGCTTTATATACTGTAACCAGACAAGCCTGCCTGTCAGTAGGAAGATAACAGGAACGGATCTAGCTGAACACTGTGAGCAGGACGCACTGCACTGAATGTAAATAGCAGGAACGGATCTAGCTGAACACTGTGAGCAGCACGCACTGCACTGAATGTAAATAGCAGGAACGGATCTAGCTGAACACTGTGAGCAGGACGCACTGCACTGAATGTAAATAGCAGGAACGGATCTAGCTGAACACTGTGAGCAGGACGCACTGCACTGAATGTAAATAGCAGGAACGGATCTAGCTGAACACTGTGAGCAGCACGCACTGCACTGAATGTAAATAGCAGGAACGGATCTAGCTGAACACTGTGAGCAGCACGCACTGCACTGAATGTAAATAGCAGGAACGGATCTAGCTGAACACTGTGAGCAGGAAGCACTGTACTGAATGTAAATAGCAGGAACGGATCTAGCTGAACACTGTGAGCAGGACACACTGCACTGAATGTAAATAGTCTAGATAGAAGATAACAGGAACGGATCTAGCTAAACTGAATACAGTGTATATATATATATGCAACACCTGGGATGCATATATATACACAATACACTGTAAGTGCAGCTAACTGACTGACTGTTCTGCCTAATCTATCTAACTCAAATCAAACACTGTCTCTCTGTCTATCTCTTTCAACGCCGGAACACACACTACACAGGGCCGCCGTGCAGGCGGCCTTATATAGTGTGGGGCGTGTACTAAATCCCCTGAGCCATAATTGGCCAAAGCCTCCTTGGCTTTGGCCAATTACGGCTCTCTGTTCAGGCGGCGCTGTGATTGGCCAAGCATGCGGGTCATAGTGCATGCTTGGCCAATCATCAGCCAGCAATGCACTGCGATGCCGCAGTGAATTATGGGCCGTGACGCGCCACACGAATTTGGCGCGAACGGCCCATATCGTTCGCAATTCGACGGACGGTCGAACAGCCGATGTTCGAGTCGAACATGGGTTCGACTCGAACACGAAGCTCATCCCTAACCATGAGTATGGAAAGCGTGAACCGAGAACCCTTTCTTCTTGCTCTTCTATACCCATACCCAGTATATAAGATTTGATCTCATTGACTTTATAGTATGAAACTTTAGAAAACATTTGTAGTGTGTCATGTACCGAAGCCAGGGAAGTTGTTGGATTTGTGAGCATCAGGATAATGTCATCCGCAAATAAGCTAATGACATGTTCCGATTTATGGGTCATGAATCCTGTTATAGATTGATGTTGTCTGATAATCATTGCTAAGGGTTCTAAAATTAAATTGAAAATTAATGGAGATAGGGGACAGCCCTGTCGGGTACCGCTGGTTATGTTGAATGGCTTAGAGAGTACTCCCGATGTGTATACACGGGCTGATGGCTTTGAATACAATGCCATGATTGCTTTTAAGATAGGTCCAGAGAATCCAAATCTCCCCAGAACCAACTCTAAATAGCCCCAATGGACTCTATCAAAGGCCTTCTCTGCGTCCAATGCTAGGAGCAGAGAAGGCGTTTGCTGGGTTGCAGCAATATGTATAATATTTGTTAGTCTCCTGGTAGCGTCAGAGGTCTGACGTCCCCTGGTGAATGCGGTCTGATCCGGGTGTATTAAGTGAGGTAAGATGTCTATGAGTCTGTTAGCTATTGTTTTAGCATAAATTTTTAAATCTGTATTTAATAAAGAAATGGGCCTAAAATTTGCTGGGGTGTCTGGGCTTTTCCCCGGCTTGGGCAATGTCACTATCAGTGCAGTTAACATTTCAGATGGGAAGGACGAGGAGGCAGCCGCTGTATTGAAAACTTTGTTTAAATGTGGAGACAGTAAATTTTTGAACGTTTGATAGTATTCCCCTATAAAGCCGTCTGGGCCTGGGGATTTATTATTTGGGAGTGATTCTATAGTTTTATGAATTTCTTCAGTAGTAAATGGTGCATTTAAATACTCCGTTTCTTGTTGAGAAAGTGTTGGTAATTTGATGTGGTTTAAAAAATCAGTTATTGTTGTCAGTGTAGGTTGGACTGTGGTTATGTCATCTTTCAGGTTATATAGCTTGCTATAATAAGTACTAAAGGCGTCTGCTATATCTTGTGGATGTTGTAGTTTAGTGTTATTTGTGTGATGTAATATATATGGGATTTTAGTTTTACTTCTATGGCCCTTAATTTGTTGTGCTAACAATTTTCCTGCCCTATTACCGTGTGCGTAGTAGTTCATTTTAAGCCGTTTTTTTTAAACTCCTCTAGTAAAAGGAGTCTTAGATCATATCTCAGTTGGTTTAGTCTTTTAGATAGTGTAGGAGAAAATTGTTGTTTATTTTTGGAGTCAATTCTAAAAATTTCATCTGTGATGTCCTGAAATTTCTTTTGCCGCTGCCTCCTCGCCCTGGCCCCCAATTTAATGAATATTCCTCTAATGAATGCCTTATGAGCACTCCACAGAGTAAAAGGACTTTGTACAGAAGACTCATTAATGTGAAAGAATTCTACCAAGTGATCTTCAATAATTTTTTTGGATTCTGGTTGTTGCATAAGAAAAGAGTTGGCTCTCCACACTGGAGTGGTATTGACTATTGAAGTGTCTTTAATAGATAGGGTGATTGAAGCGTGGTCTGACCACGTGATGTTGTTGATGGTTGAAGAGGCTGCTTTGATCAGAGTGTGTTGGTCTACTAAGAAGAAGTCAATCCTGGTGTACGTGTGATGTGGGGCGGAGAAAAATGTAAAGTCTTTCTCTCCGGCATGAAGACACCGCCACACATCATATAGGTTCTCCTTATGAATGGACTCTTGTAAAGATATTATTGCTCGATTCGCTTTTCTTGTTGTGTCTATGGATGGGTCAGGTATAATGTTGAAGTCCCCACACAATATCAAAAAACCTTTTCTCAGGGAATCAATTTTGTGGACAATCTTGTGAAAAAAGTGGATCTGATGCTTATTTGGTGCGTAGACGTTTACTATGGTGTAAGTTACTTGATTGATATCGCACAATAACGCCAAGTATCGCCCCTGTGGGTCAATATATTTTGAATGAAGATTGAATGCAACGGTATCTCTTATAGCAATCATTACTCCTTTGGATTTTGATTCAGCGTTTGCAAAAAAGATGTGTGGAAAGTTCTTGTGCTGACATAGTGGGGCAGCTGTACTACTAAAATGTGTTTCTTGTGCGCATAATATATCAGATTTATTCACTAGTGCTTCCTTCCAGAGGGATTTTCTCTTTGCTGGATGATTAAGCCCTTTGGCATTAATAGATAAAAATTGGATAGCCATTAGGTTGGATTTCTGTGAGTGTTGGTTGTGGTTTGTTTTCAGATCTGAGGTATCTGAAAATCACCTTTAGTGACGGATGCGGTGCGTGCGTATACTCTCTTGTAGTACATGTACTCACTGTGATCCTTGTAGTATCTGTATCATGGCGGTTGTTGTACTGGATATTTTCAGATGATTGATGTTCATATGTTGCGAAGAGCTGGATGTTGGGTAAATGGTTGTGGTGCTCCATATGTGGACGAAAAAAGAAAAGGCAGAAAAAATATAACAAAACAAAGTTAACATAGTAGGTATAGTTACCATTCAACTTTCCAGAAACTTCTGGATGACCCATAAGGGAAACTTCCTTCTTATGGGGTTAAATGAGAGTCACCAGTGTGCAGCAAATTGCTGCTCAAGATACTTGAGGGGTTAAGTTCTAGCCTATCGGCTACTCCGGCATTTTAGATGGACTTACAAGTTTTCCGAATTTCCAAAAGAAATTATTTATGCGACTTGGCGTTCTTTGGCGTGACTTTCTTCCAGTCAGGTGTAACCGACTGTCGGTTGCCTTTAGGGCTTCCGTCGTTTTCGGAGTCATGAAGGATGTTCCATGATTTAAGTAAGGCAATGCCTTTATCCATTGAGTCTACAATGAACGTTTTGTCTTGGTTGGTGATGGTTATTTTAGTAGGGTACCCCCATCTGTAGGGTATGTTGTGGTTCCTGAGCACTTTTGTGATAGTGTTCAAGTTCCTTCTCTTTTGTAATGTATGCTGAGAAAGGTCAGCATATAATTGCAGTTGTTGAAAGCGGGATGGGATATTCTCCTGTTTCCGCATTGCTTGCATTAATTGCTCTTTGACATGGAAGAAATGCAGGCGCAAAATCACATCTCTGGGAACAGTGTCCGGGAGATAAGTTGGTTTTGGTAGGCGGTGTATTCTGTCAATAGTAATGTCTATTTCGGAGAGGTCCGGTAAAAGAGCAGTGAAAAGGTCCACAACATATGGTCTCAGTTCAGATGCTTGTACTGATTCCGGGATCCCTCTAATCTTGAGGTTGTTCCATCTGGACCTGTCCTCAATGTCTGCGATTTTGTTTTTAATCCATACAGATTCTTCCTCTCTCTCTTCATTTGCGTCCACCAAGTCATTAATGGTGGATGCAAAATCCCCCATTTTATTTTCCACATGCTCCACTCGGGCCTCTATTGCGTTTAATTCCCCACTAAATCTGTGCATACAGTGCATCATATCAGCCTGCAAGGTACTTCTTAGAGACACTAACATATCCTTTAGGACAGTGTCCAATACCGGTTGATTCATGGTGGGGAAGGTGGTAATTGATTCAGGGAGCTCCCTAGTGTCATCCCCTGAGTCCGTTCCCGGGCTTATTGCAGGACTGCATCCAGCTCCATCCAGCTTTTGCTTGACTTTTGCTGGACTCCCTGATGGAGAGAATGAAGGGAGGGATCTTTGGCTGCTACAGGAATCATTTTGGTTAGGGAATGAGGTGGCGGTGAGCGGAGCGGGGTTGTTTTTATGTGGCAATGCATGGGGATGGTCGGCGCCATCTTGCCTACCTCCGTGTTGCGGCTGTGAAAAGTAGTCCGTCAGCCGTTGGGGCTTAGATGTGCCCTTTCTCTTGCCCATCATATCCTCCTGATGTGCCCGGGTCGTTTCGCCAGCCGATGAGGGTGAAATCCGGGTGTTTTTAGCCGTTTGTGGTCGCTAATGTCCGCCGGAGTGCCGGAGCTCTGGGATCAGATGTCCATTCAGCTCCGTTGCAGGCCACGCCCCATAATCAGTGCATTTTTAATCGCACTGATCGCTGTATAAATGACAATGGTCCCAAAAATGTGTCAAAAATGTCCGACATGTCCACCATAACGTTGCAGTCACAATAAAAATCGCTGATCACCGCCATTACTAGTAAAAAAAAAATTATTAATAAAAAGTCATAATCCCCTATTTAGTAAACGCTATAACTTTTGCACAAACCTAACAATAAACGTTTATTGCAATTTTTTTTACCAAAAATATGTAGAAGAATATGATCGGCCTAAACTGAGAAAAAAATGTTTTTTTATATATTTTTGGGGGATATTTATTATAGCAAAATGTAAAAAATAATGCATTTTTTTCAAAATTGTCGCTCTTTTTTTTGTTTATAGCGCAAAAAATAAACATCGCAGAGTTGATCAAATACCACCATAAGAAAGCTCTATTTGTGGGGAAAAAAGGACGTCAATTTTGTTTGGGAGCCATGTCGCACGACCGTGCAATTGTCAGTTAAAATGACGCAGTGCAGAATCGCAAAAAACGCTATGGTCAGGAAGGGGGTGAAATCTTCAGGGGCTGGAGCAGTTAAACAATTTTTCAGTCCTCAGTGCCAAGGTCTGATCGGTTCAAGCAACCATAGCCAGCTTCTGCATTATATGGTGCAGGAATATCTAGGGACAAGAGCAGACTTGGAGACCTTTTCAACAGAGCATCCACTGGGTTACTGGGCCTTGAGGATGGACCACTGGCCAGAACTTGCTCAATATGCAACTGAGCTACTGGCCTTTCCTGCATCCAACTTCTGAAAGGAAATTCAGTACTGCTAGAGGGTTTGTAATTGATCAAAGTGTGCCTGTCCACAGACTCCGTTGATAGGCTTACATTCATAAAAATGAATCAGTCATGGATCAGCAGCTATCAAGCACCTGATGCTGATGTTACTGATTAAATTTGTTATAGATCTGGGATCCCTTGAAGACTGCCTATGCTGACTATCCTCTTCCTCCTCAATCTTAATTATGCTAGCTTCCAACAATATTTTTGGTTTAGGGCTCCACCACCACCACCCAAGGCCCAGTTTTTCTGCCCCTGTTTAAGAGGGGCATGTAAATACAATTTTTGATCTAATATTTCACAGCATTCCTGCGCCCAACAAGAGTAACTGTGAGGGGTTACAGTGTTCTGGCGCCACCAACACCAGTGTGTGTGTGTGTGTGTATATATGTATGTATGTATGTATATATATATATATATATATATATATATATATATATATATACACACACTGCTGTTTTGAGTATTATAGTGCCTGGTGGGGGCCCGGGGGACACCCACACTATTTTAAAAAAAAATTTAGTGACAACTATGAGGGATTCTTTCAAACAGGTGCATGACAACAACTGAAGAGAGATGGTAAAAAAAGGGGCTGATGCCCTAGATTTTCATACTTGTGCCACACCAGACTGGTCTGACGTCACATAAGGTTTTATGCTCTGTGCGCATGGGCTACTAATGATTGCTTGCACAAAACTATTTGATCCCTTTCAATATATCTAATGGTTCCAATAAGATAGGCAATTATTGTTAATACTAAGCCCCAATGTATAAGCATCAAAGTAAAGTTAGGGTGGGTGAGGTCCTGAACGTCAGCTTTCAGAGAAATCTCAGAATAGGGTTTAACCATTCCCTAATCTATCAAAAAGGGAAAAAATAATGTTTTTGGCTATTCATACTTGACTACCATCTAAAGGTACTGATTGCTCATATCGTTTGAGAGAAAAATGATTTATATTAGGCTGCATACATGGCCTAATGCAGATGTTGGATGACTACATCTTACTTCCTGTGTATTTGATATTGGATTCAATATTTGTCAACTATAAATGTGTGCAGTGGCCTGTGCACAGCCCGTTATCAGTAGATAACCCTGTAAATAATCTCCCTACCCATGGTTACTTTAAACTATCTCAAAGGATAGGGCATTAAAAAATGTAATGTTCAAATGACCTACACAGTATGCAGTGTGTTAGTGTAAACTAACAGCTCTGCATTAAATTATTTTCTTTCTCATGGCTGACTGCCTCTCCTATTTTCTGGGAGAACAAGATTCTTGGATGGCCAAAAACAGTTACAGAGCAGTCACACAGGGATCCTTTTGTGAGTCCAATTTTTGAGCCCTGGCCAAGTAAAAATATTAATTGTGTATTGATTGACAGCAAGATGGAGACTAACCATGTCCAGGTCTACATTACTCATATCCAGTAAAAATCAGCCTTTGAATCTCAGTAGGGCTGTGTGTAGCTGCAAAGTATGCATAGATGATATGTTAGCCTCTGACCAGGAGACTAAATGCAAAATGCAAGAAGCTCTTGGAAATAACTTGGTTTATCTGCACTTGGCATCATGAGGTAGTAAACCTAATCCCATATATAACTCCAGCACTAAAGCCAAACTCCTTTAAGACAAAGTGACATTTTCTTTTTAATAATTCATTAAAATAGATATATTGCTTCAACGGGGTGATTGCTTTTAAGAAATGAAAGAGAATAATTTTTGCTTATCTCTAGTAAACGATAAACTGCTTGACAATTTGTTCACTTAACTGCCCAACAGTTCTTTCCTAGACAGGTTTAATCAGAAACTGATACAGTTACAATTTATTTTAGACAGCCACCCCTGTGTTTAGGGTCAATGGACATATTAAGAAAATAATTAATTTGTTCTGTATAGAAAAATGTATCATTTAATTGTATTACTCATTTATATAGCACTGACATTTTTTGTAGATCTTTAAAAAGATCATTAATCCAATCAAATCAATCCTTCCCTCTGAAGGAACCAATATCTGCCTAGGAGTTTGCTAACTTGGTATTTATTTTTTATGTGTAATGCATGCTGTGATCATTGAAGTGAATTCATTATTTTTTTGCTCAGCATCCTTAACTATTATATTAGTGTTCAATGCATGGTGCATCTGTACAGAGGAAAATATTATTTTGAAGGAACATTATTAAACATTTTATGGAACTGCTCTGATGAAGCACAGCAATCATCTGCTGAAATATATCTGCCAAACTTTCCTCTGTACAGGACCTATAAATATGTAACTAAGCAGTAGACAATGGCACAGCTTTTCTCCAGAATACCTTTGCCAATTTGGCAATGGATTCTAATTGGAACACATTCACTGCAGTAAAATATGACATTTAAGGTCCTACAGGAGCTTCATGCATTATAAGAAACTTCATATGATCGTAACTCTCTTTATGGTATAATTTCAGGGTACATTACTGTTCATAATTTATTGTTCTGGTTTCTAGGTATCTAAATTTTTTTAAAAGATAATCCACATAAAACCAGTATGGTGTTTTCATATGTACAGTAAAACCTTGGATTGCAAGCATAATTCGTTCCGGAAACATGCTTGTAATCCGAAGCACTTGTATATCAAAGCAAATTTGCCCTTAAGAAATAATGGAAACTCAAATGATTCGTTCCACAACCATTTATTCATAAATCCTTCAGTTCATAGTCCATATAAAAAGATTATATTAATGGGATAGGTTGTGTAACCATAAAATGTCCATTCACAAATGGAAGCCTCCACAAAGGGATTAGAAGCAAAATCCAGTAGGAGCTACAGAGTATAAAAGAGAAGAGAGGCACCTCTAAGTGTAGCAATATGGTTACATTTAATGAAGGTACAACATTTAGTAACTCACATGGTTGATGATTAAAACAGGTACATCTAAGTATGCAGGCATCTGGGGTAAAGCTGTCCACATAGACCATCCCCCGCACCGCCGACTCTCACCACTGTCAGTCTGCAATCGTGACTGGGAAGATTACCCTGCAGTAAAGCGATCTGAAAGCAAGCCTTGAACCGCTCGTGGAGGGCAGGGTGGAAGGGACGACTTCGATGGCGGTGCGGAGGATGGTCTATGTGGACAGCTTTACTCCGGATGCCTGCATACTTAGATGTACCGGTTTCAATCATCAACCATGTGAGTTGCTAAATGTTGTACCTTCATTAAATGTAGCCATATTGCTACACTTAGAGGCGCCTCTCTTCTCTTTTATACTCAGTTGTGACATGACGCTACTTATATCAAGACATCGCTTGTATATCAAGTCAAAATGTATTTAAAAATTTTGCTTGTCTTGCAACACTCTCTCAGACCAGATTACTCTCAAACCAAGGTCTTACTGTATTGTTAACTTAGATTGTTTTAGAAGCAGGACAGTCTCTTGTCCTAATCTATTGTATCAGTGGTGAAGCTAGACATTCACCTGGAGCAAAGACTTCAGCACCCCCCCCCAAAGAGGATGGTGTCAGTAAGACAGAGGTTGGTGACAGTGGGGCAGTGGACGATGTCAGTAGTTTTTAATTTTTTAAATTTTATTATCATTTATTTTATTTTTTACAATATAATTTTTTTATAATTTTTTTAGAAGCCCTGTTTGGGGGCTTTGGTGAATTATTAGGGGTCTAAAAAGACCCCTGATGCGTCACTTTGAGAGACAGAAAGGGACTGAGGATTCCTTAGTTCCTTTCTCTGCAGCCAACATCAGTCAGGTATGGTATATACATATTTACATTGGTCCGAGCTGCAACAATATAACTATGTATAATATAGCCTATACCTGGAATTATTCTTTAAATTGCCCATGGATGTACAGTACTGCAGCCATTCCCATAGGTTGGATTCTGGGACATACATTAGGTCTAGAAAATGGGGCTGTCCATGCAAATCTGTGACACCTGGCAACTATGGGGGTAGCTTTTTTTTTAGCTCCGAAATTTACTGTCTAATGTCCCTTTTACACAAAGGGTCTGATCAGGTCCACCTGTCAGTTTTTCAGGTAGACCTGATCGGACCCTCCATTCACCCCTATAGACTGGTGGGTATAAATGAACTTGTGTCCTTTTACACTCGCCAATCTCCAATCCAATCCGGTTTCTAAAAAAAATGGAGGGGGACCTGCCCCCCCCATCTAGGTGGATGGGATTGGAGGGCAGTCAGATGTAAATGGACAGCCAGTTTGTATACTCCTAGCTTCCCATAGAGCAGAGTGGGCCGTGTCTGTGTTCACTCTCCATAAACTGAGAGAACATGGACCTGTCATCTGCCTGTTCTGCTATGATCATCAGGGGATTAGTGGACAGATTCCCTGCTGAGCAAAGCTGATTCCACCCCACGTAAAAGGTGCCTGTCGAGACAGGTGGCAAGCGGCAGGGTGAGATGCTGCTGTGGTGTCCGGGAACTCAGCACCAGGGACCTGAGGTAACCACAAGGGATTCAGGGCATGCTAATGCACATATCTATTATTGTCATTATGTTGCTTTTGGACATATCATCATACTGGAAAAGTGTAAGAAAAAACACTGCGCTAACTCAATGAGCAAAAGAGAGGGGGAGCAGCTACATACAATGTGACAAAAACAATACATATATAATAAAAACAATGTAGCGCATAATAAATGTGTGTATAATCGAAGCACAAAGAATATTCCTCAATTGTGCTTCAATCAAACAAAATATTGGTGAATAATCAACCAAATCATATGATAAAAATAAAGTCAATGGATAGGTGAATAAGTGAGGAGTGTAATGTCCCACTGTATAAACATATGGATGTAATCCAGAGGGGGATAGTGTTCCAATGGTTGGTAGAGGGTTGGATCCGCAGAGAAACAAAACACATCAACCAGATGAGGAAATCATGGGAGGGATGGTGTGTAGAAAACTCTAGGGAAAGATGATACGACACTCAAATCCGTCCAGACTGGACTCTGCATGGATCTCCGGGGGGCGCCAGGTGAATCCTCGCAGTGGATACAGATCAGAAAAGGCAATGACATCTCTCGTAGAACTGGAGTAAGCACTTGATCTCATTCAGTTGGTATGTGGAAAAAAAAAATATGCCTCCACAAAAAATGGGGTGTTTTTTATTTCTAAAAAGACCTTTTACAATAAAAACGTGATCACAATAAAAAAGGAATAATGATCAACATGGAGGATGGTAAATTAGACCGACGCGTTTCGGCCTAGGGGGTCTTCTACTGGGGCATAAAACATCCACTCCAGGTTGCCTATATTTATAAATAAAATACCTAGTAAGGACCAATTACAATGAATGGAAATCAAACTATTTCATTGGTTGGATATAGTCACCTGATACATTGAAAAGCATAACAAGGAAGTAGTTGTCTAGTATCATTGGACCTATATGGTCAGCTGGTTCAACATTAAGTGACAGATGTATACTAAAACCAATCACAAAAGGCCCTAGGGTTGATCAAAAAACCTGACGGCCAATAATGGATTAGCTAAAAAGTAAGACATCCTGTTTGGAGTCCCCACTGCTGACACCAGGAGGTGACTTTTAACAGTAGAGATGTCCAGCGCCAATCCGAACAGAGATGCTATGTGACAGATGGATTCGGCAGCCAATCGGAAGGACAGCCGAAATCCACGTGTCAAACGAAGGGAAATGATGTCAGGCCTGGAAGCGCGCCTGGCGTCCATCTCCCATCACCTGACCCACAACGGAAGCCTCGCAGGGCCATGGAGGGATAAGAATGCACGGAATACCCTCTCCATGGTTACACTGCGCATGCGGACCTAGGAGTAAACACTGAGTAAACACTGAAGTCACCTGATGGAGAAATGTATCTCGGAAAGAAAGGGATAACATGGAAGCACTGAATAACGCAAAGAGCACCACAGTAGTTATAGTAAATTCTAAACATAAACCTCAGATAAACGTTAAATGGGTATACTAGGAATTGACAGAGAAATAATGAAGAAGGATAAACAATTTTAAATAATAATGGTGAATACCTTAAAGAATAAAGTACTTCAATTAAGTGGGTTTAAAACTACTTGGAAAAAGATCAAATTGTCTCTCATAGACATTGAAATCAGAGAGCTGAGAGACAAGTTGATTCCACACAAGACCTCTTCTGAATACATCTCATTATCCACCAACTTGAGAAGTGTTTTAGAAAAAGAAGAAAAGGACCAACGAAACAAAAAACAAAAGGAGTACAACAGGGATTGTACTGATTACACCACACATTCGGTTTTTATTTGGCAGAAGAAACTAAACACATCTTCTTCTTCCAATGGAGAACCTTTACCTATGGAAACTTCCATTCCTTCCATGGCTCATCTGGATAGAACACTGGTTTATCAGCCATCTTATAAGCCAGGGTCTAAGGAGGCCATACCCAAAAAACGAGGCCCGTCACAGGGGCCTCCTCGACCACCCAGGGGTCCTCCCCCCCCTCGGAATCCGAGGGGAGGTGGCACTCCGTGGATAAGAGGTCAATCTAGAGGACATCCTATAGACTCTCATTATAGGAGTAACTCAAGGGGTCCCCCTCCCAATTACGGTAACCTGCAAGACTATCGGGGGCCACAACAGCAGAGTCTTGATTATAATTATCATACTCCGATTCGTGTCAGTAACAGGTTCACTCCTCTCCCCTATGATATACATCGGGACACATATTCTCATTATGAGAGGGAAGACGATTACCATCACAGATCTCCATTTAATTACAATCAAAATAAGTCCGGTCCTAGTCAATCTCTGGATTTTCAGAGAGCCATGGAGGGACATGCAGGACATTTAGAAAGAAAAGAGGGACCAGAGGGGGGAGGAGGGTTCAAGGCCAAAAGAAAAAGAACATAAGGGGGACAGGTATTTTTAATTTGAGTTCTGCTACATTGACAGAAGCCGAGAAATCTCTCAATAAATTTTCTACATTTATTGATGTTCTCAAATTTACGCGCAAGCTTAGCATCCAAAGGCATTTTTTAACCAGACCTTCCTTGCCCTCCACCCACCAAGGGGTATCCTCTACAAGAATTCCCTCCGTGCCATCTACCAGCAATACGGTTCCCCAGTATATGGATGGAGTTCCCTCTGACCAAAAAGTTGTTCATTCAGGATTGTTGAATCCCTCCTTATTTAACCCCCCAGGCACTTTAGCACCATCTATCCAGGTCTTCAAAAGTCTTGTCTTGGAAGACTTGGATAAATTAACTGAGTGGAAGAAACGTATATATGTTAAACCGGATATCAAAATTGGCCTGAAATCACTATGTGAAAAAAAGAACCTCATAATCCGCCCTGCAGATAAAGGTGGAGGCATTGTGGTTTTAGATAAGGATGATTATCTTAAGGAAATGAACAGAATTCTCAATGATTCTAAGACATACAGTCCCATCCCCACTGATCCCAGACGACGCCATTTGTGGTGAAACGTACGTCGGGATGTTGACGCTCTGACGTCATCGCCATTTTTAGTGTGGACGGGTGCTCGCTATGCTGGCCGGCTGTTTGCTGTACTTTATTTACTTATGTGAGTTTTCTACCTTATTCCATTAAATCGTTTTTTATCAGTATTACACTATGGCCAGTTTCTTTTTATCTACATGCTTGTGAGATGTCAATTTGGAGTCCTTGCTATATCCTTCGGCCTATGCTGTAAGCGGTCCAGAGCGCCAGTTGGATCTCTCATACTGATATTGAACACAAGCTGTTGTTGGCTTGCCTTGTGGTAAGCGCATTATTTGCATGGTGGTGGATCACGGAGTGTAGTGTGGTATACTGATACTGAACACAAGCTGTTGTTGGCTTGCCTTGTGGTAAGCGCATTATTTGCACGGAGTGTGGTGTCTCATCTTCACTACGGAGTTTGATAGCATTCACTTTAGGGTTTTTCTTTTGCTGTATCCTTATGCACTTGTGTAAGTTTTCTACCTTCTTCTACTCTAACCAGTTTGGCAGTATTACACTATGGCCAGTTTCTTTTTATTTACATGTCTATGAGATGGAAGACTGGTGTCCTTATTACATCCTTTCAGCCATGATGTATGCAGCTTAAGTGTACCATCTGGATTCTCTATACCAAGATGAAATACAGGCTGGTGTTGGCTTGCCTTGTGGTAAGCGCAATAATTGTGTGTTTGCAGATACTGTATGGGGTGTCACTCATATTTTCATCATTGACTCTGGTTGGGTTCACCCAATGGTCTCTTTTGGACTGATTTCAGATCATTACCTTACAATTTATTTTCATCTATTATATATGGACACTTATTTTTGATTCACAGATATTATATATAGACACTCATGTTTGATTCATAGGTACATGTGTAGACCCATATATTTTTCTATATTTCAATTTTTAATATTCTTTAATGTTTTTGCATTTATATAAGTACTTCCTAACGGAAGCTTTCGAGATTACTTCACGTGTTTCACTAATAATCTAGCGTGGTTATTTCTTTCTTATATCTTGGTGCACATCTCACTGTTTAACTGTTGCTTTCTGGGGGGTTAGTTTTGATGGGTAGCGCAGTATTTTTTTGTTTTTTTATGTTTTTATATTTTTTTGTTTTTTTATGTTTTTATATTTTTTTGTTTTTTTATGTTTTTTAGGCTTTTAAAAAGGCCCTGGTTGAATTGATTGATGAGGGATTCGCATTAGGGATTCTAACCAAAAAAGAAAAATGTTTTCTAGCCCCCCAGGTTCCACGCATTCCTGCCATATATTACCTCCCTAAAGTCCATAAGGACCCCGTCCATACCCCTGGCCAACCCATCGTCAGTGGGATCAACTCGGTCATGGCTCGCATTGGAAAATACGTAGACTTTTACTTGCAGCCATTGGTTCGTTCCACTCCCTCATATCTAAAGGATACCAGGGATACCATAAGGTTATTAGAGCCGGTTCAATTTCTGGAAGGGATGCTTCTAGTTACAGCTGATGTGGCGGCACTTTATACATGCATACCACATGATTTGGGTTTTGATGGCCTGGAGAATCATTTATCTAGAGTTAACAAACTCCCCTCCTTACAACGCAACTTCATTATGCAGTTGCTTAAATTTGCTACCAGGCACAATTATTTCTGGTTCCAGAACCAGTTTTTCCTGCAGAAGAGGGGCGTGGCTATGGGGACCAAATTTGCCCCCAGCCTCGCCAACCTTTTCATGGCCCAGTGGGAAGAGGATGTCATCTATGCAGCCCGGAGACCCGAATTAGTTCTCTGGGCCAGGTACATAGACAACGTCCTCTTCCTATGGGATGGGGACCGCGCATCTTTAGACAATTTTATGGTCACCCTCAACACCCACGATAGAGGGATATCCTTAAGCTATGAGGCCAGCTCTACCACGGTCCATTTCTTGGACCTGGAGATTTTTGTGGTGGAACAACATTTGGAGTTCCGTACATACTTCAAACCGACCGACCGGAATGGATTCATTCCGGTCGACAGTTACCACCAAGATCAATGGCTTAAATCAGTGCCCCACAGCCAATTTTTAAGACTGTGGCGCAACTGTACTAAAACCTCTGACTTCCTATCACAGTCACAGGTTCTTAAGGATAGATTCCTTGAAAAGGGTTATGATCGCGACCTTCTCGATGGGGAAATCAATAGGGCCCTGTCCACGGAAAGAAGTTCCACTCTAATAGAGCACCCCAAAACAACCTCAGAGTGTAAATTCAAATGGTCTTTTTTTACTACCCACTCCATCCAGTCTATACAGATTAGGGCAATTGTAAAGAAACATTGTAGAGTACTCTTAAATGACAGACTTTTTGGTACCGTTCTGCCTGAACAAGCGGCTGTTGTTTTTAGAGGTGCATGGTCTATTCAGGGGCAAATAGCTCCAAACATAATAGACCCCCCTAAGAAAGTTTATTTTTTTCAGGAATGTAAGGGTTATTACCCTTGCCGCAAATGCAAGGTGTGTCTCCATAATATTGGAGGGAGACGTAAAAGTATCACCTTTATATCCACCGTCACTTCTCGCATACATCACATGAAGCATTTTACTACTTGCTCTTCACAATACATTGTTTATTTGTTGACTTGCCCCTGCCACAAGCAGTATGTAGGCCACCACGATTAGGACTTTCTCCATCCGGGTCAATGAGCATGTGGCTGGGATCAAGAAGGGCAAAGACAAACATACAGTACCCTGCCACTACTTAGAGTGCCATAATAGAGACCCTACAGGTACCCTATTTCAAGTGATTGATAGGTTTGTTACGCACGAGTCACGTCTATGGGGCGTTTCGCGCCTCGAGATATACTGGATATACAAGTTGAGGTCCTACTTCCCGTTCGGGTTGAACGTGGAGTGGGACCTCAACTCTTTTATTAACCAATCCTGAATATTGGAATATTTACCTTCCACTATTTTCTTTTGTTTTTTTTTTTTTGTTTTTTTTGTTTTGTTTTTTCCCTTTTTCTTTAATTAGTTTTCACCTAAGGGTTTGTCATAGCAAAGAGTATTTGCATCTGTATGTACTTCAGTTGATGGAGATGTATATGCATCTAATTTAACATATAGAGAGATGACCTTTGATCACTTCTCTATATTAGTCTCATTTTTTTCACATTTTCACATATTAGTCTTTAGGTGTTTATATGCATCTATATATTCCCACAAAATATACGCAGAGATGACTTTGGATCATCTCTTTATAGCAGTCATTATATTTTTCACATACTAGTCCCAGGTGTTTATTCTTTAAGGTATTCACCATTATTATTTAAAATTGTTTATCCTTCTTTATTTCTCTGTCAGTTCCTAGTATACCCATTTAACGTTTATCTGAGGTTTATGTTTGGAATTTACTATAAGGACTGTGGTGCTCTTTGCGTTATTCAGTGCTTCCATGTTATCCCTTTCTTTCCAAGATACATTTCTCCTATCAGGTGACTTCAGTGTTTACTCCTAGGTCCGCATGCGCAGTGTAACCATGGAGAGGGTATTCCGCGCGGTGCACGTTCTTATCCCTCCATGGCCCTGCGAGGCTTCCCTTGTGGGTCAGGTGACGGGAGATGGACACCAGGCGCGCTTCCAGGCCTGACGTCATTTCCCTTCATTTGACACATGGATCGGCGTCCGCCGGAGCGGGACTTTCGGCTGTCCTTCCGATTGGCTACCGGATCCATCTGTCACATAGCATCTCTGTTCGGATTGGCGCTGGACATCTCTACTGTTAAACGTCACTTCCTAGTGTCAGCAGTGGGGACTCCGAACAGGATGTCTTACTTTTCAGCTAATCCATGATTGGTTTTAGTATACTTCTGTCACTTAATGTTGGACCAGCTTACCATATAGGTCCAATGATACTAGACAACTACTTCCTTGTTATGCTTTTCAATGTATAATCAGGTGACTATATCCAACCAATGAAACAGTTTGATTTCCATTTATTGTAATTGGTCCTTACTAGGTATTTTATTTATAAATATAGGCAACCTGGAGTGGATGTTTTATGCCCCAGTAGAAGACCCCAGGTCGAAACGCGTCAGCCTAATTTACCATCCTCCATGTTTTCCATTATTCCTTTTTTATTGTGATCATGTTTTTATTGTAAAAGGTCTTTTTAGAAATAAAAAAACACCCCATTTTTTACCTGCACTATGTGGAGGCATATTTTTTCTTTCCACATACCATCTGAATGAGATCAAGTGCTTACTCCAGTTCTACGAGAGATGTCATTGCCTTTCTGATCCATATCCTGGTTATCCACTGTGAGGATCCACCTGGCGCCCCCCGGAGATCCACGCAGAGTGCAGTCTGGACGGATTTGAGTGTCGGGACATCTTTCCTTATGCCCTGAGTGGCACACTGCTTATCTGATTCCCTGTCGCTGACAAGGGAATGCACAGGATCTGGTAAGAGTTTTCTACACACCATCCCTCCCATGATTTCCTCATCTGGTTGATGTGTTTTGTTTCTCTGCGGATCCAACCCGCTACCAACCGTTGGAACACCATCCCCCTCTGGATTACATCCATATGTTTATACAGTGGGACATTACACTCCTCACTTATTCACCTATCCATTGGCTTTATTTTTATCACATTATTTGGTTGATTATTCACCAATATTTTGTTTGATTGAGGCACAATTGAGGAATATTCTTTGTGCTTCGATTATACACACATTTATTATGTGCTACATTGTTTTTTTTTTTTTTTCTTACCACTTCAGCGAAAGTCACTAGAGGGCTAAATCAGATTAACGTTCATTTAACTGACGCCTTCACCAGTTCACATCATTGTGGTATACACTTTCCCCTTCTGATTTTGTATTTTTCTTAGTTAATTTTGGTGTATGGCACACAAGCCCAAAACATACAGTTTTACAAAAATTATTTAAATTGATAACTAGTAAGCACCCTCATGACTAAGTAAAAAAAAACCCCAGTTACATTAGTTTTCAACCTTTTTTCTCCCCCCCCTCTATTCCCCAACCCTCCCCACCCCTGTCGTCCACCTCTCTCCCTCCCTCCCTTGGCCCACCCGAAGTCACCCTCCCCCCTCCTCCCCCAAATAGTAGGGATACCCGGGGTATCTTAAATCCAACTAGTGTTTTCCTATTCTATTTCTGCATTCACATCAGTGCAGTTTATCGTCTAGCTTCCCCTAAATTTTAAGGGGGAACACCAAGCCAGTCTAGCCATGGGCTCCATATCTTTACGAATTTGCCAAGGCTGCCCCTTCTAATATATGTAGTCTTTTCTGCCCACACCAATTTATTCATTGCTTTGACCCAGTCTTCCGGAGTTGGGGGTATAGCAGAAAGCCAGGACTGAGCTATCCTCTTCCTAGCTTGATAGAGGCATCTCCACACGGCGATGTTAGTACTGGTAGACCCTATATTTTCACTTATCAGGCCAAGGATACATACCCTGGCCTCCAATACTAGTTTAATTTTCCATCTAGTTTCTATAATCTTGATTATCTCTCTCCAGTACCTTGCTAGTTTTGGACATCTCCACATCATATGGATAAGATCTCCTGTATCCAAGCACCTGGGGCATTTATCATCTAACCTACTACCAAATTTATGTAATCTTTTTGGGGTATAATAGGCTCTATGTAGTAAAAGAAGGTGCGAGGCCTGTTGCGATGGAGAAACAGACACCAACGGGCAATACTCCAATATCTTCGTCCACTGGTGATCTGTAATTTCCCCCACATCTATCTCCCACCCTGCCCTGACTCTCATAGACGACTGGGGAATAAGTAGCTTTTCGACCAGCTGCCCATATGTCTTCGCTATCAGGCCCTTGGCGCTATTTGTTTTGGCAATGCTTTCAAGGAGAGAAACCTTGCACCACACGGGTAGGCAATTCCTGAATTGGCTATCCAAGGCGTGCCTAACCTGTAGGTAATAGTAGAATGTTTTTTGGGGGATCCCATATTCAGTCCTGAGCTCAATAAAGGATTTTAACATGTTGTTGTCTCCATATAATTGAGACAGCCTACTAATTCCTTTAAGTTCCCAGAACCTATTTTTCCCCAGGGTCATTAGTTCCTGCAAAAATTTATTTTGCCATATGGGTGAAAATTCGGTGAACCCTCTATAATCCATAATCTGTTTAGTCGACTGCCAAACTTTGTTTACTAGTCTACTTGTTGGAGGCCCATCCTGTAATGACCCGGCCTCCAGTGCCTCTATCAGAGTCTTGTGTGGGCAATTTTGTAGCATGATTTCACCGCTAGTGTCTTTCCAACCCCTGGTCTCGCATCCCCTTATATGTTGCAGCTGGGCAGCCAGGAAGTAGTTGTATGGTTGGGGGACTGCCAGTCCCCCCTCCCTGGTAGGACGCTGTAGTGTCTGCAAGCTGATCCTTGCCTGCCCTTTCCTCCAGATTAGTTCTCTGAACAAGGTATTAATTTTTAGAAACCATTTCTTCCCAATCCAGACTGGGGAATTATGGAGTACGTGCAGAAGCTGTGGTAACCATATCATTTTAATTAGGTTAATTCTACCTGCCATTGATAGGGGTAATTTTCCCCAGATATCGCTTTTTTTTTTGAATTTTTCCAGCAGGGGGGCCAAGTTATCATCAATGTAGTGATGGGGGTCACTAGATACCGTTATTCCCAGATACCTCATTTTCTCGGCCATTTTTAGCCGAGGCGTACAACCAATTGGGACACTGACAGTTGAATTTATGGGTAGAAGCGTGGACTTACCCCAATTTACTACCAATCCTGATAGGTTACCAAACCTTTCCACCAGCTGCATCGCTTTTTCTAATGATGGGCCAGTGTCTCCCAAGAATAATAGCACGTCATCTGCGAACAACGCTATCCTATCCTCCCCATTGCTTCTCTTAAACCCCTGCACTCCAGTTGCTGTTCTAATTACTTCCGCTAACGGTTCCATAGCCAGGGCAAACAACAGGGGTGACAATGGACACCCCTGTCTTGTCCCTCTCTCGAGAGGCATCCATTCAGAGAATTCGTTGTTTATCTTTACTCTAGCTCTTGGGTGAGAGTATAGAGTTTTCACCCATCTTATAAACGTAGGGCCGAACCCAAATCTCTCCAATACCCACCAGAGGTAGTCCCACTCCATACTATCGAACGCCTTGGCAATATCCAAAGATAGTATCGCCCTAGAGGCGTTTTCCTCTGTTGGAGACTGGAGACATAAATACGTCCGTCTAATGTTTACACTAACAGACCTATTCGGAATAAATCCCGACTGGTCTGGGTGTACCAAGCCCGTGATACATTTATTTAGTCTAGTTGCCATTATTTTGGCTAGGATTTTTACGTCGGAGCAGAGCAATGAAATTGGCCTGTATGATGATACATCGAGGTGATCTTTCCCCTCCTTTGGTATCAGTATTATGTTGGCCTCTAACATCGAGGAGAGCAACCTTCCCTCTATAATTGCCCAATTCAATGTTTTCAAGAGAGGTGGGAGCAGTGCTGCCCCAAAGTGTTTATAGATTTCCAAAGGCAGTCCATCCGGGCCTGGAGATTTTTGGTTAGGCATATCTGCTACTGCTTGTTTTAATTCTTCAAGGGTTATGGGATATTCTAGACCGGCCCTATCTGATTCCGAGAAAATCGGCAGTTTAGCATTCACTAGGAAGCTTTCCGCTACCTTTTGTTCTAGCCTACCCTGTGACTTATATAAATCCTTGTAGTAGTTAAAAAATGCTTCCTTGACTTCCTGGGGGTCAAATGAGTTTTCTCCATTAGGAGTCCTAATCATAGGTAATGATGGTGAGGAGGTGTTGGTGTTAACCAACATTGCCAACGTTCGGCCCACTCTCTCCCCCTCTCCAAAGTACCTCTGTTTCTGAAACAGTCTTTTGTTCTCGGCCTTCCTAGTTGTATCCATCCTATATTCCTGTTGCTTTTTTAGCCATAGCGCCTGGTTCTCCGGGTTTGGGTCCTTAATATACTGCCTCTCCAGATTTGACGCCTCATCTCTAATTTGCTCGCTATTCGCTTTTGATTGTTTCTTGGCCCATGCTACCTGTTGTATAAGCACCCCCCTTAAGAATGCTTTTAGGGAGTCCCAGACCACCCCCTCTGACGCTGTGCCCTGGTTTTTTTCGATGAACTCCTCTATTTTCCCAGAGATATCTTCAGTTCCGCCCATAATCTCCAGCCAAGCCGGATTTAACGCCCAAGCCCTATGGGTGTATCTAGCGTGTAGCTTTATCTTCAGCGTTAGAGGTGAGTGGTCCGAGATCCCTCTCTGCTGATATTCTATCTTGGTCACGAGGGATTGCACCCCCCCATTACCGATCGCTAGATCAATCCTAGAGAGTGTGTGGTGCGACTCTGAGAAACAAGAGTACCGCCGAGCCCCTGGATTTCGGGCTCTCCAAAGGTCGCACCACCCAACCTCCTCCAGAAACTGGGCCAGCCGCCCCCCAGACACTCCTATCGACCTGGGCCTTGGGGGAAACCTGTCCAGGCAGCCGTCGAGGACCATATTGAAGTCTCCCACTATTATAGTCGGGACATCAGCTTTATCCTCCACATACTCCAATAATTGATATAGGATTTCCAACTTGGAAGGCGGAGGAATATACAAGTTAGCTATGATAAGTGGGTAGCCCTCTATAAGGCAGTACAAAAACACATAACAGCCTAGTGTATCAATCTTAACATCTTTACAAAAAAACGTTATACCTTTTTTGATTAAAATACTAACCCCCCTTGAATAAGACGAGTATACTGAGTGGAACTGGGCCTGGAGTTTCCTATTTCTGGTTAGTGGTGTAGTCTCATTGGTCAGGTGGGTCTCCTGAAGGCACACCAGCCCCGAACCATGAGACTCCAACTCAGCAAATATCATTGCTCTCTTGACAGGGTCGCCCATACCCCTAACGTTCCATGAACTAACACCTACGATGTTGAATGACATTTAAAGGAAGTACAGCCCCTGCTATCAGGAAGCCAAAAAGAAGAAAAAAGAAAAGAGAAAAAAAAAAAAAAAAGGTGTTCCTAGCCCCTCTATCATATTCGCCCTCTCTAAAGTGTCTATTTTTTGTGCACTTGTTCCTATATCGCTAATTCCCTCCTCTAACTGCATTACTTGGTGTAACCGAACTATATTTGTGTGTCTCAACATACTAAAAACCTTGTTAATCTTTTCACTCCCCAACTTTTGATCTCGTGTAATGCGGATTTTCTTTTTAGTTATTTTAATTTTAACCCCCTGTGTTCCCTTGCCCTTGTGTACTCCCACCCTCCTCCCCCCAAACCTATCTTGGTACGCCCTAGGGGCTTGTTTTGTGACCATATTAACCCCAACTCTGCAATCAAACCAACATTCCCTCCCTCTATCCAAATGTACTCCACCCCCCATCCCTCCCACAACCCCTTCTCGAGTTTCGTGCCTCAGTGGTCTCGGATAAGAGACGTCCACAACACACCGCTCCTTCCCAACTCTCATCTCACCCTTCTATCAAACCCCCCCCCTAAACCCTCGCTGCAAAAAAAAAAAAAAGGGGGGGAGGAAGAACCCCCCAAAACCCCCCCAACTACAACAAGAATTAACACTATTTTTCATTCGGTATGCTCAAATTCTAAAAGTTCCTCTTGTTATCATCAAGCCACTTGGTGGCTTTTTCTGCAGTGTCAAAAAATTGGATCGACCCAAGAGCTTCAATGCGCAGTCTCGAGGGTACAATAGCGCATATGGTATTTTTAAAGTCCGCAGATTGCGCTTTATTTCCACAAAGCTTGCCCTCTTCTTCTGTAACTCAGGGGAATAATCTGGGTATAAGGAGACTCGGGTACCATTATAAAAAATGTCCCCCTTCTCTCTGGACTTCTGCATTAGTGTAACCTTGTCCCTGTAGTTAAATAATTTCATAATCATCGGTCTAGTACGTGTACTCGATGAGACTACTCTGGTAGGTACTCTGTGCGCCCTTTCAATAGAAAAAAAACGTGAGAAAGTCTCAGCTCCAAAGACCTCCCTCAACCATCCCTCCATGAATTCTTCAGGGTGAGGACCCTCACTTTTCTCTGGGAGTCCCAATACCCTCACATTCTGTCTCCGTGATCTATTCTCCATTTCGTCCATTTTAGACTTATAGATATCCAGCTGGGCTTGCATATTTTTAAATTCATGTTGCATTGGGTGCAAAACATCCTCGGCCTGGCTTAACCTCTCCTCCAATACTGAGGCCCTGTCTGCAGCTTTTTGTAATTCGTGACTCATGGAGCGCAGCTCTTCTTTAAGGCCCCTTATTTCATCATTTAGACTAGTTAATGAGCCCCTACAGGAATTTACTGCTTTCAACACCTCTTTTAATGTGGGCTTGGCCTCGTCCATTTCATCAGGAGCAGGAGTATCTTTTGGCGCCTTTTCCAATGGGCCCTTCTCAGGGCTTTTTTTATTCGCCCCTTTGGCAGGAATCGACAGTGCGGGTAGGGTTTTTCCTATACTTTTCCTGTCACTCATACCACCTGTCTGTGTTTTTTCTTGGAGTACCAGATTACCTTTGGCTGGGGAGTGCTGGGGGGTATGTGCGTACTTCTCTAGTTTGGCTGCTGCTGTTGCTGCGGATGACACCTGACTCCCTTTTTCTTTAAGTGAGCGGGTGGCTTGGGCCACCGCGCCTTCCTGGGTGTGCTGAGCCTGCTCTTCCCCCTTTTTCCTAGTCATATTGCAAACAGTAACAATAACAGTAGAGATAGCACAGAGGTAATATGGGATGGGAGGTACTTGAAGAAAAGGAAAAAATGATCCCTGGATACGTTCTCTTCTTAAAAAAAAAAAAAAAAAAAGACACAGCTGAAGTACCTGTTATCAAGAGAAAGCCAGGGTATCGCTGCTCCTTGGTTACCCTCTCTCCTCTAACCTCGCTAAGGGTATCCCGGGCTTCCTTGATATGCTTCTATTCTATATAGAACACTGCACAGCATAAAAAAAGAGGTGAGGGAAAGGTACTCACGTTGCCCGCCCACCGCTAATTCTACCCAGCGGTACAGTGTAGCTGTCCGGTTACTTGAGACTGGAGAGAACACAATAAGTTACTCACAGATCCGGCGCATGGAGCTTTAACATAACCTTCATTTGCTCGGGGCGTTTAGCTAGCCCAGCTGCTGCTGTCGGTTTTCCTCTCCTCTCATAGACTCGCGAGAGTGCAGGGCCGTTGCCAAGCAACCCTCCGACGAGTGAAGCCGAAGTTCCGTCACTCAGGGCCGGGTATCCACCCCCCTCCAGCGCCGGTCCGCTCCACACCCTCCCCGATGCAACGCCGGCTCTCCCACTTCCAACGCTCCGGCGGTCAGCGGGCCACAAAAGAACCCCTACACTGGAGAGCTATGGTAAGCCTGAGAGGGGAAGGCAGCCGCTCGCAGCACTGGGATTTTTTGCCGAAGATAGCGGGGGGTTGTAGCTGGGGGTTGCAGCGAAGGGCCGAGTGGGAGAGGGAGCTCACATTCCTCCGCTCACAATCACGTCCGCATCCGCATCCACGTCCGGTCACGCCCCAAGTCACGCTTTTGCTACATTGTTTTTATTACATCATCATACTGTGTATGAAGATGTGGAAAGTTGCTATATTGACCATATGCACTGTGAAAGTGCTTTTATATTTACTTACTGGAAATATGAACATGTGAATATTTTGATATTATTATAGCTATTATGATGTATATTAATGAACCCAAATAAATATTCACATATTCATATTACCAATATATAAACATAAAAGCGCATTCACAGTGCATATGGTCACTTTAGCAACTTTCCACATCTTCATACACATCATAGTGACAGTATTACATCTCTAATAGCAAACCTAATGTCCTAGTGACAATGATAATCATGGATATCTGCAACCTTTATCACTGCAATACCATTTACAAACACTTACATGTTGACATGAAATCAAACCAAACCTGTAGAGATGTCTGTGACCACACTTGATATTTTCAGCACTACATTGTGCCCCAGACAGCGGTCACCACAGCTCTTGCCTCCATGCAGGCTCATGCCTCTCTTTCTCTCCCTCTCTGGCAGAGAAAGATGCTCTGCCCCTCTCCCCAGCATCTGCGTCCTCCATGCAGAGCTCTCACTGAAAACACAGAGGTGTAGAGGAAGGAAGGGGAAAGGAGCTGGCTGCTGTAACAGCCTGTACATTTCACTACTTCTGCCAGCAGTGGTGCCCCTCTCAATTTGGCACCCGGGGCAGATCCCCCCCTGCCCCCCCCCCAGTTTCAGCCCTGCATTGTATTATACTACTTTTAAACAGTTGGAAAATGTTTGAAAAGAACTTGGGCACTATTTATCATTTTTGTTGTGTTTGTATGCTTCTTATTGCAAATGTGACCAGGGCTTCACAGCAAGGGAGGGTTGGATAACACTTAATACAATATACAGTATCTCACAAAAATGAGTACACCGCTCACATTTTTGTAAATATTTTATTATATCTTATTATGTGACAACATTGAAGAAAATACACTTTGCTACAATATAAAGTAGTTAGTGTACAGCTTGTATAACAGTGTAAATTTGCTGTCCCCTCAAAATAAACCGCTGGCCACAAAAGTGTGTACGACCCTAAGTAAAAATATCCAAATTGGGCGCAATTATCCATTTTCTTTCCCCGGTGTTATGTGACTCGTTAGTGATACAAGGTCTCAGGTGTGAATGGGGAGCAGGTGTTAAATTTGGTGTTATCACTCTCACTCTCTCATACTGGTCACTGAAAGTTCAACATGGCACCTCGTGGCGACTCTCTAAGGATCTGAAAAGAATTGTTGCACTACATAAATATGGCCTAGGGTATAAGAAGATTGCCAAGACCCTGAAACTGAGCTGCAGCACGGTGCCCAAGACCATACAGCAGTTTAACAGAACAGGTTCCACTCAGAACAGGCCTCGCCATGGTCGACCAAAGAAGTTGAGTGCACATGCTCATATTCAGAGGTTGTCTTTGGGAAATAGAGGTATGAGTGCTGCCAGCATTGCTGCAGAGGTTGAAGGAGTGGGGGGTCAGCCTATCAGTGCTCAGACCATGCGCCGCACACTGCATCAAATTGGTCTGCATGGTTGTCATTCCAGAAGGAAGCCTCCTCTAAAGATGATACACAAGTAAGCCCGCAAACAGTTTGCTGAAGACAAGCAGACTAAGGACATGGATTATTGGAACCATGTCCTGTGGTCTGATGAGACCAAGATAAAGTTATTTGGTTCAGATGGTGTCAAGCGTGTGTGGCGGCAACCAGGTGAGGCGTACAAGTGTGTCTTTCCTACAATCAAGCATGATGGTGGGAGTGTCATGGTCTGAGGCTATATGAGTACTGCCAGCACTGGGGAGCTACAGTTCATTGAGGGAACCATGAATGTATAACACGTACTGTGACATACTGAAACAGAGCATGATCCCCCCCTCCACAAGGCAGTATTTCAACAAAACAACCCTAAACACACCTTCAAGGCGACCATTGCCTTGCTAAAGAAGCTGAGGGTAAAGGTGATGGACTGGCCAAGCATGTTTCCAGACCTAAACCCTATTGAGCATCTGTGGGGCATCCTCAAACGAAAGGTGGAAGAGCACAAGGTCTTGAACATCCACCAGCTCCATCATGACGTTGATGAAGCTGTGAAGCTCTGGTGAACTCCATGCCCCAGAGGGTTAAAGCGGAGTTCCACCCAAAAGTGGAACTTCCGCTCATCGGATTCCTCCCCCCCTCTGGTGTCACAATTGGCACCTTTCAGGGGGGAGGGGGGTTCAGATACCTGTATAATACAGGTATCTGCACCCACTTCTGGGAATAGACTCCCGCGGGAGTCACGCCCCCTCCCGCACTCCCCCGCTGTCTCTGGGGAAAGACACAGGTCCCAGGAGATAGCAGGGACCATTGAGAACGCGCTGCTTGACTCGCGCATGCGCAGTAGGGAACCGGGAAGTGAAGCCGCAACGCTTCACTTCCTGATTCCCTCACTGAGAATGGCGGCGGCAGTACCCGAGGACCGAGGGACGGTTTGGTCTCGGGTGTCGACATCTAAGGTGAGTGACCTTATTTTAAAAGTCAGCAGCTGCAGTATTTGCAGCTGCTGACATCTAAGCCGGACTCCCGCTTTTAGGCAGTGCTGGGAAATAATGGTGGCCACACACAAAATATTGACACTTTGGGCCTAATTTGGACATTTTCACTTAGGGGTGTATTCACTTTTGTTGCCAGCGGTTTAGACATTAATGGCTGTGTGTTGAGTTTTTTTGAGGGGACACCAAATTGACACTGTTATACATGCTGTACACTTGCTACTTTACATTGTAGCAAAGTGTAATTTCTTCAGTGTTGTCACATGAAAAGATATAATAAAATATTTACAAAAATGTGAGGGGTGAAATCACTTTTGTAAGATACTGTATGTGTCATTTTTATCAGATGTAATGTCATAGGAAGCTCTGAACAAAATGATGGTAGGGGTAGTAATGTACAGTTGGGAGATTAACTATGTCACCTGCTTCTTGAGTTGAAAGACTTAATCCCTACCATGGTAGTTCTGCTAACTGTGGTGGCAGTAGTATTGCCAGAAAAAAAAAAGGTTTCAGAAAATGTTTGACTGTCTAAGAGATGCTCAGTCACAACATGTCTGTATAGAATAAGGCAACAGATGTTTATAATTACCTTTTCCAACTATTATTCTTCAACATCCCAAGTGTTTGGGATATCCAAATTCATAATTATCAAAATTATTTGTAGCAAAGATTCCTTTTTTTGTTTGATTGCATTCACATCCCTAATGGGAAATACTGTAGCATGAGATTTAATTACTATGGAATTCTAAGTTTCCTTTTTTTTTTATTAAAGTGGTTGTACACCCTGTACAACCACTTTTACCTACAGGTAAGCCTATATTAAGGCTTACCTGTAGGTGCTGGAAATATCTCCTAAACCTCTACGGTTTAGGAGATAGTTACAAAATAGCCGAGCACTAATGACTACAGCGCATGTGCCAATCTCATCGGCACATGCGTGCTGTAGAAAGGACATTGTGTCGTTTCTAATAGGGTTCATGTCGTGACTGGCGGCTCCCGCGCGCATGCGTGGGAGTGATGTCACGCGACTCCAGCCAGTCACAGAGCCGGAGTTCGCGGCCCTGGAAGGAAGAGGAGCGAAGATGGATGCTCCCTGTTAGTGGGGATAAGGGTGACATCGCGGGCTTCGGTTTCAGGTAAGTGGCACATAATGGGCTACTATGCGATGCATAGTAGCCCATTATGCTTTAGCTTTGCAGGGAAATAAAACCTACCAGGGTTTACTTCCTCTTTAATAAACATACCAGTACTGTCTTTTACTTTTTTCTCAATCACTTTTCCAAAATATCTGATGTATGTATATCTGGAATAGCATCAGGGAGCTATGAGCACCACCAAAACTTTCTGGCAACCTGTATAGAACTTCAAAAGCCTAATGCTCACCATAGGTAAAAAGAAATACCTGTTATAAATGATTATATCACCTTTGTTTAATAACTGTATGTAGGAAAATACAAAAAGTAAATTAGTTGGAATACAGTTTTGTAGATTACCCTCATTAGCATCCCAGTTTGAACTCTCTCTTTTAAAAGAGAAATAACCAGAAATTGTGTTCGCAGTCAGGTGAAATGCCAAAACAGTCTGGCAAATATAAAAATTTAATGACCCTATTGTTTTACTGAAAAAAACATATGTCAATGCTCTATCATCCATAGTGACAAAAGAATACTAAATCTAGGACCATCCAGTGTGAGTTGAAACCCAATGAGTAGATGAGTTCTACTTTTAAACTTAACAGCAATATAACCTAGCAGCTCCCAGAGCTTATTAAAGGAAAATAAATGAATATTAAGGAAATGGTGCCGATCTGCAAACTAGGTCAAAGTGAGAAATTCTGCTTTGAATATATTGTCTGCATATATTTTCCCTTAGGGACACCATAAAAATTCCACCTGTTTTAAAATACTGAACAGAGCATGGTCTCTAACACAGAGGTTTATCTTTAGCAGCACATTAAGCATGAATTCATCTTAAAATTTCCTAATATTCTATATGTAAACTGCAGCACTGAAAAGTAGGCAAATTGTCTTTTTATCCTAAAGAGTTCCTACCAATGAACAGAAAAGCACAGATTTCAGTGGTTGCTGGATCGTCTTTGGCAGGGCAATGGAAAATACCTTTCTCCCAGTAAAGCCATACTAAAAATGCCAGACATTGTGTAAGCCATACCAATATAATTCTTGCAGATTTCAAATTATAGCTTGTGCTCTTCAAGGGGAATTGACATTTTAAAACAAATGTGAGTAGATCACATTCTATAACCACTTAAGGACCGAAAGGATTTTCCCCCTTAATGACCAGGCAATTTTTTTCCGATACGGCACTGCGTCGCTTTAACTGACAATTGCGTGGTCGTGTGATGCTGTACCCAAACAAAATTGACGTCCTTTTTTCCCACAAATAGAGCTTTCTTTTGGTGGTATTTGATCACCTCTGCGGTTTTTATTGTTTGCCCTATAAACAAAAAAAGAGCGACAATTTTGAAAAAAACTAATATTTTTAACTTTTTGCAATAATACTTATCCAAAATCAAATTTTATAAAACACATTTTTTTTATCAGTTTAGGCCAATATGTATTCTGAATATTTTTGGTAAAAAAAATCGCAATAAGTGTATATTGATTGGTTTCGGCAAAAGTTATAGTGTCTACAAAATAGGGGATAAATTAAAGGCATTTTTATTATAAACTTTTATTTTACTAGTAATGGTGGCGATCAGCAATTTTTTTTTAGTGGGACTGTGACATTGCGGTGGACAGATCGGACACTTTTGACACTTTTTTGGGACCATTCACATTTATACAGCGATCAGAGCTAAAAATATCCACTCCTTACTGTATAAATGTTACTGGCAGGGAAGAAGTTAACACTAGGGGGCGACCAAGGGGTTAAATGTGTTCCCTGGGAGGTGTTTCTATCTTTATGAGGATGGGCTGCCTGGGAGTAGAGAGAGACCGCTTTTCCTAATCATTAGGAACAGAAGATCACTCTCTACTCCCCGACAGAATGGAGATCTGTCTGTTTACATTGACAGATCCCCGTTCTGTCACTCTGTGGAGCGATCGCACATGGCCGGCGGACAGCGATTCGTGCAGGGGAGCCCGCCTGCCTCAGTACAACTGTGGCAGCTGGTCCTTAACTGGTTAAACATGTATTCTTCACAGAAATGTTGTCTGTAAATAATATTTGGTTTATTTTAATGTAAATACATGCCAGAGTCTTTAATGTAAAACAGTGCAGCGCTCAAATAAACAGAATTATTACTAAACTTAAATAGTAAATATTACAAGAAAGTGATATAATAGACATGTGCAATTGTTTTGGTCCGAATACAAATTTTGGGTTATTCATGTGATGTTATGTCAGAAGTCATGTGATGTCAGAAGGGAGTGATGCCACCGAGTGATGTAGCTGGGTGGCTCCGCCCCTTCCCTATATAAGAACTGTCAAAACGAAGAGAGGGCATACGGCGGGTAGCCTCCCAGGCTAGCATTGTTTGCAAATTTTTCTATTTTTTGGGTCCAGCGGGCTTTGTGATTGACGGGGATCTACATCGAGGGACACTTTTTTTTTATAAAGTCAAAAACAGTTTCCTGTGGTTTTTACTTTTTGCCACTTTTTTGGTGAATGGGTAGGGGTACGATGTACCTGACAACCACACATTGGGGGGTGGGGGGTGTTATGGCATAGGGTCCCCCCCAGTCCATACCAGGCCCTTGGGGTCTGGTATGGATTTTAAACCCCATGCCAAAATTAAAAAAAAAAAATGGTGTAGGGTCCCCCCAACATCTATACCAGACCCTTATCTGAGTGTACAGCCTGACAGGTCAGGAAAGGGGGGGGCAAGCGAGCCATACCAGGCCACATGCCCTCAACATGGAGGGGTGGGTGCTTTGGGACAGGGGGGACAAGGGCCTCTTCCCGACAACCCTAGGCTGTGGTTGTCGGGGCCTGCGGGTGGGGGGTGTATCAGAATCTGAAAGTCCCCTTTTACAAGGGGGCCCCCAGATCCTAGCCCCCCTATGTGAATGGCTATCTGGTACATCATACCTGTACCCATTCACCACAAAAGTGTCAAAAAGTAAAAAACACAGGAAACAGTGTTTGACAAGTCCTTTATTTAAAAAAATTATTAAAATAGTGTCCCTTGATGTACATCCATTGTCAATCACTACGCCCGCCGGACCCGAAAAATTGAAAAAAATGCAAAAAACGCTTTGCCTCCTAAGAAGCTAACCGCCGTATGCCCTCACTTTGCTTTGACACTTCTTATATAGGCAAGGGGCGGGGCCACCTGGGTACGTTACTCGGTGGCACTGGCCCCTTCTGAAGCACATAACAGGGATGCCATTTTTTAAACATTTTTCTACTGCCGGGCAATTCCTAGCATTCTTTATTTTTACATTTATCTGTCAGTGGGGAAGCCCGCTGACAGATGATGACTCATCCTTGTTAAGGACGCAGGCGGCCGGCTTCCCAGCCCACTGCTTGACAAGCAGCTATTTCTTCACACAGAATTCGAATCGGTCGATGGTTTTTTGACCAATCCAAATTTGTACATTTGTAAATGTACACACGATCAGACATTCCGACAACCAAACCATGGATTTTTTTTCCGATGGATGTTGGCTCAAATTTGTCCTGCATACACATGGTCACACAAATGTTGTCAGAAATTCCGATCGGCAAGAACACGCTGACGTACAACACGTACAACGGCACTAGAAAAAGGAAGTTCAATAGCCAGTGCGCCACCCTTTGGGCTCCTTCTGCTAATCTTGTGTTAGTAGAAGTTTGGTGAGAGACGATTTGCACTTTTCAGCCTTGTGCTTTTCAGTTCGTTACTGCTCTTCAGTTTGTGCTTGTGGGTTCATATTTGTTTTTCAGTGTGTGTTGTCAGTTCGTATCTGTTTTTCAGTGCATTCTTGTCCGCTCGTTTCTGATTTTCAGAACGTTCTTCTCAGGTTCTTTCTGATTTTTAGTGCGTTTTTTTAGTTTGTTCTGACCAGCCGACCACTTTCTAGTCATGTTGCGGGTACGTACTCGTTGTAGAGTACGTGCTGTGCAGGGGCTTGGTGTAGGGGTTCTTACTTTGACCCAAGCCCAGTCCATGAACAGGGCGAGGAGGAGTTCATGGATGAAAAATTGGTTGCTACAGTGTGAGCAATTCTCTCACATGCCTTTGTTGAGGGAGATCCATGAGAATAATCCTGATGATTTCAGGAATTATCTCCGGATGGCGGACCCGTTTTTCACCGTCTGTTGGCTTTGCTGTGCCCTTATATTACCAAGCAGGACACCTGCATGCAGCAAGCCATCACTCCCCAGCAGAGGCTCATCGCCACCTTGCGGTACATAGCAACATGGAGGAGTCTGCAGGACATCAAGTTTTCGACAGGCATCTCCCCCCAGGCTCTGGGGATCATTATTCCAGAGACCTGTTCTGCCATCATTTAGGTCCTGCAGAAGGACTATATTAAGGTACGTTTTCTCCTTTAACATCACATTCTATGTATTGAATGTTTGCTAATCTATTATTATACATGATTTATATAGCGCCAACAGTTTATGCAGCGCTTTAAAATGTATAGGGGGATAAACACAATTACAGTACAGTTCAATACAAAAGGTACAGGAGGGCCCTGCTCATAGAGCTTACATTCTAAAGGGAGGGGGTGGTGGTACAAAAGGTAATAGCTGCAGAGAATGATTTGATGGGGGTGGCTCGGGGAAAGTTGTTATGTGGGTGTGGGATAGGCTTCCCTGAATAAATTAGTTTTCAGGGATCTCCTAAAGGTGGACAGGGTAGGGGCTAATCGGACATACTGGGGTAGGGAGTTCCAGAGGATGGGAGAGGCTCTGGAGAAGTCCTGAAGGCGAGCATGGGAGGAGGTAACAAGGGAGCTAGAGAGCAGGAGGTCCTGGGAGGAGTGGAGGGGACCTATCTGCAGATGAGGTTGGGGGTAGAGAAGGAAGCGCCACCTGAGTGTAGTATTAACAAATGATGTTTAATGACATCAGGTAAAAACACACTTACAGGATAAAAACATATAAAAGGCTCATCTGTATAGGTATGTGGTCCTCGGTGTTCCCTCTGATCCTGTGGTGGTGACGCTGCAGGGATGCTGGGCTGCAGAAGGTGGAGCTCCTTCTGTGGCCATCAGGAAGAGACTAGGGGCCAGCGTGGAGCGCACGTGAAGCTTGCATGACGTCACAGGTCGTCCGTCTGCTTCCGGGTTCAGTATCCAGGGGAAGGATCGTCCAGGGAGGAGGGCTAGCAGAGAGGTTGAGAGAGGCCTATTGAAGGAGCAGTGGCTCCGAGCGCGTAGCCTTCTCTCAACCTCCCTGCTAGCCCTCCTCCCTGGACGATCCCTCCCCTGGATACCGAACCCGGAAGCAGATGGACGACCTGCGACGTCATGCACGCTTCACGTGCGCTCCACGCCGGCCCCTAGTCTCTTCCTGATGCCCACAGAAGGAGCTCCTGGCTGGTAATCCACCTTCTGCAGCCCAGCATCCCTGCAGCGTCACCACCACAGGATCAGAGGGAACACCGAGGACCACATACCTATACAGATGAGCCTTTTATATGTTTTTATCCTGTAAGTGTGTTTTTACCTGGTGTCATTAAACATCATTTGTTAATACTACACTCAGGTGGCGCTTCCTTCTCTACCCATCTCTCATCCATCACAGGGCCAGCTCTCTGAGGAAACGGCAGCTGCCTAGCCTACCAGCCTACTTTAACCATTACATTACTGGTTACCACTTAACCCTTGAACTTCCAGCCTGTCCCCTATGGACTAAGTTGCTCAGCCCTTTATATCTCCTGTTATATATGGACTTGTGTGTTTGCGCTTACAGTTACCAATACCCTGTTTGTCTGCAGATGAGGTTGGTGATGTAGATGGGGCGATGTTGTGAATGGCCTTGTATGTTATGGTTAGCATTTTGAATTTTACACGGTGGGGTAGGGGAAGCCAGTGAAAAGATTGGCAGAGAGGGGCGAAAGTCACGGATCGATTAGTGAGGTGTATTAGTCTAGCAGCAGCATTCATAATAGACTGAAGGGGAGATAGCCTGCTAATCTATTGTATTTCTTTCATCATTCCCTAATTGTAATATGCTATGAATGTCCTCTTTGTCCTCATGCATGCTGGATGCTTTTAATACTCCTTTTTTGTCCTTCATGCATATTTGCCTTCACTAACCTCCCCAGCATGCTATCCTGGGCCCATACACACCTAGCCTATTCACTTAACAATGTATTTTGTCAGCTCCATTGTAGTGCTTACCCTAAACACCTCTAAAATGTGTACAAATCTGATTTTTGTCCTTAAATTCAGGCAGAGTGCAAGTGGCTTTTTTTGGGGGGGGGGGGGGGGGCAAAACTCATTTGGAACCCTCCCACCCCTCCAACCACTAAGTCAGCTCATAACAATACTCTATCTGCTGACTTTGCCAAACCCATACACACTATACTTACCTCTTTTGTGTTCATATTTATGAATTAATTCAACAAAGCATGCAAGGGCCTGCCTGAATACTTTCAAATGGTACTGTTTCAAGTTTCGTTCTCCTTATATCTTGATAGGTAATTGCAGATGTAAAAATGTGCTTCAATTTGTACAGTGTGTATTCATATTTTTGGATTATGACACTTCTTACCTGTCCAGTGGTCTGCCAACCCACAGGAATGGCAGACTGTGGCATCCCAGTTTGCCCAGCAGCGGAACTTCCCAAACTGCGGAGGGGCAATCGATGGGAAACACATCCGCATCATCCCACCCCCCAACTCTGGGTCATACTATTATAATTATAAGGGGTTTAATAGTATTGTGGTGTCGGCAATATACAAGTTTTTGTATGTGGACATGGGGAAGAATGGCCGGATGTTGGATGGTGGAGTCATCGCCCAGATGGAGTTTTATAGACAGCTCCAGAATGGTGACTTGGGCTTGCCACCTGCGGAAGACAACGTGGCTGGTCTTCCATTTGTGTTCATCGCCGATGAAGCGTTTGGGCTAGGTGACCATCTCATGAGGCCATTTCCAATGAGCACCCTCACACCGGACCAGAGGGTTTTTACCTACCAGCTGGCCAGAGCCAGAAGAGTGGTGGAGAATGCTTTTGGAATAATGGCCAGCCGGTTCCGCCTATTTCTGACACCAATCCAGATGGCGGAATATAAATTGAACCATATTGTACTTGCCTGCTGCATTCTGCACAATTATCTACACAAAAATGCTACAAACTATGTGGCCTCAGTTGGGGCTGAGGCAGGATTAACAACTAGTAATTTGACGGCCCTTGAAGCTGGCTGTCCTGGCTTGACCCCCCAAAGCGCCCACAAAGCGAGAAAAAATTTTCTGGAGTACTTTGCGGGTAAGGGGGCCATTAATCTGCCAGCGAATGTGTGAAAACACACATGTGTGAAACGTCTCCTAGGTTCTCCAATGGGATTTTCTTTTTGGCCATTTACTTCAATAGTGCAAAAGTACTGTAATTTATTTGATACATGAGGTGACAATCTCTTCTTCAGCTAACTATTATGTTGTGGGTCTGCTACACACAAACATTGTTTTTGTTGTTAATGTATGTAATGCATTAATGATAAAAAAAATAATCATCCTTTTCAGCACCATGAATAAATTGTTTTGAGTCCCTAAAATGGCCTGATTGGGGCAAATTTTAGAGCACTGTGGGGATTTTTTACTAAAGGCAAATCCACTTCAAGTGCACTTGAAAGTGCACTGAAACTTCACTGAAAGTGCACTTGTAGTGCAAAGTGGAGTTGCCTTTAGTAAATACCCCCATTGTCACTGTAAACTACAACAACTTACTCCAAAAACTGGTATTGAGCATTGAAATAAGAAGCCACACATTGTTAAGTATAAAACATTTTACTCCGTGCACATTCACATTTGCGTTAGAAAAGGGTTTTTGAACAAAGCAAACATCTTTGGTGTATAACATTTTTATGGTTGACATTAGAAATAGCCTTTTTTGGTTAAACAGGCATGTTTAAAACCATAATAACATACACAACTCAGGAACGTACTTGAGTTGCGAGGAAGGGGTTGCACCCACAAAACGCGTACATTGATATCCCTTGATGACAGATAGCACATGTTGACACACTGTGTGCATCTTCAAAATTTGGCTTTCAAATTACTTTAAAACTTGATTTAAAAGAACAAATTCCAGGACAAAACGGTACAATTTTTGTGTGTTTTAGATTCTGCCTAAAACATCAATGATGTTCTTCATTTTTTGTTGAACATCATTGATGTTTTCCTTTATATTTTCTAAATCACGATTGCACACCATGATCTCCCCAATAAGGACGTGTGCACTTGCACTGGTGAAATGAGTTTCTTCTTCCACAACATCTACATCCCCTAAAATAAAAAAAAGCACACCATGTATTATAAATATGCATGCATACATCTATTACCTGAAGACACTCACCTGTTGTGGTCACTATTTCGCCCACTTCATGTACCTCGGAATCCACATCCTCAGGTTGTGGTGTGGGGATTTCCCCTTCTTTAGGAGGTGTGGTGTTCTCTGATGTCTGATTTCTCCCCTATGTTAATAAAAAATAAGGTATACTTAGCACACAGATATTTGAGGCAAGAAATAGGAATATAAAACATTGCTTGGAAGTGTCGTACAATAGTCTGTTTTGGCAAAATTCCAAGCTGAAGACATGATTTTTTCCCTTTCTTAAAGCTGGAATACTTACCTTTTTTGGTAGAGTTTCACACATGGAGACACCCCTAGTATCCACTGGAGCCCCTGTGTGGGACACCCTAAAAACAGTGTTCTGTGTCCCACACTAGTGCTCCTGCGTCCAGATGTGTAAACAGCTGATGAGTGTCCTCTCCTTACACTAAATCAAGTTTGCATTTCATTCTAGTTACAAACCCATCTAGACAACAATGTAATAAACTTCTTTTAATACTTATAGGCCTGAACAAATGTAGGTAACCTGCATCTGTCAAAAACATCGTATTAGTGGGCGAACGAACAATGTTTACTGTCCCCACGAACCGGAAACTTGCCCTTTTAAACTGTACAACAGTAAAGAAAAGCACATGGAGCAGCATTCAAGTAAAATAGTATCACGTGACAAAATACTTACTTTTTTGCAGTACTCTCTTGATCCTTCTGTACTGATCCTGCTCCCTCCATTTGAGGGTCTGACCATCGTCGTTTCCTCAGTTGCTCCTTGGATCGTCATACCCCAAAATTCTTCTGCTGACTTTTCACAACTTTAGTCATGATTTTGGCCTTTTTACATTTGGGTTTCTGTACGGTCCATATTTCCCGTCATAGTCGGCCCTCTTCAAGATGTCCACCATCTCCACCATCTCAACAAAGGACATATTTGACGCCTTAAATTTCCTCCTGGATCGGGACGTTTCTGGCTCCAGGCTTTCCTCGTCGTTGCTGCTCTTCTCTGCATGTACCTGCTCTGTCTCCGCCATGTGCTCTCCCACTGAACTGAAAGAGAAGAGGCGGAGAATATACTAGAAAGAAGGTCAGGGGCAGAGTTTCCTGCATACGCAGTGTATATAGAGAATAACACACGTGCGTCGTATGTACGATCTGTGAGCGGAGGATGGAGTAGCGTAAGCGCTGATCGTGTTAACAAAGGTACCATTTTAACTTAGGGCATCAGTGGCCTATACTGCTTATAGATTGAGGCCTATATTGGGACAAGATTAGGAGAGTTTAGCCTGACATTAGGGTTTGTCTTGTGTTGTGTCTTGCAGAGAATATGGATAAATTTTATGACCATGACTTCCTCCCCAACATCATTGATAAATACAGGGAGCTGCCCTGTCTGTGGCAAGTGAAACACCCATTTTATAATAACAAACTAAAGAGGAAGGCAGCGCTTGATGAACTGTTGGAATTGGTAAAGCCGGTGATTCCCACGGCAAACATTAACTATTTGAAGTGCAAAATTGGTGGCCTGAGGAGCACATATAATAAGGAGCGCAAGAAGGTCCAGGATTCCATGAGTTCAGGAGCAGCAGCAGATGACATTTATGTCCCCAGGCTGGGATACTACAACAGACTGCAGTTTTTGTCAGACCAGACTGAAATCAGGCCATCACTCTCAACCCTTCCTTCCACTCTTCCTACCACCTCAGATGAGGCTTCCAATGTACAACCTGGGCTTTCCACCCAGGAAGATGTGGAGGAGCCCAGCTTGAGCCAGGTATAGCATTGTTCAACATATTTCTTGAACAAAAATTAATGTTGTTAACTTGATGTTATTATTGATCACTAATTTCAGATTTAACAAAGTGGTTTACATATCAATAGACAGTAGTAGCCAAAAATGATTGGGACAAGACTGAAAAATGCTGGGGTCAGAAGGATAGTCTTTTCTATTTGTTAACATTCAATTTGCAACAGTCATGAGCTCTAAATTGTTGGTGATTGATGACCAAAAACCTAAAATTATGTCCCATTTTCATAGGAAAAACAATAGAATGGCGCTAAATAAATGATCAAAATTAGATTAAAAATAATCAAACTGTGATAGTAGCATATGAACAAAAAGTATACTTAATATAGTGATGAAGTCTTGAGCGTCCCACTTACTCATGTGTGGTATCACAGTGCTCTGCCATGAACAAAAGTGGTAGATATGGGAAGTCTAGTAAATACAAAACACAATAATAAAGAAACCAAGGGGTTAATCCCTGTGAATAAAAAGTCCCATCAAATGAAGTGATTGGTGCGGGTCAAGTCTTGTGAAGAAAGAATACTGGTAAAGAAGGGGTGACTGATTACCGGAAGCCCATGATCCCCCACTACAGAGGATCAAGGGAAGCTGGTGTGTAAAACACTTCTGCAGAGTATGACCAACGAGTCAGCTGTTGGACTAAATTAGGGGTGATGGCCGTTTCTAAACCTCTTCAGCAGGACTTCTAATGTTCACAGCTCTGGATCTTGGGGCAGTTAATCTCATCCCACAATGAGGAGAATGTTCTGCCCCTGAAGGGGTTAATCTAGGTTTCCACACTATATATGTGTGTATCATCATCTGCTCCCACTTCCAGTGATGTCTCCTCTCTACTTCCTCCTGACTCACCTCGAACTTCTTGTCTGTTCCTGAAGACTGCAAAATGCTGGGGTCAGAAGGATAGTCTTTTCTATTTGTTAACATTCAATTTGCAACAGTCATGAGCTCTAAATTGTTTGTGATTGATGACCAAAAACCTAAAACTATGTCCCATTTTCATACACAGTAGAGTCGCAGCCAGGAGGAGGCAGTGGAATGGGGCAGCCAGGAGGTGGCAGGGGAAAGTGGCAGCCAGGAGGTGGCCATGGAAAGTGGCAGCCAGGAGGTGGCCATGCCCAGTAGCCTGACCAAATCTCAGGTTCCTCCCCTCCACCCTCCAACAAAAAGGCCCAGGAAGGGGAGGAACGTGGAGGAGTAGGTGCTTGTTTTGATCCGGCAGGATACTGTGGTCCTCACAAACACCCCTAATGTCCAGGAGGCCTTTGCTTGTATGACGGCCAGTAAGATGCAGGAAATGGAGGTGGGCCAATGCCTCATCAGTGAGGAGCTCATATTTCAGGTCCTAAATAAGGAGGTGAGGGGTGAACTCACCAAGAAAAATCACATATGTGAGTTGGACCATACTCCTCCTCCACCTCCTGACACAACTCCAATGCCACAGCCTGGAAGGAAGCATGCAAGGAAGTCTTGAGAGTGATGGCCTGGGTTTGGTGTGGTCTGGCAAAAGACGCAGACTGTTGTACGACCACAGCCTGGGGACATACATGTCATCTGCTGCTGCTCCCGATTTCTCGGAGTCCTGGACCGCATTATGCTTCCTATTAAATGGACTCCTCAGGTTACCAATTTGACCTGTCAAATAATTGATGTCTGCCCTGGGATACAAAGGCTTCACCAATTTCAAAAGTTTAACCAGCGTTGCCTTCCCCTTTATTTTGTTATGACCCCTAATAAATTACTAAATTATTTAGATTTTTTTTAACAAATCCTTAAATCCTTGGCTATGTGTTTTAGTTAAAAAAAGACAGTTTGTTTGAGTAGGCAGGTTTCAAAATACAATGTCAAATTAACAAGGGACACCAACACCAACCAACCTCTTTGAGGTTAAAAATTACAAGATAATAATGGTGTTGTGGTAACTTGACACACAAAATGACAAAAAATATTATGGAAATCACTAGAAAAAAAAATCAGGAGATCTTGATAACAAAAAAAGTAGATCACTCTAAAAAAAAAGAAAAAACATTATTCTGGAGATCTGGCAAAAAAAAAAAGATTATTCAGGAGATCTGGCAAAAAAAAAAAAAAAGATTATTCAGGAGATCGCTATAAATAATAAAGAAATCAGTTTGTCAGAACTCTGTGTGAATATCAGCAGCCAAACAACTTCATTATTCTAGCATTATAAAGAAGAAGAGAATGCGCTGTTTTGAAATATTTCAACATTTGCAGCGTTACGAATGTGCTTTCTCCATTATGAACGCTAGTTTTACCAGACTGAGCGCTTCCGTCTCGTAATTGATTCTCAGCATGTGTGGAATTTTGTGCCTCGGACTTGTGTACACACGCTCGGGATTTCTTGATCGGAAAATTTGAGAACCTGCTCTCAAACATTTGTTGTCAGAAATTTCGACAGAAAATGTCCGATGGAGCATACACACGATCGACATTTCCGAAAACACGCTCACATCGAACATTTGCCGTTGAAAAATCCGACGGCCCATAATCATTCTGAAAAGCTGGAATTCGTTAGAAAATTATTAAATGAAACAAATTTTAAAGAAAACGAAATTTAAGAAAAATGAAACGAAACGAAATGAATTCCATAACAAAATAAATTAGTAACATAACGAATCTATCCGAAACAAAACAACAAATATTTCCATTCTGCGTCTAGTGATCAATATTTCAGTACATACAAAAACTCAAACAGTGAGTCTAGGTTTACGGTCCCACATGCCGTTATGGAAATTGGATGCTAGGCTTACCAGAATAATATATGTGACCCCTAATAAGAGTGGTCCATATGCACTTTATTTACAACAGTGAGCCCGGCATCACAGATTAGAAAATAATCCTCCCAGGAGAACTCCAAATACACCACCACAGGGATAGTAACCACAGCTTCTTCTGCGGTTAACACAGACTCCACTATGCTTTAGGCTCAGCCAACCAAAGTCAAGTTATGCAGTGGGGAACATGTAATAAAACAATGCTCCACATAGTGTAATATCGTAAAGTCAAAATGATTTAATGAATAGAAATACCCACCTAATCAGCTGGTGCAAAAGCATGTAAAACGCAGAGGGGCATGCATGGTAGCATGTGTATGTGGCTCCACCATATGCGTTTCATCCCATGTGACACCCTCAGGGGCATCTCTAGTGTAACTGTTTGGTCCACAAGTGATCTCCCTTCAATATGTAAATTGTACTGCTATCCATAGACTTTAAAGAGAAGGGCAATTTAGCTTCATAATGACTTCAAGAGACTCCAAACACAGACAGATCTTAGGGGAGAAGAAAAACTGCTGACATCACACATTCGATGACCAGCATTCTAGAAACTCAGTCAACCCAGGGAGGTTTTATAATTTGCCTGTTCTCAGTACCACAGTAAAATTGAGTGGACAAGGCTTAAATCTTTGTATTGGAATAAACTAATGTTTATACACAGTAGCTTAAAGTGTTTGGTACCCCAGCATTTCATATTCCTGATATGTGCCTGCTGTACCATGTACTTATATGAAAAAGTATCCTGTTATCTTTGTATTGCTCCCTTTGTGTGAAAACCATGGTGTTCCTGCCAGTCCCTCTGCTTTCCTATTAAAAACTGTCCACACTAAGCTGGAAAACACACTGTGGTCTGCTCTCTATTTATGCCGGCCACTCAGTATGCTCTCCTTCAATGATCAGACTTGTCCTGACACGCCTCAGCTGTACAGCCATTCACTGGGAAGCTCAGTGTGTTGATGGTTCTCCTCCCCCAGCTCTTATGCAGCTGAGAACAGAGTAATCTGATCACTTATAAAAAAGGGGAAAAAAAGGTATTTATAATTTTTTTTTTATATCTTGTACACACATTTTTTGTCTTTCATTTCAGTTTTAAACTGAATGGCTTGATTTACAAGGTGATCATTTACAATCACTTTAAACAAAATCATGTTTGTTACTTTTTTTTATTTGACTTTAATATTCCCCAGATGACGTCAAATACAGACGAAACGTACGGCGGGAGGTTGACGTTCTCACGTCTTCGCTTTTCATTCTAAAAGGGCGCTCACCAGCCGGCCAGCGAATTCGCTCTCTTTCTTATGCTGGAATGTAAGTTTTTTACTTGTTTTAATAAATTTATTTGTACGGAGTTACGCTATGGGCATCTCCTTTTTGCTCCTATGTTGGTGACTTGGGTTGTGGCAACCCCCTCCCTCCCCATGCACGTCCGTGGTACATTGATTGAGTGATGTCCTGATGCTGTTGGATGCCTGAACACAAGGTCCTGTACAAACCTGGTTTGCCTGTCATCTGCCACGTCAACAGAGGGATGTCCCAATACTTGTTGGTTATCTGGCCTTTGGTTTATCTATGAGCTTATTGAGCTTACTATCTGATAAGCATGTATTCTTAAAGGTGGAGGATCACTGCAAGGGGTGTCGTTTTTACTTTTCACTTTTGGACACTGATCCCTATGAAGAGCTAATTGAGGACTCTTCCCATCCTTTTAGAAGATTTCCATTTTGGTTTTGGGACTTTTTTATTTATGTTTCACTAATTTGTGCTTTCGCCACTTTTGTGACTTTTATTATATAATATTGATTGTTCACTATTGTTTTGTGTGCTATTTAATTTATTTTTTGAGGATTCACATATACTTTCACAATCAATTTGGCGTCCTTTCATATATACCCTAACACATGGTATGAGGGTTTAGCGCAGTTTTTTTCTTTGTTTTCATCTTATTATTGTGTATTGCACATTTGAACTGCAGCTCTTGTTAGTTTTATTCTAGTGCAGTGTTTTTTGTTCCATAAGCTGGAAAACACACTGTGGTCAGTTCTCTAGTTATGCTGGGAACTCAGTATGCTCTCCTCCAATGATCAGACTTGTCCTGACACGCCTCAGCTGTACAGCCATTCACTGGGAAGCTCAGTGTGCTGCTGGTTCTCCTCCCCCAGCTCTTATGCAGCTGAGAACAGAGTAATCTGATCACTTCTAAAAAAGGGGAAGAAAAGGTATTTATAATTTTTTTTTTTTTATATCTTGTATACAACTTTTTTGTCTTTCATTTCAGCTTTAAACTGAATGGCTTGTTTTACAAGGTGATCATTTACAATCACTTTAAACTAAATCATGTTTGTTACTTTTTTTATTTGACTTTAAATCACTTTAAATGATCATGTATCATTTTATAGAAAGCCTCTGTTTTTGTAATTTGCAATACCCGTTGGCTATGCTGAACTCATGAAATAAACATATAAAACATAGAACTGTTGTTGAAGCACATCCAGTACACCAAGTACAACTGGAATATTTGTAGAGATCTAATGACTTAATCACATGTGTGTTAGTGAAGTATTTATAAATATTATCTGTTGGCCCTGGGGGAGAGGCAGTGGAATTTCCTGTATCTCAGAATGCACTTGAAAATGCATTGTGTGGTAGCTCCATTTGCTTCTGTGTGCAGGCAAAAGCATCAAGCCAGCCAGCAATACTTCCAGTGCAAGACAGGACCAAAGGCATTGAGCATTAATGCCAGTGGCAAAGCTTATTGTTTCAGCAGTTCAAGTTGAGTTGGACCACGCCAAGTGTGAAAGAGATCAACGTATGCAAAGCCATTTTGCATTGTTACATATACAAATGGGACAGCTGTGCAAGAGAGTTGCATTACTTTAAAATAGAAATGGCCACTCCCAACAATTTGGTTCCAAGGCAGAAAAATGTGGCATGTGAACCACCTGTTGACCCGATAAAGATGTATTAAGGTGAAAAACCTTAAGGCTTTAGAAACACTTTAGAAATGTTGTCATGTTGATGAGGTGGAAGGACAATTCAGTAATAGCAAAATATAAGGAGAATAAAAGGTCAGCTTTGAAAAAAAAGAACATTATTTGGAAAACATTTTCAGTCAGGTTATACTTACAACCAATGTTAAGAGTATCTTCAATCGGTGAGGCACATCAGAGGATATGTGGTAAATACCAGCTTTTAAAAAAGGGATACATAATTATAATAATTTGAGGATCACTGATGTCGAGTGTAAGTATTGGTATGGGCATGGACATATGAAAGAAAAATATTGTCAAATCTAAAATATTTCTTAGATACAGAGATGACTGCAAATGTAACTTTATTTATTACACTATGTGGATACAGTCCTGAATAAAAGTATGAAATCCTCTGGATTTTTTTGCAAAAAATGACTCTGAAGATCCCCTAAGTCTCAAGAAAATGTAAAGACATTTTATAATTAAAAAAAATTCAATATGTATTTTGTATTTGACTTTACAGCAAATGTAAAAGATATGCTAGCCTAAAAATCTATTTTTTCCATAGTGTGTACCTACTGTCTACATGCTTGTAGTCTCGGTGTTCAGCTCTTTGAAATAGTTGCTCAAATAGTAATTGTTTGAGCATTTTCCTACTACTCAGGATGTAGCAGAGTAAGTGATTCCATTGGATCACCTCTGTACCTTTAAATAAATATACACACCTTGTTTTCTAGGTTTCTTTTGTCCAGTATCCAGCATTGCTATTCTCTTAAGCATTTTCTCCTGTAATTCTAGGGTGGGGGTGGAGCCATGATGCCCTGGGCTCACAGGAAATGGTTTGAGTAATGTTGGGTGTCATTGAACAAAGAAGGGAACAGTGCTGAAAAAAAAGGTAAGTATAGTAGCAGGAGCTACTTTTTATTTTTATAAGCTGCCAGTGGATCAGTTATTTTATAGCCCGAACTGGAATTGGACCCGTTTCAATCGTTTTTGAGGATGCTCATACATTACAAAAATATGCTGACAAAATAGCAATATGAGCATTTAAAAGGTAAATTAAACTTAGTTTACTAGAAGGAATTTTCAAAAATGATAAAGTCTTATACAATCAAGAGGATATACTTAAATAAATACTTTATTGAACAGTGATATCTTGGAGGAAGAAATTTTGAGGATTGCAAAAATGAATAGGTGGGAATGAATTTATGAAATTGTAATTTTGAATTTGTTACATATTACAATTTCCAATATAGGGTTATTGAAAACAATATTTTTAGACATTGGATCGTTTTACTGAGATACCAAACACTAAGGCATGTGCTTTTATCTATGACACATATTATTTATAGAAATGCACCCTCTGTGAAAGAAAAAGTCATTGAATGTTGATGATCCTTCAAAGAATAGAACATTTGTATTTTTATTGGGACCAGTTTCTGTTCTTGTGGAATATGTAGAGCCTATAAAAGTAAAGAACATGAACACAACATGAATTTATTTATATAGTCAAACATTCCAACTGAACAGTGTACATAAAGCCACACAACACATGCTATATATATTGGAGTGCCCTTGGGAACTCCAATATATAAGACATACCACTAAACCAGTGGTTCTCAACTCCTGTCCTCAGGACCCACCAACAGGCCAGGTTTGCAAGATAACTGAAATACATCACAGGTGCTCAGTGATTGCAGTATTGTAGTCTGAATCTCCCCAAGGTAATACCTAAAATCTGGCCTGTTAGTGGGTCCTGAGGACTGGAGTTGAGAACCACTGCACTAAACCTTTAAAAAACAGATTATGGGAACATATATACAATATGCTGATAAGACCTAAACACACAGGGGTTGATTTATTAAGACAAGCTGTTCACTTTGCAAAGTTATTTTCACTTAGCAATGGAATTTACCCTTAGCTTAGTAAGTGAGGTGAAGTTCTGCTGGCTTCCAGTAATCAATCATGTGCAAGCAAAAAAAATGTTGCATGTGATTAGGTATTCTTTGCAAAATAAATTTTCACCACATTCACTAAGCTAAGGGATTTGTTAGCCATCAGTTCTTGCAACCTGGAGAAGTGTTTCACCGGAGTTTACGGTGAGAGCTGGACTTTGTCAAAAGAAGAGGTTAAAAGTTGCAGGACTTTTTTTCTGAGTGCGTAGGCGGCGGGCGCCAGTAAAAGCCTGGGAGCTACGTGATCAGAAGAACAAGTGGAAGGAGCCTACTTGATACCGCGTGGGACGCGTGTATGTGTTTGGCGCCAGAGAAGAAGAGAGGCCTCGTGATCGTGCTGAGAAGATCAGAGTGTGGCCATGTCTTTTCCAGCAATGCAGCCAATTGTGGGACCAAGAATGTTCCCTGCAAGCACCGTGTTGAGTACTGTGTTGACCAGAACCCTGCTTACAGATACCGATATTCGTCTGAAGCCACAGGGGAGGTTTGTTCTCTATACCATCGGAGATATCGAAGGACTGGGCATGATTTGCCACAAATGTGAAGGACTGGCCGTACATCTCCGTCCATTTGGTCGCTGCCCGCAATGTGGAGAATATTTGTTTGTGGTGGAGCAACCTACCATGTTGCCCCATGCTTATCGTATGGACTGGGCTACAGGTGTCACCACAGTAGAAGCTGCTACTCCTGCTGAAAGAGAACGGCAGGCCATGACTTTGCCTGTTGTTGCCAAGAATGTTCCGGAGAGAGACATTGCTGTTACCGATTCATCAGCGGACATTGCTTTGATTTCCGCGTCCACTACGCCTATCCCTGTTGTACCTGTCCAGAGGAAGGTGGGATATGTGAAGGCTTCCCGTGGCCGTGGTCGAGGCCTACCCCAGAGACTACCTGAACCGGATCCAACAAAGTCCACGACAGGAACGGGTGAGCAATTAATGGGGAATGTATCTGGGACTGTAAATAAATATCTGCCAGCAGAAGAGCTGGGAGATTCAGAGATAGAATCCATGTCGGATCTCTCCGGTGATGATGACCTATTTGAGACTATGTCACAAGAACTGTTATGGGCCCAAGGAGAGGATGTCGCCTCTGCTATGACTTTCCCTGAATGGACAGCACTGAGTTCTGGGAAGACATCACTTGTGGAGCCACACAGCACTGTAAATGAGACATTGTCAAAAGTTGCTAGTTCACTTTGGACACCGGCTGGGTCTATGGTGAGCAAGTCATTGGATTCATGTATGCCTCCTGGTATGGGAAAAAATAGATCCTTACCGAAACTTGCACGTTTGCAGAGAATGTTGAACAAGCGTGTAGCTACGGAATATGGTTTGGAGTTCCCTTATGTCCCTCAGGACACAATGCAAGTGATTGAAGCTAACCGGGAGCTTTGGTACAGTGAAGCTGTTTGGGACTATTTGTCTGTGCCTAAGCCTTTCCGAAAAACTGGAAGTTCTGTTGCTATGGATGAACGCTTCAGCGAATGTTTTATGCACTGGAACTATGGTTAGTACATTCATGCTGACAAAGTGGTCATTTGCAGACCCGGAAAAGATGACGTTGTATATTTCGTCACTACAGTAGATAAACTGGGAAAAACACTGACATTGCCAGTGTCAGTATATAGAGATCTTCGTGGTCAAGATCCGAATACTCATCTCAGTGTTTCAAATCCAAGGACTTCTTTTTGCTAGCCGGATTTCTTTCATTTAAGAAAAAAATGTATATATAGGGATGGACTCCTAAAGATTATTCTGATGTAGATAATGGGAAGAGAGTTTCATTTTTTTCAAATGAGACTTTGCTCCTGAAACTGTATAGGTTGCATGTGTGTTTAATATGTTTTCCTTTTCAGGAACCATTTGATCTCCTATCAAGCTGTTAGGATTTTCAGCTAGATAGATGGTGGGGTTATGTACAGTCATAGGATGGTTTTGTTTGCGGATGTGAACATATTGTTTTACAAATGTTAATCTTATAATGTCTTTCTACTGTCTTTCCTTCTTCTTTGCCTAAATCCAAGTTTTAAGCTCAAATACCTGCTCTCAGGCTTAGGAGTCATTATTTTTGTAACAGACGTTGAGGACGTCTATTGTAGTGGGGGAGTATGTAGCGCTGGTAGATTTTTTAATCTACCGCTGATAGGTTAATTTTGTGGGTTACTTGTTAGAGGAAGTTAGATTTGCCTCTGTTCCAGCTTGGCTGAGTTGCATGTAGTTCCATACTGTGCCGGTGGGTGTCGTTGTCACCATCGGCTGGTGTTGGAAAAGCAACGTGTTGAAGCTAATGAGTGCTCCTCTGTCCCAGAGACAACTCGGTGGAGGTGGTCCTCTGGGTTGCATTCTGGGAGGCCCACGTCGCTGTGGTGTGTGGGTGGGCCCAGAAGCCTGTCTGGGGCCTACCACAGCAGCAGGGGAACAGTCCTGAGCTGTCTATCCTGAGAAAAGAAGCTGGACAACCGAGGAGATCCCAGGGAAGGACCCATCATGGAAGGATCATGCAGAGTGCTGGTCTGGAGAGGGGCCTGGTGACTCGGTTGGAGGATGTATCCTGAAGTAATCTTACTGCATTGTACTGCCGGGTTGGCTTAAAGGTTCAAGTACTGTGTCTGACATTCATTGTAAACCAATACATCCTGTGGCAGAGGATCGTACGGGTTTTATTCCAAACAAGTCTGTGGCAGAGACTTTTGTTCGTGCTACGTACTGGCTGCTAGGCAAGTGAGAGAGGCCTATCCAGGTGGGCAAAGATTGGGTCCCACAAGGGGGAGCGCATTCAACCATTCAACCGCAAGTGTTCAATTCCATAGAATGTTCTAAAGAATACTAAGGAAAGGTATTTGAGCTTCCCTGCAACTTTCCTTCTGCCTCTTTCCTGCTACTTCCTTTATTATTTGTTCATTAAAGCATTGAAAAATCTACTCAATCGTTAGTGTCTACATCGTCCAGAGGTAAACTCAACGGGACCCTAGACCCTGTGGCGGTGAAACAGAGGTATCGAGAGTAAAGGTAACAGCCTGCTTTAAACCAGCAGCTCCACCGAGAGTTAGTGCTACATATACATTCCCTAGACACCCTTAACCTCAAGAAATTAATCATAGATGCTGACAATAATGCTATTTTAGTAATAGCTGAGATTGATATATGTTGAGCTAAAACATGGGTGGGATGTTCTGTTTACATTTTTATTTGTTTCTGTTTATTCTTATATTATCTCAGTGTTTTTCAATTTGCTATGCAGCTTTTATCTAGTATAGTTTTTACATAATATAGATAGTTTTGGCCCAGATAAAAAGTTTAATTCTCCACTTTGAATTTTAAATAGCCTGATCTTTCTGTTCAGGCAGAGGGGCTAATATGTAATTTTACATTCTAAATAGTCTGATCTTTTGGTACGAAGGGTTAATACTCCATTTTAGACTTTAAATAACTTAGCTGTCTCCCACCCTTTTCCTCTGATGAAGTCCAGGTGACTATGTGCACCAGCCAGGGATCAGAGACACCTTTTACTTGCTCAATACTGAGTAAGAAACTCCGTTCCTAGATTACTGAAGCTCTTTGTACATATGCAATTGTCCAGTGGTGCTGGATGCACCTTTATCATATGAGCATGTTCAATGCTGTTTTAACCCAGTTTTTTTTTTCTTAATAATAAATGTATTACACTATTGGAAGCCTCTTTTTATTATCCTGAGCATCAAACACTTTCTGTAAATGCTGGTAAAGAACATGCTGATTTCTCAGTGAGCTATTCATCTCAAGTGAGCTCAAGACCAAGTTTGATTCCATGGAGAGTAGATTGTGAAGTGCTTTTTGACTTACTTCACACAGCTTTTAGATGTTACTAAAGGTGTCAAAACTATTTCTAAGAATCTCTGGACAGTCTCAGAGGTCTTTGTCCCCTCACTGTCCCAACACTATCCCTTATTAACATACAATGCGAGGTTGAGGTTTTTACATTTTAACCCTTTGCTAGAACAGACAGTGTTTCAATCTAGTTTACAGCTAATAGTGAAGAATTTTGGAAACAGTACAGACAGGGCTAATTATGTTAAACTTTGTTCCACAGCCCCCTCTAAACATTACAAAGCAGGGAGATCATATAGGAGCAGAGGTATGAATAATCAGCTACTAAATAGCTTTATGTATACAACACATGAGATAATAAGAAGGTGTTACCACTTGTTAACCCTTAACTATAGAAAACTATTGCTTATAAAATTGGGATTCTTAGTTGCCATATATTGCAATACATATTCAAATGGCCAACTGCGTCAAAGCATTTACATCTTCATTCCTACTGCATGCTATGGGTTGGAAACAGTAAAGGACAAGAATGCCTGAAGTTGCTATGTTACTGGCTATAAGTGTATACTTACTGTGCTGTAACTCCTTTGCATTATATATTGATTAATTTGATGTTTTTTTTTGCGATCCACCTTAATTTTAGCATAGACATCCATGGTTACCTACTGGTGCTGTCCACCCTGTTAAATTTTGTATTTTCTCCCCTTGTGGATCTGCATGGTTTGTTTTGGTCCAGAGCTGTTTTCACCTCCAGTTGTATCTGCCCCTTTTTGGCATTATATGTGCACACTGCCAGAGTTCACAAATCTGCAAGACAGGGTAGGAACTGGCCAGAGAGGGATCACTTTGACAAAGTTGGCCAGCTTGAGCACGTATTGCAATATATGGTAACTAAGAATACCCATTTTATAATAAGTAGTTTTCTATAGGTAAGGGTTAACTAATGGCAACAACTCCTTAGTATCTCGTGTGTTGTATATATGAAGCTATTTAGGACCCAAACAATTATACCTTCATTTCTACTGCCTGGTATAAGTTGGTAACTATAAAGAGCAGGAATGCCTGAGGTTGTTTTTTTCTGGCTGTAACCCTTTTGCATTTTATATATATTGTGATATGGGGAAGATTAGACTCAATGTGGGGAGCGTTGTGTATATATAATATTAGCTTCTCTTTATTTGTTTTAGCAAAAAGGTGTAGTCCAAACTTGCGGTTTAAGGGCATGGCAGCCCACTTTTTAAAAGAAAAAGGAAGTCTTAACACAAACTTGCCCACGCAGGGGTTTCAGTTTCACACAGCAGGACAAGTAATGAAAAATCTAGCTCTCACTTTAGCAGCACCTCTGCTCTTTATACTGGACACCCAGATCATGGGTTCATCAGGCTCTGTTAGCCTTTACTCACTGCACCTTGCTGTACCTGACCACTTTTGGATAGGGTCTCCCAGCACGCCAGGCTCTCCCACTCAAGACTTTTACATTCCCCTCCTGGACTCTCTAGCTACCTCAGCTCCCCCGATCCTCTGCCGACCCGCTTAGCTGTCCCAACTCTCCTTGTCCAACATGGACTCATGTCTCCACATTAGGTCACCTCTAGTGGCTGGTGCACACCTCTATTCTCACACCCTGGCTATGTTTCTGAACGGCACCAATTGCAACTCCAACTGCTCTGATCAGGCTTATATTGACCCTGCACACCTGTGCACTCACCCAGGCTGCAGGTGTCCCACAAGTAATAAGAGAGGTATGGACTCCAGAGAGAGACAGAGAGAGAGATGTGAAATGTTCCTCATTTTGCCCCTGTACAAATCATTAGTAAGACCTTATTTGGAATATGCAGTTCAGTTTTGGGGAACTGGAGAAAGTGCACAGAAGGGCAACCAAACTGATAAGAGGCATGGAGGAGCTCAGCTATGAGGAAAGATTATAGGAACAGAATGTATTCACTCTTCAGAAGAGAAGATTAAGGGGGGTACAATCAACATGTACAAATACATAAGGGGTCCATATAGTAAGCTTGGTGTTAAGTTATTCACTTTAAGGTCATCAGAGGACAAGGGGGCACGCTTTACTCCTAGAGGAAAAGAGATTTCATCTCCAAATATGGAAAGGTTTCTTCACAGTAAGAGCTGTAAAAATGTGAAATAGACTCCTTCCAGAGGTGGTTCCGACCAGTAACTGGGTACTAACATTTATAGGTAAAGTTGATCCAGGGAATATCTGACTGCCTCTCCAGGGATCAGGAAGGATTTTTTTTCCTCTGCTGTAAGCAAATTGGATCATGCTTTGCTGGGGTTTTTCGCTTTTCTCTGGATCAACTGGGCATAGGATTATGTATATGGGATTAAAGGTTTTTTTTTATTTATTTTTATTTTTTTTATTGGTTAAACTAGATGGACTTGTGTCTTTTTTCAACCTGACTAACTATGTAACGTCCAGACACAGGATTGAAGGTTCCTTCCTACCCAGGACACTTTGGAACTTTCAAACTCCAGGCCCCAATTCAGGACTACCAAACCCAGATAAAACTTTCTCCACTTAAAATCCACATGCTGAAGCTTCCCAGACTGCACCTTTGAGAATCCTGTGTCATTTCTACCTAAATTCACATAGTGGCATGGCCACACACATAGTGTATATTAATTTTTTTAATACTTTAAAATAAAAGGTGGGGGTCAACATTACCCTCTATATATTAAATGGAATATGGTTAGGCAAAACAGATATGGAGAAGGGTTTTGATATTGAAAAAATGTCATGCTAGTATAAAATTGTAAACACATAAATCACTTGTATGGCCACATCTACAATATGGAGTACAGTTTTGACACCACATTAGAGCGTTCAGAAGCAGGAAAATACATTAAAACTGAAATAGCAAATCTTACTTACATAGAAAACTTTTAAACAGCTTCAGTTTGTCTTAGAGGCTGTTTAGTCAGAATTTTCAAATATAGCCAAGGACAGTGTAATAAATTACATTTCTTCATCAATTTGGGCCAATATGTATTCCTCTACATATTTTTCAAAAAAAATCCCAATAAGCATATATTGATTGGTTTGCACAAAAGTTATAGCGTCTACAAACTAGGGGATATTTTTATAGAATCTCTATTGATTTTTTTTTTATTACTAATAATGGCTGCGATCAGCGACTTATAGCGGGACTACGTCATTGCGGCAGACAAATCGAACACTAAGTGACATTTTTGAGACTTTTTTTGGGAACCAGTGACAGAAATACAGTGATCAGTGCTAAAAAATATGCACTGTCACTATACTAATGACACTGGCAGGGAAGGGGTTAACATCAGGAGCAATCGAAGAGTTAAATGTGTCCCTAGGGGTGCTTTCTAACTGTGGGAGTTGTGCTTTAACTGTAATAAGACAGGGATCTGTGTTTCTGTCAATGAACAGTGATCTGCCTTGTTTACATAGGCAGACTGCCCTCCTGTCTGCCTGGGGAACAATCGCGGGTCCACCAGACCCGCTGATTGTCTCCCACTGTGCCAAATCACAATACCTATTTTTTCCCTTGCAATTTAAAATATCCAAAACTAAAAACTAAGATACATAGATGAATCATGAATCATTGGGGATGGGTGCATGTAGATTTTTTTCCTCCTGTGTGGCAACAATGGCAACAGTTATGCAGTTACCTTTCTCAGGATCAAAGCTATTGTTGAATTGTCAAAGGCTGAACCCGATGGACATCTGCCTATTTTATAACCTTAGATGAACGAAGAGATCTGGACAGCCGCACACCGGAATGAGTTTGGTTCGTCTTTATTCATAAAAAAACAGGATCATGGGGTACACAGGGCACCACTGTGGGGTGGTACAGAGCAACAGTTGATGCATTTCACACTTACATTAAGTGCTTACTCTGAGTAAGCACTTAATGTAAGTGTGAAACGCGATCTTCCAGGAGGTGCATATGCACTATTTTACATTTACTGGCTATTTACAGTCACCTATGCAGTTCATATAGTGTTTCTACATTAGATGACATAAAACATTCCCAACAGTGGTCATATAGACCAAAAGCATTAGAGAAAATCCAATTTTTATTTTAGGCATGCCACCATTTAGCTCACATATGTTCACGCTGGTGGATTCAGGTCATAGCAAACCACTCTCTGTGTGCATTTGGGCGCAAGCTAAATACTGTGAGAATATTATTTGGTTCTTTGCACATGATCACTGTGCCAGTGTACACACATAAGCTTCGATAGTCTAGACCCATGCATCTGTTCTGTAGGTACAGCTCCCCATAAACAGTGTCAGCAATCCCATTCCACAATGCTCAATAGACTGAACTTTAACCAATCAGGTGTAATAACTCCTAAAGAGATTTCTTATAGGTTTGCAATAGCAGATCTCTGATCCTCAAGGACTGAGCGATGTTAAAAGCTTCCGACTCTAGCCAGCTTTCTGCAGTGGCTTGAGCTAATTTAAATAAAAGGCTCCCTGCTGTTTACTCTGCAATGGCAGTATGTGTTTAAAAAGTAAAAATGAGCTACATTACTATCTTCCCATGCCTGAAAGATTTGCTGCACGTACACTTTACTATAGATGCAGCTATAAAAAAAAAAAAACTCTTTACAGCTCTTTGTATAGCAAACATTGCACTTTCTGGGAATATATTGGTAGAAGTGTTATTCTGATGTGGAAAGCCACCAGAACACATCCAATGCATGATACAATTTTCAAAATGCATTGCATATCTTTTAAGTGTAATTTCAGGATCGTTGAATTTTTAAAAGGCTTTTTCCTGCCGCTTCTAGAGTATAGTATCACTGCTACCGCTGAATATTTCTATACATTTGCTGCATTTGCTTTTACAACAAATAGATACATTTTTTTTACACAAACCAGTAACTAGATCTTTTTATCTCAATGCCAGCAGAAGCTTTCTAAGGAAGTCAATTTACATTGATGGAATGTTTTTAAACACTTTTTCTTACTTTTCCACTTGAGGTTTAAACTTCAATACAGAGCAAGGTCAATGAAGTCTTTTATTCTTCCATATGTGCGCCAAGTCTAATCCAACAGCAGCATTTTACCTTGAACGATAGAAAAGGGCTTATGATGAAGATGTTATTACAGAGTGCTGTTGCTATGTTCTGGACAACAGGAGTATTGAAGCAGGTCTTTTAGTGGTGACTGCTGTGTGCTTTGCGTCTTTGCTTACAAAATTAGTCAGAAATTGCAACCTAAAAATGTAAAGAGCTATAATTCGTTGCAATAGAAGTCACATAATGGGATATATACAGTAAGTATAATAAACATCATGAAAACATAATCAAGTCACCTGTAAGTAATACATTAGTAGCACGGATTTAAAACAAAAGTATATTATTTAGTAAAGTTGTACAAAGAGGATGTACAGCCTGCACATATTGCTTTCCTGAAATATTAATGCAGCTCTGCATTCATTAAAGCCATTATAAACCCCTAAACACCTAAATTGACTAGCCTCAGATTATACACAGAGGTGAAACTATTCTTCCCACTTATGCCTCGTACACACGGTCAAATTTTCCGACGGAAAATGTGTGATAGGACCTTGTTGACGGAAATTCCGACCATGTGTAGGCTCCATCACACATTTTACATCGGATTTTCCGACACACAAAGTTTGAGAGCAGGCTATAAAATTTTCCGCCACCAAAATCCGTTGTCAGAATTTCCGATCGTGTGTACACAAATCCGACGCACAAAGTGCCACGCATGCTCAGAATAAATTAAGAGATGAAAGCTATTGGCTACTGCCCCGTTTATAGTCCCGACATACGTGTTTTACGTCACTGCGTTCAGAATGATCGTATTTTACGACAACTTTGTGTGACCGTGTGTATGCAAGGCAAGTTTGAGCCAACATCCGTCGGAAAAAATCCTAGGATTTTGTTGTCGGAATGTCCGATCAATGTCCGACCGTGTGTACGGGGCATAACAGTGCCTTGAAAAGGTATTCATACCCCTTGACATTTTCCATATTTTGTCATGTTACAACCAAAAATAATAATGTATTTTATTGCGTTTTTATGTGATAGACCAACACAAAGTGGCACATAATTGTCAAGTGGAAGGGAAATGATAAATAGTTTTCAACATTTTTTACAAATAAATATCTGAAAAGTATGGCGTGCATTTGTATTCAGCCCCCCTGAGTCAATACTCTGTAGAACCACCTTTTGCTGCAATTACAGCTGCAAGTCCTTTTGGATATGCCTCTATCAGCTTTGCAAATCTAGAGAGTGACATTTTTGCCCATTCTTCTTTGCAAACTAGCTCAAGCTCTGTCAGATTGGATGGAGAATGTGAACCCCAATTTTCAAGTCTTGCCACAGATTCTCAGTTGGATTTAGAGCTGGACTTTGACTAAGCCATTCACACACATGAATATGCTTTGATCTAAACCATTCCATTTTAGCTCTGGCTGTATATTTAAGGTCGTTGTCCTGCTGGAAGGTGAACCTCTGCCCCAGTCTCAAGTCTTTTGCAGACTCTAACAGGTTTTTTTCTAAGATTGCCCCGTATTTGGCTCCATCCATCTTATCAACTCTGACTAGCTTGCCTGTCCCGGCTGAGGAAAAGCATCCCCACAACATGATGCTGCCACCACCATGTTTCACAGTGGGCATGGTGTGTTCAGGGTGATGTGCAGTGTTATTTATTTTTCTGCCACACATAGCATTTTGCAAGTATGCCAAAAAGTTTTGTTTTGGTCTCATCAGACCAGAGCACCTTCTTCCACATGTTTGCTTTATCCCCGACATGGCTTCTCACAAACTGAAAACAGGACTTCTCATAGCTTTCTTTCAACAATGGCTTTTTTCTTGCCACTCCTTCTATAAGGGCCAGATTTGTGGAGTGTATGACTAATAGTTGTCCTGTGGACAGATTCTCCTACCTGAGCTGTGCATCTCTGCAGTTCCTTATTTTCGGATGCTGGATGGAACAGTGCTCCGTGAGATGTTCAAAGCTTGGTATATTTTTTTATAACCTAACCCTGCTTTAAACTTTTCCACAACTCGATCCCTGACCTGTCTGGTGTGTTCCTTGGCCTTCATGATGCTGATTGTTCACTAAGGTTGTCTAACAAACCACTGAGGGCTTCACAGAACACAGAGCTGTATTTATACTGAGATGAAATTACACATAGGTGGATTTACTAGTTAGGTGACTTCTGAAGGCAGTTTGTTCCACTAGATTTTAGTTGGGGGTATCAGAGTAAAGGTGGCTGAATACAAATGCATGCCACACTTTTCAGATATTTATTTGTAAAAAATGTGGAAAACCATTTGTCATTTTCCTTACACTTCACAATTATGTGCCACTTTGTGTTGGTCTATCACGTAATATCCTAATAAAATACATTTACAGTTTTGGTTGTAACATGACAAAATGTGGAACATTTCAAGGGATGTGAATACTTTTTCAAGGCACTGTAAGTTGTATCTGTTTATATGCAGCCACCTCTACTCTACAGCTATTCAAAGTACAAACTTTAAACAGCATTTCACTGTTCTAGAAGGCAGGAGGAATGGATGTGGCATCACACACTACACAGTATAGAGCAGGGAGCTGAGTGTAATCTGAGAACTAAGTGGAGGGAACAGACACCCCCCTACACACAGTCTCACAGGGAAACGTGTACAGCTGAGACGATTGGAATGTCTGGACCTTTTCTGCTGGAAAGTCTGCTTGTGTGTACATGGCATAAGTGTAATTTCTCTCTGCTGCCTCATTTCTCTGCTGTCTGAATCAGTCACTTTTGACAAGTTTTCTTGACACCAAGAGAAAAAAGGTGACAGGGGATGGAGTTCCACCTGATTGACAGCCTCAGCTCTGTTCATGTGTGCTGTGTGAAGGAGGGTGTGCCCATTCCCTCCAATCAGCTCTGAGATTTGAACACTAAGCTCCCTTTTTCCTGACAGCTCAGAAAAGCTTTATAATTTCTGGACTTTGAATAGATGTAGAAAAGAGGAGGATTTGTTTCCTCTCTGTGTATCACCTCAGTGTCAGGCTCGGAGCATATAACAGGTAACAGTTCAGGTGTTCTGATTATGCAAAGAGTTCAAAGAACAAGAGCACATACAATGAGCAGGTCTGAGCAGAGCAGGTCAGCTGGGACTTGTAGTAGACTTGCACATGAAGGTATTATAGTAGAATTGGGCAAAGCGTAGTCTAGGCAAGCTGGGTCATACACAGGAAGATCAGAGTCCAAACGGTACCGAATCAGAAGCAAGCAAACAGGGTCAAATGAGCCGGGTCATACACGAAATACACAGAGCAGATATCAGCTGGATCAAACACAAGGTAAACTCTAACACGAGCACTGACTGAATGCTGATACAGGTGATTTAAAGGTGAGCTGGCCAATCAGTGTTGTTTCCCAGGCAAAGGCTGTGTCAGGTGAGTTGTGCTGGGTCCTAAAGGGATCCTAGTACTGACAGTACCCCCCCTTTCTCAAGGGGTTGCTCCTGCACCCCCAGGCTTACTTGGATAACGAAGATGGAACTTCTTCTTAAGTCGGTCAGCATGAAGATCACGAGCTGGGATAAAAGATGGATCCTCTGGGCTGAAGCCTTTCCAATGAACAAGATATTATAAGGAATTGAGCACTCGTCTGGAATCAACAATAAATGCCACTTCATATTCCTGACTGTCCAACACATCCACAGGTTCTGGTTCATTTACTTGGAGGCTGGAATGAACAGGGTTCAACAATGAAACATGAAAGACATTTGGAATGCGCATGGATGGGGGGAGTTTTAATCTATAGGATACAGGATTAACAATCTCTGAAATTTCATAGGGCCCGATGAATTTTGGGCCAAGTTTTTTAGATGGAACATGCATGGACAGATTCCTAGATGATAGCCACACTTTGTCACCATTTTTATATCCTGGTGCCTTTGAGCACCTCTTGTCAGCCATTTTCTTAAAAGCCTGCACAGAGCGAGAAATAGCACAATTAATATCGGACCAGATTTTGGAGAAATTTTCATTTGTGGTGTTGGCATCTGGAACATCAGAGGGTGGGAGATCAAAGGAGCACACACGAAGATGCAACCCGTAAACACAGAAGAAAGGAGAGGTCCCTGTAGATGTGCTGGCACAATTATTAAAGGCAAACTCTGCCCATGGCAGGACATTGACCCACTCCACCTCATCATTGGCCATCAGACAATGTACCATCTTCTCTAGAGTCTGATTAGTCCTTTCTGTTTGGCCGTTTGTCTCAGGATGATATACTGAAGAATATGATAGCTTAATCCCCAGCTGAGAGCAAAGGGCCTTCCAAAACTGGGCGATAAACTGAGAGCCACGCTCTGAGACAATGTTGATTGGTGCCCCATGGAGCCTGAAAACATGTTTAATGAATAAAGATGCCAGTTCTTTAGCAGTTGAAAGTTTCGTAAGTGGAACAAAGTGGGCCATTTTACTAAACGGACCGGGCAGCTTAGAGGTACTGCTCTTGCTTCTGGCAAAAACTTTACAGGCCTGGATGAAGGCTAACACATCCTGCCTAATCGATGGCCACCAAAGGTTGCGAGAGATAATCTCAAATGTTTGTCTAAACCTCGGATGTGCTGCAGGTTTTGATGCATGTACCTGCTGCAATACCTGCAAACGAAGAGCCAGGGGCACATAAAGCATACCAGAGGGAGTGGAGGGAGGGGCTTCAGCCTGTGCAGGTAACAAGGCCTCAGAGATGTCAGTCTGGGTGAAAGCCAAAATCTTATCCTCAGAGATAATGGGTTGTGGAGGAAGCGTCAGCCTTAATGTTTTTTGGCCCCGGTAAATATGAAATTGTGAAGTCAAATCTGGAGAAGAACAATGACCACCTGGCTTGACGTGAGTTCAGTCTTTTAGCAGAACGGATGTATTCAAGGTTTTTGTGGTCAGTCAGAACCATGAATAGATAGCGAGCTCCCCCCAGCCAATGTCTCCATTCCTCCAAAGCAAGCTTTATGACTAGAAGTTCACTGTTGCCTATATCATAATTGTGATCTGCTGGGGAATATTTATGAGACAAGAAGGCGCAGGGCTGGATGGCAGCATTTACAGGATCCTTTTGTGACAAAAGCGCAGCCACCCCTACTTCAGATGCTTCTACCTCCACAATAAAAGGTAGCTAAGGAACAGGATGGCATAGGATTGGTGCAGAGGTAAAGGCTTTCTTTAACTGAGTGAAGGCTGCCTGGGCTTCAGTAGTCCATTTAAACGTAGTCTGAGTCTTTCTGGTGAGAGAGGTGATGGGATGTGCAACGGTGGCAAAGTTCTTAATGAATTTTCAATAGAAATTTGCAAAGCCCGGGAAGCGCTGAACTGCCTTCAGGTCTGAAGGTGGTGGCCAGTCTAAAATGGCTTGAATCTTGGCTTGATCCATGGTGAGGCCTGTGTCAGAAATTAGGTAGCCTAGGAAAGGTACTTGTTTAACACGGAATGAACATTTTTCAGGCTTTACTAAAAGGGAGTGAGTCTTTAATCGGGCCAATACCGAGCAGACATGCTTCTGATGTGTTTCAAGATTGGGAAACTATATCAAAATATCGTCTATATATACAAGCATGAAGCGACCCAACACGTCACGGAAAATGTCATTCATAAAGTTCTGAAAGACAGCTGGTGCATTTCTGAGATCGAAAGGCATGACAAGACATTCGTAATGACCATCCTTGGTGTTAAAGGCTGTCTTCCACTCTTTGCCTGCACAGATGCGCACCAGATTATAGGCTCCCCTTAAGTCCAGTTTGGAGAAGATTTTGGCTCCCTGGATTTGAAAGAACAATTCTGTGATGAGAGGAAGAGGATACCGATTGGGAACATTTATTTTATTTAGACCTCTGTAATCAACACAAAGTCTCAGTCCCCCATCCTTCTTTGGGACAAAGAAGCATCCTGCTCCTGCGGGAGAAGTGGATGGACGGATGAAACCCTTAGCTAGGTTTTCCTATATGTATTCTTGCAAGGCAAGATTCTCTGGCTCAGACAGTGGAAAGACTCTCACTCGAGGAGGTGTAGTGTCAGGCAAGAGGTCAATGGGACAATCATAACTGCGATGAGGTAAAATGTCAGCAATCCCTTTAGAAAACACATTCCGAAAATCCTTATAACAAAGTGGAATCTGTTCCATTCCCACTTGACAGGTAGCAAGTCGAACAGGGTGCTGGATGCAGTTCTTTTTACACTGATTGGACTAAGCCAGAATATTTCCTGTTCGCCAGTCAATTACAGGATTGTGTTTCTGAAGCCAAGGAAGGCCTAGGATCAAAGGAGTGGATGGGGAGTCAATGACAAGACATGAAATCTTCTCCCAATGCAAAGCCCCAATTGTAACTGGAAAGGGTTGGTGGATTGGAGCACTAGATCTTTTGAGAGAGGCCGATTATCCACGGAAATCAGGCAGACTGGGCAATCTAGAGCATGAGTTTCCAGGGACAAAGAGGTAATCAGAGTCTTATCAATAAAATTCTAAGCGGATTCAGAATCTACCAAGGCCAGTAGTTCATGAGCCCCTGTCCGAAAGTGAATGACAGCGGGTAAAAGAATACGGTTGTCCCCCTGGGGAGATGAGAGCAGGCCTAAGGTAACCTCCCCGCAATTACCTAGGTCCTGGTGTTTCCCGGACGTGTAGGGCACGAACAGAGCATATGACCCTTGAGGCCACAATATAAGCAGAGTCCCATGTTACGCCGGCACATGTGTTCCTGGGCAGATAATCGGGTGGAGCCTAGGTTCTTCCTCAGATTTGGCATTGGAGGTGGAATAGTCAGGCGGCAAGGGAGGTATATAGTTTGCCACAGCTGTAGTTTATTCTCGTCTTCTCTCTCGCTGACGGCGGTCAATTTTAATGGTTAGACTCATAGCCTCCTCCAGTGAGGCTGGGTAGGAGAAGTTGACCAGAGCATCCTAATTGCATCTAAAAGGCCCATTCTAAACTGGCTGTGGAGAGCTGCATCATTCCAGCCAGATTCCGGGGCCCACCTGCGAAACTCAATACAGCAATACATTTCAGCTGTGGTAGTTCCTTGCTTTAAGTTACGCAGGGTTGATTCTGCAGTAGCAGCACGATCTGGATCATCATATAGCAACCCTAGGGCTTCAAAGAAGGCATCTGCTGTTAGCAAGGCTGGATGGTTTGGTTCCAGGTTAAAGGCCCAAGCCTGAGGGTCACCCTGTAGTAGAGATAATGATTTGAACCCTCTGAGTTTCAGGGCCAAACGAGGATGGCCTTAACTTGAAATATAATTTGCAGCTGTTTTTAAAGTTGCAAAACCCTTTACGGTCACCAGAAAACCGGTCAGGCAAAGGAATTTTTTGCTCACATGGAGTTTTTGTAGTGGTGGTAGTAGAAGGAGATTGCACCTTGGTGAGCTCTGTGGCCATTTCCTGAACTTGATGGGATAAGCGGCAAAGTTCTTGTGCAAACAACTGAGCCTGCTCAGGATCCATGATAGGTTTGCCTTATTATGTATGGCTCGTGTTAATGTCAGGCTAGGAGTATATAACAGGTAACAGTTCAGGTGTTCTGAATATGCAAAGAGTTCAAAGAACAAGAGCACAAACCATGAGCAGGTCTGAGCAGAGCAGGTCAGCTGGGACCTTGTAGTTCACCACTGCAGATGAGGATAGATGTTAACTGGTGCTTGTAGTTCACCTCTGCAGATAAGGATAGATGTTGTCTGGTGCTTGTAGTTCACCAATGCAGATGAAGGTACTACAGTAGAATCAGGCAAAGCGTAGTCTAGGCAAGCTGGGTCATACACAGCAAGATTAGAGTCCAAACGGTACCGAATAAGAAGCAAGCAAACAGGGTCAAATGAGCCGGGTCATACACGAAATACACAGAGCAGATATCAGCTGGATCAAACACAAGGTAAACTCTAACACAAGCCCTGACAGAATGCTGATACAGGTGATTTAAAGATAAGCTGGCCAATCAGTGTTGTTTCCCAGGCAAAGGCTGTGTCAGGTGAGTTGTGCTGGGTCCTAGGGATCCTAGTACTGACACTAAGGCCAGTAACTTCACTGGGTATATGTAAGGGTTTACAACCACCTAAATCAGCATGAACTCTACTACATGTATACAGTTGTGCTCCTAAGTCTACATACCCTGGCAGAATTTATGATTTATTGGCCGTTTTTCAGAGAATGATAACACAAACTTTTCTTTCACTCATGGTTAGTGTTTGGCTGAAGCCATTTATTATCAATCAACTGTGTTTACTCTTTTTACTCTTTTTAAATCATAATAGCAACAGAAACTACCCAAATGACCCTGATCAAAAGTTTACATAACCAGTTCTTAATACCGTGTATTGCTCCTTTTAACATCAATGACAGCTTGAAGTCTTTTGTGGTATTTGTGGATGAGGCTCTTTATTTTCTCAGATTGTAAAGCTGCCCATTCCTCTTGGCAAAAAGCCTCCAGTTCATGTAAATTCTTGGGCTGTCTTGCATGAACTGCACATTTGAGATCTCCCCAGAGTGGCTCAATGATATTGAGGTCAGGAGACTGAGATGGCCACTCCAGAACCTTCTGCTGTAGCCAATGACAGGTCCACTTGGGCTTGTGTTTTGGATTATTGTCATGTTAGAATGTCCAAGTACATCCCATGCGCAGCTTCCTGGCTGATGAATGCAAATGTTCCTTCAGTATTTTTTTATAACATACTGCATTCTTCTTGCCATCAATTTTGACCAAATTTACTGTGCCTTTGTAGCTCACACATCCCCAAGACATAAGCGATCCGTGTTTCACAGTAGGAGAGGTGTACCTTTCATCAATGGCCTTGTTGACTCCTCTCCAAATGTAGCGTTTATGGTTGTGGCCAAAAACCTCAATTTTGGTCTCATCACTCCAAATGACTTTGCGCCAGAAGGCTTGAGGCTTGTCTTTGTGCTGTTTTGCGTATTTTAAGCGGCATACTTTGTGGCATTTGCATAGTAATGGCTTTTTTCTGGTGACTCGACCATGCAGCCCACCTTTCTTCAAGTCCCTCCTTATTGTGCATCTTGAAACAGTCACACCACATGTTTTCAGAGAGTCCTGTATTTCACCTGAAGTTATTGGTGGGTTTTGTTTTGCATCCCGGACAATTTTCCTGGCAGTTGTGGCTAAACTGACGTGGTTTGGTTTCAACAGAACCCCTCATTTTCCATTTCTGGATTAAAGTTTGAATACTGCTGATTGGCATTCTCAATTCCTTGGATATCTTTTTATATCCCTTTTCGTTTTTATACAGTTCAACTACATTTTCCCGCAGATCCTTTGACAATCCTTTTGCTCATGACTCAGAATCCAGAAATGTCAGTGTAGCACTGGATGAAAGATGAAGAAGAAGAAAGGAAATGGGACTTTGTATGAGGCAAGTCATTGGATTGTTCAATTTATTTGAAAAATAGCAGATTACATTATGGAAAGTGTCAATCTGTAATACAGGACACATTCCAGTGTAATACATTTGCATAAATATAAAACAATTATACAGAATAGGATACAAATAAATAAACATATTAATTACAAAAGGACACTCATCCATTCATAAAAGTTCAATGAACATGATCAATTTTAATGGTAAGCCAAAATTGTGTAAGCATCAGTTTGATATAACTCAACGCACATTTCATGGCTCTTGCCAATCATCAGGAGTAAGATGCTCTGAAAATAAATCAGTAATATCTATAAGTAGGGATAACCTTTAAAGGTGTGTAACTTACAGTGCGGCCAAATGGTGGCGCCCAACCTTGGATCCAAAGAAAGAAGAGGGACAAGGATGATCATCTCACCCGGGGCTGAGGTGAGGAATCCCATCTAAGCCAGAAACAGCAGCCAGGTGAAGACCAGGTGACCATGTCACAACCATGTGGTTCTGGTGTGTGCTTATCAGTCCATACTGCTCTGCAATGGTAAGAAAATGAAACCATGCGAAATGAATGTGTGTAAGTAATGAGTGGAGCCTATATCAGTAGATGAGTGAAGTGATGGATGGTGTTGTGATAAAGTGTATGCACTAAAAAACAAAGAAACAAACCCGCAAAAAATAAAATACGAAAGTAAGTAATTGTAACCAAATCAAAAGTGGATAATGGACTGTGTAATGTGAAAACTAAAAAAAAAACCCAAGAGGATGTAGTGATGAGCATGAAACAAATAGAATTACCTTGTGTGTGGGTCTGTGACTGGAGACATAGCTGCTGTCCTGCTTGTGTGAATGGTTCATGTGAAATGGTCAGCTGGCCAGCCCGAGCAGCTTATATCAGGCATAGGTTGGGTCCCCACCAGCACCACGAACCCCAATAGGATGGAGAGAGGGAGTATGCCTAATGCTCAGGCAGGTAAATGCACCGAGCAGAGCATTCAGTCATGATGCTGATGCATAGGAGGCAAGGCCCCAGCCCCCAACCTGTATAAGGAATACGTGGGGGAGAAGGGAAAAGACTGCCATGCATCGCAACCCCGGGGTCAGACAAGGTACCCCATCACCCCCACTCCCCCCAACAAGGGGGCCCATCCATGGCCGAACAAGGAAGTACACTATATTGTATATTGTATAATTGTTTTATATGTATGCAAATGTATTACACTGGATTGTGTCCTGTATTACAGATTGACACTTTCCATAATGTAATCTGCTATTTTTCAAATTAATTGAACAATCCAAGGACTTGCCTCATACAAAGTCCCATTTCATTTCTTCTTCTTCTTGTTGTATACATATTAGGGATGGAGGCTTGTCATTGCTATAATTATGTTGTGTTAGGTCGCATCCACTATATTACCAAATTAGGGTAGAAGATACCCACTTTTCCAGCGATCTGCCACACCTTAACATTAATAGTTTATTACTCATCCACCTTTACATTTCCCCTACAATGAGTTATTTTTCTTTTTAACCTTCATATCATCATGGTCACCTGGTCTTCACCTGGCTGCTGTTTCTGGCTTGGATGGGATTCCTCACCTCAGCCCCGGGTGAGATGATCATCCTTGTCCCTCTTCTTCCTTTGGATCGAAGGTTGGGCGCCACCATTTGGCCGCACTGTAAGTTACACACCTTTATTTTGAGAGATTGTTTCTCCATTTAAAGGATATCCCTACTTATAGATATTACTGATTTATTTTCAGAGCATCTTACTCCTGATGATTGGCAAGAGCCATGAAACGTGAATAAATTGAACAATCCAATGACTTGCCTCATACAAAGTCCCATTTCCTTTCTTCTTGTATACATATTAGGGATGGAGGCTTGTCATTGCTATAATTATGTTGTGTTATGTCGCATCCACTATATTACTGGATGAAAGATGCAAGGGTCAATTAGGAGTCCATAAACTCTTTGACCGTTTACACACACTAATTACAAGCAAACAGATCACAGGTGAGGATGGTTACCTTTAATAGCCATTCAAACCCCTTTGTGTCAACTTGTGTGCATGTTTTCAGGTCAAAATCACCAGGTTTCTGGTAAACTTCTTTTTGCTTCCATGTTTTTATTGGAATTTTCAAACAAAATACATTGTACAACTGGACATTGTATGTCGTGCAACGACGTTCTGGTTAGTCAATACAAGGTATATGGTACAGCGTATGAAATCAATATGTATTGCTATTCACCAACCTGGGTTAGTTGTAACGTTTATTAAACATATATCTATTATAAATTCTAGATTTACATAAATATAACTCGTAATTGTATAATTTGGTCCTCTTCACTAGTGTCGCACCCCAAATGGGAGCTTTAGTGCCACAGGAGTGAAGAGGCTCTGTTTAGTATGAGTTTACATTGATACATATGTGCTAGTTAGTACTAGCTGTTGCATACATCTTGTTTCTCTTGCATATGTAAAGGTATTGCTCGGTCAAGAAGAAGATCTATGTATCAAAGTTTAGGTGTGTGGGTTGCGCAGTGTGCAGTCCAGTTAGTCCATGGTTGCCAGTTCCTGTGTATTTTCGTTGCCTGGCCAGTGTACGTAGCTGTTGTGATCTCGTAGCTATAGTGAAGGGCTACTAAGTCAATGACTTGGGCTATTGTCAGGAGGTTGTCAGACTTCCAATGTCTGGTTATGTTGAGTCTTGCTGCCAAGAGGATATAAGTAACCACTGATCTGAGTATGGGATGGATTCTATAGATAGGTTAAGTATCGCCAGTGCTGGGGAGGGAGGAATTTTGATGTGGGTTATGTTCGAGATTAAACCAAAAATGTTTTCCCAGTAGTTATGTATTTTAGTACATGTCCAGAATACATGTAGTATGTCGCTAGGAGAAGAGTGGCATCTCCAGCATATGTTGGGGATTCTTGGATTAAAGGTTTTAATTCTGGCTGGGGTGAGATAACAACGTAGTGTAAATTTCTGAGTGAGTTCCCATAGGGCCGCGCATTTAGTGGCCGAGTACGTAGTTTTGAGGGCAAGGTGCCATTGGTCGTCCGTAAAAGCATGGGCTAGGTCATTTTCCCAACTTTGGTGGGATTTTAGTTTATGGAAGGTACGTTTGTTGTGGAGAATGTTATAGAAATAAGAGATACCTCTGGTTTTAGTGGCTGTGTTGGTGAGGTATTCCCAGGTTTTAGGGTGTATAATGTAGAGGGGGAGGGGTAGAGTATTTAGGTAGTGGCGTAGTCGGATGTAAGTGAAGTTGTCAGTCGTAGTTAGATTGAATTCGGATTGAAGTTGTGCGAATGATTTAATGTGGTTGTTATGTATTAGATCCTAGGACTCAGTCTGAGCGTGCTCAGTCTGAAGCTGTGGAGCTTGGTGTAAGTGGAGCTGGATTAAGTGGGAGTTAAAAACAAGAGTTAGAGTATACAAGTCTTGGTGTTTGTTTGCTGTTTGCTGTCTGTTGCTGTTTGTTGTCTATTGCTGTTTGCTGTCTGTTGCTGTTTGCTGTCTGTTTGCTGGGTTGCATTTTGGGGGCTTTTCCTTTTAGTTTTTAATTTGCCTTTTGCTGTCACTTTTTAAATAGCTTTTTTTTTTTCCTGGTTTCATCAGTCTATCAATTAAGGGGTGTGGTTAATTGCTCACAGGTGCCTATTTAACTGGTTGTAGGACTCAGTCTGAGCGTGCTCAGTCTGAAGCTGTGGAGCTTGGTGTAAGTGAAGCTGGATTAAGTGGGAGTTAAAAACAAGAGTTAGAGTATACAAGTCTTGGTGTTTGTTTGCTGTTTGCTGTCTGTTGCTGTTTGCTGTCTGTTGCTGTTTGCTGTCTGTTTGCTGGGTTGCATTTTGGGGGCTTTTCCTTTTAGTTTTTAGTTTGCCTTTTGCTGTCACTTTTTAAATAGCTTTTTTTTTTTCCTGGTTTCATCAGTCTATCAATTGAGGGGTGTGGTTAATTGCTCACAGGTGCCTATTTAACTGGTTGTAGGACTCAGTCTGAGCGTGCTCAGTCTGAAGCTGTGGAGCTTGGTGTAAGTGGAGCTGGATTAAGTGGGAGTTAAAAACAAGAGTTAGAGTATACAAGTGTGTGGATGTCAGTGGTGATCTTGTGAAAGAGGGATGATAGATCTGTCATGAGGGAGGTCTGCAGGGATATGAGCATATCCTTGAGTGTTGTATCCATGACTGGCTGTCCTAAGGTGGGGAAGGAGGACATAGATGAATGTAGGGCCTGGTCTAGTGAGTAGGGGATAGGAGCCTGGGCCTCAATTTGCGAGTACCGCGACCGCTGCGGCATCGCGTCTAGACTCATCTTTGCCTTTGCTGGGCTGCCTAGGCTGGGGTCACCTTCTGGGGCATGGGGGAGGCTGTCCACGGTACCTGTGCCTGGAGGATCTTCTGTCACATCATCCGGTAGGTCCGTGTATGCTGTGGACGGCGCGGCCTGGCAGGCGCCATCTTGGTTCTTTCAGCCCGCCGGCTTGTAGGCAAATTCAGTGAGTTTTTGCGGTATGTGGTCGGTTAATCTCTTCCTGTATGACATCCTTTTTGTCCCCTGACTGTGAGGAACACGGATGGGTAAGTTAGGATCGTTTTTGGCAGCCGATGGCGTTGGATTCTGTCCCTTGGCTCAGAGCTGTGGAATTAGGCATCCATCTGCTATCCCGGCTGGCCACGCCCCTGCTTCTGGTAAACTTCTGATCAGGGTAATTTGGGTAGTTTCTGTTGCTATTATGATTTAACCCTTTCATGACTAAGCCTATTTTTGAAATTTGGTGTTTACAAGTTAAAATCCGTATTTTTTGCTAGAAAATTACTTAGAACCCCCAAACATTATATATATTTTTTTAGAAGAGAATCTAGAGAATAAAATGGGAATTGTTGCAATATTTTTTAGCACACGGTATTTGTGCAGCGGTGTTTTAAACGCAAATTTTTGGAAAAGTGACACTTTCATGAATTTTAAAAAATCCAAACAGTAAAGTTACCCCAATTTTTTTGTATAATGTGAAAGATGATGTTACGCCGAGTAAATAGATACCAAACATGTCACCCTTTATAATTGCACGCACTCGTGGAATGGCGACGAACTACGGTACCTATGAATTTTCATAGGCGACGCTTTAAACTTTCTTTTACGGTTACCAGGTTTGAGCTACAGAGGAGGTCTAGGGCTAGAATTATTGCTCTCGCTCTGACGATCGCGGCGATACCTCACATGTGTGGTTTGAACGCCGTTTACATATGCGGGCGTGACTTCCGTATGCGTTTTCTTCGCTGCGCAAGCTCGCGGGGACAGGGGCACTTTAAATTTTTTTTTTTTTTTTTTTTATTTATTTTATTTATTTTTGTACTTTTATAAATTGTGTTTTAAAATTTTTTTTTTTTTTTTTACTTTTATTGCTGTCACAAGCAATGTAAACATCCCTTGTGACAGTAATAGGTGGTGACAGGTACTCTTTATGGAGGGATCGGGGGTCTAAAAGACCCCCCATCCCTCCTTTACACTTCAAAGTATTCAGATCGCCGAAAACATAAATGTTGCAATGGTGATGAATTCCAAAACCGTATACTCGTGAAAATTTCTGATATATTCCAACGTGTGCTGATAACCACTTGTGCACAACCACCACCCGAGATGACTGGAGGCTTACCAGAAAGTTGGGACCCACCGAGCATACGCTATATGGGTCAAACAGGCTTAGGTTGCTCACTGGCAAAGGAGGTAGGATACCAAGGGCTGGTAGATGGTGAAGTTGTGACGTTGCTATCCCGAGACAGTCTTCTCCATATGGAAGCTCGGACATCAACGGACATTACCCACATGTAATGAAGAAGGGGCACTGCAATCCACAGGTGGCCTGGAGCAGACCAAAAAAAAGAACATTTTTATTTTTTTTTAAACCATATAAAATTTATTAAAAGGAAAGACACTTACATCTCAAAGTAAAAAAGCGCTTGCAAATAAAAATGGCGGCAGTGGAGTCCTCCCGACGTGTTTTGTCTCACCGGACTTTGTCTGGGGTACTTACCCACTGCAGCCAAACTCCTTTTTAGGGACAAGGACCCCTGTGATGAGAATCCAGCTCCCAGGCTTGTTTGCATTGGCACTTCCGGGGTCATCCAAAATGGCGGACCCGAGTGCCTTCCAAGCCTCTTTTTCATGTAGTTTGGTTCTCATCAGCCTAGAGTTGTCATGTGTATCCACATGGGGCCGTGACGCCGAATCCCGGCACAAAAAAAGCCCCCTTTCACGTGTTAACACCCCTTATGGTATCCTAATTGATATATGGAGGAGGAGGCCGTGACTCCACGTCACAACATCAATAACATCCCTCATAGTGCAAATCCCGATGTAGACCGCGCTCGCGCATGTGCGCAGCGTGGTCTAGCGCGGTGACGCCATCGGAATGCGACGTATACGTACAGCGCGTCCGGTCACCATTCGATAGTACCAGGAAGTGACCTGCAGAGAGGAAAGAGGCCGGAAGTGATGTTATAATCCCCGGAAGGGCATAAAAAGTGTATGCAATGGGTGTTTTTGTAGGTACTTAAAACCGGCTGAAACTCCGCTCCAAAAAAACGGAAAAATAATCAAAAAATAGGGAAAAATTCAAGGGGAAGATGGATTCTCAGCAGGGGAAAGAAGAGGTGGACAATAATTATTCCATCCCATAACACCCTCCTTGTCCCCATATAGCTCATATTGTAGTCCTTAGCATCTACCCAAATATCCAAAATAAATAAATACAATCATTGTAAAATTAAAAGGGCACATATATGTAATCAAAAAAGCAGGTATCATATATACCCCAGGTAGTTAGAATTCCTAAGGAGAAATTAATATTTCTTGTCTCATGATTTATCTGTCAAGATTCATTTATAAAAGCATTAACGTCTACTTCAACGTTCATGCCTTGAGGAAAAAAGGTCTGTAACTCGTATGCCCAGAACATTTCAAGGCGAGAGACCCCTATAGTTTTGGCCCCCCCCCTCCAAGGCGGGACGTATTTGTCTATAATGACAAATTGTGATCCCGTGGGATTACTATTGTGATATTGCTTGTAATGTCTGGGTACCGTATGCTTAGAGTCCCTACCTTTAATTAGAGCAATATGTTCCCCTACCCTTGTTGTAAACGTTCTGGTTGTACGCCCTATATATTGTCTACGACAAGGGCACGTGATAAGATACACTATGTATTTAGTGCTACACGTGCAAAAAGATTTCACTGTATATCTTTTCCCCGTGACTGTTGATGTGAATTCTGTAACTTTACGTCCCTTTAGGTTATTGTGTAGACATACCACACACTTTCTACACGGATAAAAGCCTGTCATATTCTGAAAAAAAGAAGGCCGGGATGGTGGATTTATAACATTGGGGGCTATCCGACCCTGTAAGGATGGTGCTCCCCTAAATATAATCTTGGCCTCTTCTGGTAATGACCCGCCTAGAATGTTGTTATGTCTCAAGACATCCCAGTGTTTTTTTACGATGTGTTTAATTTGTTTGTGCTGGGTTGAGAAAGATGTTACCATAGCCCATTTAAACTTTTCATCCGGTTCTTTTTTTGGCTTTATCTCGAGTAGAGTTCTCCTTTCAATATTCATAGCTCTCTGAATCTCGAAATCTAAGTTAGCGTTGTCATACCCTTTGTCAATGAATTTCTGTTTAGGGACACCTGCTTGTGTGACAAATAGTTCAGTGTCCGTGCAATTCCTACAGAGCCTGAGAAATTGGCTGCAAGGAACAGCACTTAACCAGGATCTGTGATGACAACTAGTAGTGGGAATGAAACCATTACGGTCAGTGGGCTTAAAATAGGTGTTAAATCTAAATTTTTTGTCTACTATTTCTATCTCCAAGTCAAGGAAATGTATCTTAGTCATGCTGGCCTCATAGGAAAGGGAGATGCCCCTGTCATTGGAATTCAAACACTCAAAGAATTGTTTGAGTGTTTCAAAAGTACCATTCCACAGGAGGAGGATGTCGTCTATGTACCTGGCCCACAGAACCAACAAAGTGGTCCCATGGGCATAGACGACATCCTCCTCCCACTTAGCCATAAACAAGTTCACAAGACTAGGTGCGAACTTGGCACCCATTGCCACTCCCCATTGTTGGAGGTAGTAGCTTTGGTTAAACCAGAAGTAATTGTGTCTGGTTGCGAAATCTAACAGTTCAATTATATAATCGCATTGAAATGTTGCGAGGGACTGTTCACGATGGAGAAAATGTTTGACTGCATCTATGCCCTTCTCATGGGCTATACACGTGTACAAGGATGCCACGTCAGCAATGGCCATAATAAATCCTTCCTGTACGTTGACCTCTTCTAGGAGTCTAATGGTAGAACCAGTGTCTTTAAGGTAGGAGGGTGTTCGTTTTACTAGCGGTTGCAAGTAAAAATCTATATACTTCCCAATTCTTGCAGTGATGGAGTTAATGCCACTGACAATAGGTCTACCGGGTGGACATGTAGGGTTTTTATGTATTTTGGGTAGATAGTAAATCGTAGGGATTCTGGGAGCCGTGGGGACCAGAAATGCCCTTTCTTTTTTATTCAAAATCTTTAAATCATAACCCTTGGTAATAAGCTGCTGAAGTTGTTTTTTGTATATATTGGTGGGATTGTTGGGGAGGGTTTGGTAGGTACCTGGTTCATTCAAAATTCTGAACATCTCCTTCTCATATTGACTCTTATCAAGAACCACTATGCCCCCTCCCTTGTCCGCGGGACGGACAACTACATTTTTTTGTGCACATAATGATTCCAATCCCTCTTTTGACAATGGAGAGTTTCGAATACGCTTGACAGGCAGTTTGGACAAATCACTGAGGACAAGATCCCTGAACATTTTTACTGCTGGTGCGGTAGGCACAGGAGGGGAGAAAAGAGAAGGGTTGGATAGTCCCGAATGTACCGTTCCAGAGGTGGCAGCCGGAAATGTATTTGTGCACATCAATAAATGTGTGAAATTTATCTAATTTTTTCATTGGGGCGTATTTGAGGCCTTTATCCAGTACTGATAATTCGGCTTTCGTCAGGATGTGAGAACTTAAATTAAAGACACCCTGGCCACTTAGGTTCTTTTTCTCTTTTCGCCTTTGTAGTTTCCTCCCCCCTCTGCAGCCTCTCTTTGGTCTGGACCTTGCTTCCTTGCGCGTCGGTCCTCGTGAAAACCCTGATTATTATAGTGATTAGGAGTATGTGCATATGCAGGGCGATCAAAATTCTCCCTCCTGCGTTCAGGGCTATACTCATCTCTCAATGGTGTATAGCGGTTGTATGTGTTGACTGGGGAGGGATAACGATAGTGTAAGTTATCCCTATGGTAAAAATCGGAGCGTGTCTCTTGTCTCCTTGCTGGAGACTGATAGGGCTGATTGTTATAATTTTGGTTATGGGGATGTGCATTACCTCTGGGCTTACCCCTACCACACATGTTACCCCTTTGATTACCTCTCCCTCTCTGGGAGTTTTTAGGGGTTTGTGGGTTATCATATAATATACCCTCTGTTGGGAGAGATGGGGCACATCATCATGTCTGTCTCTCTCTCTAAGTGTATTGCGGCCCCGAGGGACGCTTGTTTTAGGGTTAAGTTGGGGTGCAGTGGTTGTCACTGATGGGGCGCCTATTGGTATGTTTCCTTCGGCTGTGTTTGTAACGCCCTCCATAGGTGAACTAGCCGTAAATAGTTTTCGCCATCCAAATATAGCATTCGCTCTATAGTCACCCACATCTCTGGAGTATTTCCTCTGCTTCTTATGTTTTTGATCACGGTCTTCCTTCTCCAGATGACTCTGGAGATTGGAGGACAGGGTATTATACTCCATAGTGTTTTTATGAACAGACATTTTATCCCTTAACTCTTTAATTTCTCTATCAAGACCAAGAAGTTTGTTATTTTTCTTGGAAATAAGTAGATTCAAAAAGCTGATACCTGTATCATTAAAATAATTAAACCATGACTCCAGGTCTGTTTCTCCCTGTTGTGGTTGTACTTCCCAGCGAAAGCTTCTGGGAACCATTTTCTCTGTAATGTATTGTTGTAGGAAGGCTAGATCCCACCATAAATGAAGTTCGGTAGTCATAACATTCTTCAATCTGAGAAATAGCCCCCCAATCTCAGTATCACTCCCTGAGGCAATGAATACTCCTTCAGTATTAACTCTATGTGAGGCACGATAGTCAAATATATCCATAGTTGGAATTTGATGAGCAGCAGCAATAGTGTAACTTCTAAACCATGTATGTAAAAATCTTGTAAACCATGCGCTTACTCCAAATAAATCATAAACATAAGCATAAACATCTAACACAACAAATAGAAAATTTGCAATAAATCATATAAAACCAGGTGTAGCGCTAAAAAATGAGAAAAATTATTGCTGTACCACATGTACAATAAATTGTGAAAAAATGGTGTTTTGTATGTTTTGTGAAAATTCATACATAAAAGTCACTCATATAATAAACCCTTAGGGTCACCAAACGTGATGGCAAGATGCAATAATAGCAATAAAGTCTAAAACAAAATATGCAGGTGCAGTGAACATAAATGTTGCAATGGGGATGAATTCCAAAACCGTATACTCGTGAAAATTTCTGATATATTCCAACGTGTGCTGATAACCACTTGTGCACAACCACCACCCGAGATGACTGGAGGCTTACCAGAAAGTTGGGACCCACCGAGCATACGCTATATGGGTCAAACAGGCTTAGGTTGCTCACTGGTTCTTTTTTTTGGTCTGCTCCAGGCCACCTGTGGATTGCAGTGCCCCTTCTTCATTACATGTGGGTAATGTCCGTTGATGTCCGAGCTTCCATATGGAGAAGACTGTCTCGGGATAGCAGCGTCACAACTTCACCATCTACCAGCCCTTGGTATCTTACCTCCTTTGCCAGTGAGCAACCTAAGCCTGTTTGACCCATATAGCGTATGCTCGGTGGGTCCCAACTTTCTGGTAAGCCTCCAGTCATCTCGGGTGGTGGTTGTGCACAAGTGGTTATCAGCACACGTTGGAATATATCAGAAATTTTCACGAGTATACGGTTTTGGAATTCATCACCACTGCAACATTTATGTTCACTGCACCTGCATATTTTGTTTTGGACTTTATTGCTATTAAAAAATGTATATAGCCAGGGACTGTGGGTCTATGCTTCTTCATAAGCCATTGTGAGCCTGACTCATTTCATCCACAAAATTTATAAAACTATCTGATGGTTGCTCATCCATGTCTTTATGGACCTTGCTTTGTGCACTAGTGCACAGTCATGTTGAAACAGGAAGGAGCCATCCCCAAACTGTTCCCACAAAGTTGGGAGCATGAAATTGTCCAAAATGTCTTGGTATGCTGACATCTTAACCACTTGACGACCGCCTCACGCTGATATATGTCGGCAAGGTGGCACGGACAGGCAAAATCACGTACATGTACATGATTTGCCTTCCGCGGGTGGGGGGTCCGATCGGTCCCCCCCCGGTGCCCGAGGCGGTCGCCATTTCTTCCCGGGCGATGAGAGGTGAGGGGGAGGCCATCCATTGTTGACCACCCCCTCCCGATCGCTCCCGGCGAATGAGAATGCTTCCTTTCCCTCTGTAATGTAAACAGAGGGAAAGGAAGTGATGTCATCCCTCCTCGAGCCGGTCTTTTCATCGCGGCGCCGAGGAGAGAAGACATCAAGTAAGTCTGCACAACACTACACTAACAGTAGAACACGCCAGGCACACTTGTCACCCCCCATCACCCCCCGATCACCCCCCGATCACCCCCCTGTACCCCCTGTCACTCTGACACCAATAGCATTTTTTTTTTTTGCATTGGTGTCAGTTTGTGTCAGTTAGAAGTGTTAGGGCAGTTAGGTTAGCCCCCTTTAGGTCTAGGGTACCCCCCCTTAGGTCCAGGGTACCCCCCTAACCCCCCCTAATAAAAGTTAACCCCTTGATTACCCCCCGTCACCAGTGTCGCTAAGCGATCGTTTTTCTGATCGCTGTATTAGTGACACAGGTGACGCTAGTTAGGGAGGTAAGTATATAGGTTCGCTGTCAGTGTTTTATAGCGACAGGGACCCCCATATACTACCTGCTAAAGGTTTTAACCCCCTGATTGCCCCCTAGTTAACCCTTTCACCAGCGATCACCGTATAAGTGTTAGGGGTGACGCTGGTTAGCTAGTTTGTTTTTTGTAGTTTATTACAGTTTATTACAGTTTATTATAGTTTATTATAGTTTTAGGGCACCCGCCGTTTATTACTCTATAAAGGTTTAACCCCCTAATTGCCCGGCGGTGATATAAATTACATTTTTAGGGTCAGCTAAGGTCTGCGTCGCCCCAGGCAGCGTCAGGTTAGCGCCAGTACCGCTAAAACCCACGCACACAGCATACACCTCCCTTAGTGCTATAGTATCTGAGCGGATCGATATCTGATCCAATCAGATCTATACTCCCCAGCAGTTTAGGGTTCCCTGAAACGCAGTGTTAGCGGGATCAGCCCAGATACCTGCTAGCACCTGCGTTTTGCTCCTCGGCCCAGCCCTGCTCAGCCCACCCAAGTGCAGTATCGATCGATAACTGACACTTACAAAACACTAAGCACACATAACTGCAGCGTTCACAGAGTCAGGCCTGATCCCTGCGATCGCTAACAGTTTTTTGGTAGCGTTTTGATACAGTCGCTGACAGTCAGGAGCTTTTTTGCCTGTGAGTCTCACTAGTGTACCCCTAAATTTAGAGCCCAAAATGGCAAATCGAAGGTACACTAGTGAAGAGGCCTACATGTTTCTGAGTATGACAGATAGTGAAGAGGAAGTCACTCATCTGTCAAGTTCAGGCTCAGAATATGAACCTGTAGAGGACAGCGGCTCCATGACAGATAGCTCTGACGACAGAGTTGTGGTCCCTGCTAAGGTCAGGCGTACCAGACCCCAATCTTCTTCTGTCCTTGAAGTGCAAGAACCGCAGGGCTCTCGTATGGAGCAGAGAAGTACTAGCGCCGCTATTCCTTCTGGTGAACTGGCAAGCACCAGCGGCCTAGTACACCCTGGTCGTACATCCAGCACTGCAGTATCACGTTGTGACGTGGCAAGTCCCATAAGTGCAGTTCAAGCTGGCGAGGTGGCAAGCACTAGTAGTGTCCCGCTGCCACCAAGAAGACAAAGACAGGCCTGTCGTGCCCATAGTGCCCTTCCTGCTGCATTGGCCAATCCGAATTGGGAGCCCACCACTTCTGCAGCACCCGTACTTCCCCCTTTCACTGGCCAACCCGGAATTCAGGTGGAAACAGTTGACTTTACGCCACTGGATTTTTATTCACTGTTTTTCACTGAAGATCTCTATAGATCTATTGTGGACCAAAGCAATTTATACGCTGGTCAACACATTGCCGTTAATCCCCAGTCCTCCCTTGCCAGAGATTGGAGACCAATTACGGTCTCCGAATTTAAGACCTTTCTGGGCCTTTCCCTCCTCATGGGGTTGAATAAAAAGAGTAAGTTGCGGTCATATTGGTCCACTGACCCAATTTACCATTCACCCTTGTTCTCTGCTTCCATGGCCAGGGCACGATACGAGCAGATTTTGCGGTTCATGCACTTCAACGACAATGAACTCTGTCGTCCTCGTGGAGACCCTGCATACGATCGGCTCTACAAAATTCGGCCCCTCGTAAACCACTTCAACCAACGTTTTGCAGACTTGTTTACCCCCATCAAGTTGTCTGCGTTGATGAGTCCCTGATTAAATTTTCTGGCCGCTTGTCATTCAAACAGTACCTTCCCAGCAAGCGTACCAGATACGGGGTCAAGATGTATAAGCTCTGTGACAGGGCCACAGGCTATACATATAGTTTTATGGTTTACGAGGGCAAAGATAGTCACGTAGAGCCGACAAACTGCCCTGACTACATAGGAAGCGCTGGCAAGATAGTGTGGGTCTTGGTGTCACCCTTATTCGGAAAGGGGTACCACTTGTACGTGGACAATTATTATACGAGCGTGCCACTTTTTAGTCACTTGTTTGATCAGCAGATTGGAGCATGTGGCACCGTGCAACCTAATCACCGGGGCTTTCCCCAGCGGCTTGTAGATTCCCGTCTTAGGCTGGGGGAGAGAGCCTGCTTGAAGTATAATAATTTGCTCGCTATGAAGTGGAGGGATAAGAAGAATGTTTTCGTTCTCACCTCCCTTCATGCAGACACGACGACCCAAATTCCTACGGCGACTGGTGTTGTGGAGAAACCCCTCTGTGTCCACGAATACAACCTTAATATGGGAGGGGTGGACCTCAACGACCAGTTGTTGGCGCCGTACCTAGTTGCCCGTAAGGCCAGACGCTGGTACAAAAAAGTGTCTGTTTATTTATTTCAATTGGCTTTGCTGAACGCTCATGTGCTTTACAGAGCTTCAGGACAGACTGGATCCTTCCTTAAATTCCAGGAAGAGATCGTCAGAGCCCTTCTGTTTCCAGACGGTGCTCTACTTCACCTTCCCCAACCAAATGCAGTAAGCCGGCTGCATGAGAGGCATTTTCTTTATGCCATCCCGAGTACCCCTACCCAACGAGCCCCCCAAAAAAGATGTTGTGTCTGCAGCAAGCGCAGATTTAGGCATGACACCCGGTCTTATTGTCCCTCCTGTCCTGGCAATCCTGGTCTTTGCATGGGTGAATGCTTTGAACGCTACCATACATTAGTTGAGTATTAGCGTAGGGTTCAGCACTGCACAGACTAGGCACACTAACACAGGGTCTCCCAAGATGCCATTGCATTTTGAGAGACCCAAACCTGGAACGAGTTACAAAAGTTAAAAGTTACTAAAAAAAAGTGTAAAAAAAAAAATAAAAAAAAAAATAAAAAAAAATAAAAACACAAAAAAAAATATAAAATAAAAAAAACAAAAATAGTTGTTGTTTTATTGTTCTCTCTCTCTCTATTCTTTCTCTATTGTTCTGCTCTTTTTTACTCTATTCTATTCTGCAATGTTTTATTGTTATTATGTTTTACCATGTTTGCTTTTCAGATTTTTTATACTTTACCGTTTACTGTGTTTTGTTGGTAACCATTTTATTGTTTTCAGGTACGCCATTCAGTTGCAGCGCGGATTTATTTATCTTGACAGCAACAGCGTTTGCTCCCACGATATATAAAGCCGTGACTCCAGCGCTGTCGGAGGTGATTTCACCACCACAGTTACATACTTCAGCATATATGCTGAAGCGTGGGGGCAGCAGTGGGTGGAGGAGCAATTTGCTCCTTCCTTTTGCGGGAGGATGCCCCCATGCTTCGGCATATATATATTTTAGGCACAGGTTGCGTTAAATGTTTTATTTTTTACTATGTTTTTTTTTTGTATTTGCTTTGCAGGTATGGTAAGTCTTACTGTTATACTGTAATGTTACTTTGTTTTATTGTTAACCATCATTTGCTTAGCAGGTACGCCATTCAGTTGCAGCGCGGATTTATTTATCTTGACAGCAACAGCGTTTGCTCCCACGATATATAAAGCCGTGACTCCAGCGCTGTCGGAGGTGATTTCACCACCACAGTTACATACTTCAGCATATATGCCGAAGCTTGGGGGCAGCAGTGGGTGGAGGAGCAATTTGCTCCTGCCTTTTGCGGGAGGATGCCCCCATGCTTCGGCATATATAAATGGTGCATGTATGCCCATCATTAGAAGTGGGTGGATGAAGGGAGGTATTCTAATGGTGGGCATACCCACCGATCAATATCTTTTTTTCGTTCAGCCCGCAGGCTGCATGAAAAAAAGTTTACAATATATGCCTAACAAGGACCAGCAACGTACTGGTATGTTGCTGGACTTTGAGTGGTTATACCAGAATGATGCCTGCAGGTTTAGGTATCATCTTGGTATCATTCTTTTCAGCCAGCGGTCGGCTTTCATGTAAAAGCAATCCTAGCAGCTAATTAGCCTCTAGACTGCTTTTGCAAGCAGTGGGAGGGAATGCCCCCCCCCACCGTCTTCCATGTTTTTCTCTGGCTTTCCTGTCCCAACAGGGAACCTGAAAATGCAGCCGGTGATTCAGCCAGCTGACCATAGAGCTGATCAGAGACCAGAATGGCTCCAAACATCTCTATGGCCTAAGAAATCGGAAGCTACGAGCATTTCATGACTTAGATTTCGCCGAATGTAAACAGCGCCATTGGGAAATTGGAAAAGCATTTTATCACACCGTTCTTGGTGTGGTCAGATGCTTTGTGGGCAGAGGAGAGATCTAGGGTCTAATAGAGCCCAATTTTTAAAAAAAGAGTACCTGTCACTACCTATTGCTATCATAGGGGATATTTACATTCCCTGAGATAACAATAAAATTAATTAAAAAAATAAAAATGAAAGGAACAGTTTAAAAATAAGATAAAAAAGCAAAAAAATAATAAAGAAAAAAAAAAAAAAAAAGCACCCCTGTCCCCCCCCTGCTCTCGCGCAAATGCGAACGCAAGCGTCGGTCTGGCGTCAAATGTAAACAGCAATTGCACCATGCATGTGAGGTATCACCGCGAAGGACAGAACGAGGGCAGTAATTTTAGCAGTAGACCTCCTCTGTAAATCTAAAGTGGTAACCTGTAAAGGCTTTTAAAGGCTTTTAAAAATGTATTTATTTTGTCGCCGCTGCGCGTTTGTGTGCAATTTTAAAGCATGTCATGTTTGATATCCATGTACTCGGCCTAAGATCATCTTTTTTATTTCATCAAACATTTGGGCAATATAGTGTGTTTTAGTGCATTAAAATTTAAAAAAGTGTGTTTTTTCCCCAAAAAATGCGTTTGAAAAATCGCTGCGCAAATACTGTGTGAAAAAAAAATATGAAACACCCACCATTTCAATCTGTAGGGCATTTGCTTTAAAAAAATATATAATGTTTGGGGGTTAAAAGTAATTTTCTTGCAAAAAAAAATTATTTTTTCATGTAATCAAAAAGTGTCAGAAAGGGCTTTTTCTTCAAGTGGTTAGAAGAGTGGGTGATGTGTGACATAAGCTTCTAAATGTTGTGCATAAAATGCCAGGACAGTTCAAACCCCCCAAATGACCGCATTTTGGAAAGTAGACACCCCAAGCTATTTGCTGAGAGGCATGTCGAGTCCATGGAATATTTTATATTGTGACACAAGTTGCAGGAAAGAGACAAATCTTTTTTTTTTTTTGCACAAAGTTGTCACTAAATGATATATTGCTCAAACATGCCATGGGAATATGTGAAGTTACAACCCAAAATACATTCTGTTGCTTCTCCTAAGTATGGGGATACCACATGTGTGGGACTTTTTGGGAGCCTAGCCGCGCACGGGACCCCAAAAACCAAACACCGCCTTCAGGCTTTCTAAGGGTGTAAATTTTCACTCACTGCCTAGCACAGTTTCGGAGGCCATGGAATGCTCAGATGGCACAACCCCCCCCCCAAATGACCCCATTTTGGAAAATAGACACCCCAAGCTATTTGCTGAGAGGTATAGTGAGTATTTTGCAGACCTCACTTTTTGTCACAAACTTTTGAAAATTGAAAAAAGAAAAAAAAATACATTTTTCTTGTCTTTCTTCATTTTCAAAAACAAATGAGAGCTGCAAAATACTCACCATGCCTCTCAGCAAATAGCTTGGGGTGTCTACTTTCCAAAATGGGGTCATTTGGGGGGGTTTTGTGCCATCTTGGCATTTTATGGCCTTCAAAACTGTGATAGGTAGTGAGGAGTGGAATCACAACTTAACGCCCTTAGAAATCCTGAAGGCGGTGCTTGGTTTTCGGGGCCCCGTATGCGGCCAGGCTCCCAGAAAGTCCCACACATGTGGTATCCCCGTACTCAGGAGAAACAGCAGAATGTATTTTGGGGTGTAATTCCACATATGCCCATGGCATGTTTGAGCAATATATCATTTAGTGAAAACTTTGTGCAAAAAAAAAAAAAAAAAGTGTTACTTTCCTGCAACTTGTGTCAAAATATAAAATATTCCATGGACTCAACATGCCTCTCAGCAAATAGTTTGGGGTGTCTACTTTCCAAAATGGGGTCATTTGGGGGGGTTTTGTGCCATCTTGGCATTTTATGGCCTTCAAAACTGTGATAGGTAGTGAGGAGTGAAATCACAACATTACGCCCTTAGAAATCCTGAAGGTGGTGCTTGGTTTTTGGGGCCCCGTATGCGGCTAGGCTCCCAAAAAGTCCCACACATGTGGTATCCCCATACTCAGGAGAAGCAGCTAAATGTATTTTGGGGTGCAATTCCACATATGCCCATGGCCTGTGTGAGAAATATATCATTTAGTGACAACTTTGTGCAAAAAAAAAAAAAATTGTCACTTTCCCGCAACTTGTGTCAAAAAAGAAAGTATTCCATGGACTCAACATGCCTCTCAGCAAATAGCTTGGGGTGTCTACTTTCCAAAATGGGGTCATTTGGGGGGGTTTTGTGCTATCTGGGCATTTTATGGCCTTCAAAACTGTGATAGGTAGTGAGGAGTGAAATCAAAAATTTATGCCCTTAGAAATCCTGAAGGCGGTGATTGGTTTTCGGGGCCCCGTACGCGGCTAGGCTCCCAAAAAGTCCCACACATGTGGTATCCCCATACTCAGGAGAAGCAGCTGAATGTATTTTGGGGTGCAATTCCACATAGGCCCATGGCCTGTGTGAGCAATATATCATTTAGTGACAACTTTTTGTAAATATTTTTTTTTTTTGTCATTATTCAATCACTTGGGACAAAAAAATAAATATTCAATGGGTTCAACATGCCTCTCAGCAATTTCCTTGGGGTGTCTACTTTCCAAAATGGGGTCATTTGGGGGGGGGTTGTACTGCCCTGCCATTTTAGCACCTCAAGAAATGACATAGGCAGTCATAAACTAAAAGCTGTGTAAATTCCAGAAAATGTACCCTAGTTTGTAGACGCTATAACTTTTGCGCAAACCAATAAATATACGCTTATTGACATTTTTTTTACCAAAGACATGTGGCCGAATAAATTTTGGCCTAAATGTATGACTAAAATTGAGTTTATTGGATTTTTTTATAACAAAAAGTAGAAAATATCATTTTTTTTCCAAATTTTCGGTCTTTTTCCATTTATAGCGCAAAAAATAAAAACCGCAGAGGTGATCAAATGCCATCAAAAGAAAGCTCTATTTGTGGGAAGAAAAAGACGCAAATTTTGTTTGGGTACAGCATTGCATGACCGCGCAATTAAAAGTTAAAGCGACGCAGTGCCAAATTGGAAAAAGACCTCTGGTCCTTAGGCAGCATAATGGTCCGGGGCTCAAGTGGTTAAGAGTTCCCTTCACTGGAACTAAGGGGCCAAGCCCAACCCCTGAAAAACAACCCCACACTATAATCCCGCTCCACCAAATGATTTGGACCATTGCACAAAGCAAGGTCCATAAAGACATGGATGAGCTAGTTTGGGGTGGAGGAACTTGACTGGCCTGCACAGAGTCCTCAACCCGATAGAACTCCTTTGGGATGAATTAAAGCGGAGACTGTGAACCAGGCCTTCAAGTCCAACATCAGTGCCTGACCTCATAAATGCTCTTTTGGAAATATATTCAAACATTCCCATAGACACACTCCTAAACCTTGTGGACATCCTTCCCAGAAGAGTTGAAGCTGTTATAGATGTAAAGGGTGGGCCAACTCATTATTGAACCCTATGGGCATACTTTTGACAATATAGTGTATACAATATGTTTACCTGTACATTATAGTTGTGAGCATCTTATGTACTGAATCTTCTCTTTTAATGTTAAAAAAGGAAGAGGAGGTATTGCTGCAAATAGCAGACAAATAGCTTTTCTCTCAGGGCAGGATTTTTTTTTTACTGGGGATTCCATATATGTTTCAGAAGGAAGCATCAGGGAACTATTCAGTAGAGAAATTGTTACTTTAAAATAAAGATACCAAAAAAGTTGAGTGGCTGATGGGAACTGAATTCTCAGTCTGTTTTACTAACAGGAAAACATGGAACAGAATACAGAATTAGCAGCCATGATGATTTATTTAACTTAATCTTGCCGCTGCACTAAGAATGTGCATCACTTGAAACTTAACAACTGCTAAAATTAAAATTTTCAGGTTTGGATAAAGCAGAAAAGAGCTAGAATCTCCATCCAGTTTTTAATGATGTTTTTGTCCTCATTGCTCCCTGCTTTCTGTTGTGGAGTTAGACGTACAGGAATTAGTGGACTTTTTTAGTTTATTAGGCCCCATTCATACCTCAGCATTTTGTAGCTTGAAGACTGAAGCTTCAAAACGCTGGAGAAGAAAAAAAATCTATTATTCTCTATGGTTTACATCTCCAGTCCATGTTACCTAAAACCAAACTCCTGAAGCTCAAAAAAGTTCTGGAGGGGGGCAGGAGGCGGAGCCTAGCAGGGCAGACATGCATTGTTAGAGCTCCACACCGCTGAGGAGAGAAGAGAAGGACAAAGCGGAGCCCGCAGGCTCAAAAGGTATCCATTTGAACCTTTTTGCCCCAGGGAACAAACTGTGAAAGTTTGGGCAGGAAATATGGTACTGGGAGGAAACCGTGGCAGAAATAAAAATCACCTCACAAAGAGCTCACAGGCACTCACTGCAGCTGAAGCAGCTCCAGTCACCTCACAAGATACAGCATCAGGGAGCTCTCACAGACAGAAAATGTCACAGCAAGACTCTCCATTTGAGTCAGATACAGAACAAATCCTCTCACAAACTTCTCCACAAGCCTCCTCAGTATCCCCAGTAATATTATTACAATTTGAAAAGATGCTTCATAAGGCTTTAAAACAAACCTCAGACCAAATAACAAAAAGCCTAACCAATGAAATAAGAGAGCTGGGAAACCGCACCGCAGCCTTAGAAATAAAAATGGATGAAATTGAAATTACAACCCAAGAAAATATAACAGAATTGGTACAATTAAAAAAAGAGAATTTAATACTTCAAACTAAGCTCGAAGATAACGAAAAACTTGCGCATAAGGGGAATACCTGAAACTGTGACAGACCTGCAATCTACTATTACTGCTCTATTACAAGAACTAAAGCCAGATATCCCTATTGAACGTTTAGAACTGGACAGAGTACACAGAGCCCTCACAGCCAAAAAGAAAGATGGACCCCCACGTGATATAATCACAACATTTCATTATTACAGAACGAAAGAACAAATACTAATTGCTGCAAGAGAAAAAAAGGAACTTAATTTTCAAGGACACAATTATCAAATTTTTGCTGACCTATCCCAACTTACTATTACTAAAAGACGATCCATGAAACCCCAACTAATGGAACTGCAACGCCACAACATTATGTATCAATGGGGCTTCCCCTTTTCAGTCAGATTTAACTACGAAGGTACAATTTACAGAAGCAGATCAGCAGATGAACCAAAACAAACCCTTTTAAAATTAAATCTGACAGAACCCACAAGCAGCAACTCTCTCACACGCAGAAGAATGACGTCATCTTCACCTTCAGGCAGCACCCAGAAAATTTCAGAACAAAATGGGAATCATCATTCTCACAAAAGAGGCCGTTATGCCACATCATCCATGGACCAAGAAGATTCAATGGACTGACATCCTAATTCCTGATATCTCTTCATTTATTATACTAAGAGATGGTTCTCTTTAAAAAACCTATATTTATAACTGAATGTAATTGCATTCTGATAGTCACACACTGTGTGGGATCATGTTACATTCCAGTTATATTTCTTATTACTTCTGATTCATATAGCCTTAGAATATATAAGTGAAATAAGGAAATTCTTGTTCAGGTATATATTATCAGGTAATAACAATAGATTTACTACTTTTTAGGACAAATATGTTCAATAATCCAGAAGTAATGGAAGCCTTTTCTTTCTTTTCTTAAAACAAATATATTATTACCTAACTAGTTCCTAGAATTATGTTTTTGTTTATTCTAATCTGAAGCAATACAACCTCAATTTTATGAGTTAACATATCTAAACAGTTACATATGAATAAAATATGTAATTGTTTACTCTAAAAGGGTTAAAATCCCAAAATAATTCAAACTATCTTCATCAATACCAAAGTTATTAACAGTACCTTTCTAACTGAATTATTTAGCCTAGGGCAAGACTAACCATATACAACCACCCTGGAATAAATAATTTCAACAAAACTATATTCTGCACTCCAATTAATGAAACATCATTTTGATGTCTTTTGACATAGCACTTCTCTCCTGTAAGCGGAAGATCCGTGTACCCCCATTAGCCCTCCTCATTCTCCCAACCATATTATGTGGGAGTGTGACGAAGGCACTTATTCCCCTGAGAGAGATATTTATTCTCTTTCACGGGTAAATTGTGATTACTTGCAAAAAATAATTTATACAATGTATCATTTAATCTCATATGTTTTTTGTTTACTCTTTACTCCAGAATTCACTGGTTTCTTTTCTATCTATTCATCTCTTCAGTCCACACAGGTTGATCTGTGCAGTCAGCTCTGCATAACAAAAAGTAAGTCAAAACTATTTGATCTATTGCCATGGCACCACTGAATATACTTTCCCTGAATGTTCAGGGAATAAATGTCCCTCAAAAAAGGACCAAAGCCTTCCGTACTTTCCATAACAAGAAGGCTCACATAGTATGCCTCCAAAAAACACACTTCACCAAAGATTCTACTCCAAAATATATTTCTCCTTTTTATCAACAAATTTACACGGCTTCTGCCTGTACCAAGCAAAGGGGAACTCTAATTGCATTTCACCGATCCACACCATTCACCTTATCATCAGAAATTAAAGACCCAGAAGGTAGATACCTGATACTCATGGGTTATATAATGGATACAGCAATCACGGTGATTTCTTACTACGCTCCTAACAAACAACCTACACCATTCCTCTCACATATATTACAAGTGATTAATACACACAAAATAGGAACAGTGATAATGTGTGGGGATTCGAAACCAGGTCCTCCTCCCATTTCTAGATAAATCACCTTTTACACCATCCAAAATAACCTCTAGATTACCTTTTTCTCAACTTCTTTCCAAATACAATCTGGTAGATTCGTGGAGAGAAAGTAACCCAATGAAAAAGAAATTCACTTATTTCTCGCACTCTCATCAAACCTTCACCAGAATAGATCATATTTTTCTAACAATAGGAATGATACCAGAAATTATTGCATCAGATATAATTCCGATTCCGTGGTCTGACCATAATGCAGTATACACTACTATAGCCTCAGCCATACCAAAAGCGCATGACCCAACGTGGTACTTACCGGACATAATGCTCAAACACCCACTACATCAGATGGCCATTGAACAAGCTTTAAAGGAATACATATCAATTAATAATACAACAGACATCTCCCCAATAACACTGTGGGAAGCTCATAAGCCTGTCTTGCGTGGTACAATACAAAGACAAATGGCACTATTTAAACGGGAACGCAAAAATCTAGCAAAAAAACTAGAACTCAATTTTAATGCAGCCTACATATCATTTCAAGATAATCCATCTCAGAGTACAAAATCTCATCTGGAAAAATCTAGATTGGAATACGATCTATTTCTCACTGAGTCAGTTGATAAATCCCTCAAACGCTCCAAACACAATTTCTACATGAATACGAACAAACCAGGTATATATTTGGCTCGGGCATTAAATTCAACTAACAAATCTTTCAAACCAATACGTTTGAAATTATCAAAAAATGTTTACACTTGTAATCCAGTTAAAATAGTCCATAAATTTCACTCACATCTCGCAACTTTATACAAGACAAACAATGAATTTAATCCTACAGAAGCTGAATCCTTCTTCTCAAAAATAATCTTACCTGAGTTATCTCAGAATCAAAAAAGCAGTTTGGATGAGTCTATAACTATAGATGAAGTTGCTAACGCCATAAAAGACCTAAAACTTAACAAAAGACCAGGCCCAGACGGCTACTCGGCTTTATACTATAAAACATTCTCAGAAATACTCTCTCCCATTCTCACTGAAACTTTTAACAAATTTCTAGATGGACATTCTTTTCGGCAAGAAACACTAATGGCAATTGTTTGTATGATCCCAAAACCCCTTTCTGATGATACTTCCTGTGTGAATTATCGGCCTATCTCTCTGTTAAACCTCGATATTAAATTATTAGCAAAAATAATAGCAAAACGCCTCAATAGCATTATAGGAAAATTAATACATAGAGATCAAGTAGGCTTCATGCCAAATAGACAGGCAGGCGATAATATACGCAGGGCAGTGTTATTGGCACATATTGCTAAAAAACGGAAAATCCCTTTATGTTTTCTATCTCTCGATATTAAGAGGGCATTTGACACAGTATCCTGGCAATATATGCAATATTCATTACAAAAATGGGGTTTTGGACCCCACTTTTTAACATGGATCAAAGCATTATATAATAAACCCAAAGCCTATATAAAATATGCTGGATACAAATCTGAAGCCTTTAATATCGAAAGAGGTACCCGACAGGGTTGCCCATTATCTCCCTTATTATTTGCCCTTATACTCGAACCCATGGCCCAATACATCAGAACAAACCAAACTATAACTGGCATTGAAGTAGGAGGTATTACACACAAATTATGTATATTTGCAGACGATATATTACTTTTTCTATCATCACCACAGGTCTCTGGTCCTAACTTAATACCAGCTCTTGATGGATTTGCAGCCCTATCCGGCCTTATGATTAATCCTAAGAAATGCCTAGTGCTTAATATTTCACTCACAAACATGGAATTGATCCCGGCTAGGGCTGCACTCCCATTCACATGGGCAGAAAAATAAATCCCATATCTTGGAATTCATTTAACAGCATCTCATTCTGACTTATTCTCAACCAATTATCCTCCTGTATTAAGACAGATCACAAATCTAATAAAACAATGGTCGCAACTTCCTTTATCCTGGATAGGGAAGATTAATGCAATCAAAATGACTATTCTACCCAAATTGCTTTATCTATTCAGAGTCCTCCCTATTCCAATTCCTTCCTATTTTTTGAGAATAGTACAAAAAAGAGCAACCTCGTTTATATGGGGCTCTTCTAAACCACGTATACCTATACACACACTACATCTTCCCAAAAATAAAGGAGGCCTGGGATACCCTAATTTTACTAACTACTACAGAGCAGCACATTTGGCCAGTCTGTCCAAATACCATGCAAAACAGGAAATGCCATTATGGGTATTTATAGAGGCTTCAGAAAATGACCCTCTATTAATATCAAATTTATTATGGCTTGATCCTAAAGACCGCTTTAAAATTCATAATCCCATAACTAAACACTTCTTATCTCTCTGGGATAAACTAAAAACCAAATATCGGTTACAATCTCCACACAATCCTCTCCTTTCTTTTATCAGAAATCCGGCCTTTTATCCGGCATGGATCTACCCAAATTCTTTTAAAGCTTGGACAACATCAGGCATTCAGACACTAAATGACTTCATAGCATCTAAATCATTCCTTTCATTCCCATCACTTAGAGAAAAATATGATCTACCAAACTCTGAGATATTTAGATATCTCCAAATCAAAAATTTCTATACATCATACCTAAAGGGGGATACACCATTATCCCAATTATCCATTTTTGAATCAATCTGTACAAAAGATCCATTTGCTAAAGGTACAATTTCATCACTTTATAATCAATTATATGGAGTAGCAAATCTTAATAGACCCTCTTACGTTCAGAGGTGGGAGGAGGACCTGGGACGAACTTTAGAAGACACGGACTGGTCTAACATATGGCTCACATCTAAGTCATCTTCACCCAACATCTTAGCACTGGAGACAAATTATAAAGTCCTAACTCGCTGGTACCTTGTACCCGCTAGAGTGGCAAAATATTCACCTAATACCTCAGCTCTTTGTTTTCGAGGATGCCCAGAAATAGGCACATATTTACACATATGGTGGACGTGCCCAGTAATCCAAACCTTCTGGAAGGAAGTCTTCGTGATTGCATCTAAAATATTTAAAAAAATAATACAACCAGATCCATATTTAACTTTACTTAATCTAAAACCGGAATGGTTAACACTCTCTCAATTCAAACTTATGATCCAACTAATAACGGCTGCAAAACAAACAGTGGCCAAGGCATGGGAATCTCCTACATTGGTACTAGCAGAAACAATTCACAGAATGAATAATACAATGTCCCATGCTAAGATGGTAGCCATCGATCAAAATCAAATTCCAAAATTTGAAAAACTTTGGCACTCTTGGATAAAACAACAGTTCCTGTCAAATTTCAATGACTCTGCCCTGTTGCCATGGTAACAGATTAACCACTTTAAGACCAGCCTCTTTTTGGATTTTAGGTGTTTACATGTTTAAAACAGATTTTCTGCTAGAAAATTACTTAGAACCCCCAAACATTATATATGGTTTTTCTTCTAACACCCTAGAGAATACAATGGCGGTCATTGCAATACTTTTTTTTGCACCGTATTTGTGCAGCGGTCTTATAAGCGCACTTTTTTTGAAAAAAATTCACTTTTTTGAATAAAAAAATAAAACAACAGTAAAGTTATCACAATTTTTTTTTATATTGTGAAATATAATGTTACGCCGAGTAAATTGATACCCAACATGTCATGCTTGAAAATTGCGCCCGCTCGTGGAATGGCGTCAAACTTTTACCCTCAAAAATCTCCATAGGCGACGTTTAAAAAATTCTACAGGTTGCATATTTTGCGCTACAGAGGAGGTCTAGGGCTAGAATTATTGCTCTCGCTATACCGGTCACGGCGATACCTCACATGTGTGGTTTGACCACCGTTTTCATATGCGGGCGCTACTTGCGTATGAGTTCGCTTCTGCGCGCGAGCTCGTCGGGACAGGTGGGGTTTTAAAAATTTTTTTTTATTTTTATTATTTATTTTACAATATTTTATTTATTTTTACACTTTAAAAAAAAAAAAAAAAAATTGTGTCACTTTTATTTCTATTACAAGGAATGTAAACATCCCTTGTAATAGAAAAAAGCATGGCAGGACCTCTTAAATATGAGATCTGGGGTCAAAAAGACCTCAGATCTCATATTTACACTAAAATGAAATAAAAAAAAAAAAAAGTCATTTGTAAAAATGACATTTGAAAAAATATGCCTTTAAGAGGCGTGGACGGAAGTGACGTTTTGACGTCGCTTCCGCCCAGCAGTGTCATGGAGACGAGTGAGTGCCATCTTGGGCTCACTTGTCTTCAGACACACCACGGGAGTGGACGCGATCGCCTCCGCCGCTACCGACGGCTCCGGTAAGCGGCGGAGGGCACCAGATCGTGACAAAACATGTGGTAAAAATCACGGCAAAATTGTGGTAATAACGTGCGACTTTCCACCTGAAAACAATACGCTCAAGTGTGAATGCAGCCTAGAGCTGGCAAAGGTTTAAATGTGGGGTTTTTATTGCACCTGGATGTAGACAGGGGTAAATTATTTGCTCATTTAAAGTATGTTTTTGCCTTTGGTTTCTCCAGGAAGTGACGTTATTTCACTTCCTTCATGGCAGGACCTTTTAAATGTGTGGATTGGAGCTTAAAGAGAGGAGATGGGCAGATAGTAAAACTGCCATAATATGGATATGGATATGGAGATGTGAGGCTAAAGCCTAGGTTTTTCTAACCCCAGGGCGGGCTTCCCTGGTACTAGGTCATGGCCGTGGCACATCTCTGATTATAGGAAAAAGATGTGTTTATGCCCTTGGAGTGGAAATTGTTTGCTGCAAGAGTGAAGATTAGGGATGAGCCGAACACCCCCCTGTTCGGTTCGCACCAGAACATGCGAACAGGAAAAAAGTTTGTTCGAACACGCGAACACCGTTAAAGTCTATGGGACACGAACATGAATAATCAAAAGTGCTAATTTTAAAGGCTTATATGCAAGTTATTGTCATAAAAAGTGTTTGGGGACCCGGGTCCTGCCCCAGGGGACATGGATCAATGCAAAAAAAGTTTTAAAAACGGCTGTTTTTTCAGGAGCAGTGATTTTAATAATGCTTAAAGTCAAACAATAAAAGTGTAATATCCCTTTAAATTTCGTAGCTGGGGGGGTGTCTATAGTATGCCTATACAGGGGCGCATGTTTCCTGTGTTTAGAACAGTCTGACAGCAAAATGACATTTCGAAGGAAAAAACCCATTTAAAACTACTCGCGGCTATTGCATTGCCGACAATACACATAGAAGTTCATTGATAAAAACGGCATGGGAATTTCCCACAGGGGAACCCCGAACCAAAACCAAAAAAAAGACGTGGGAGTCCCCCTAAATTCCATACCAGGCCCTTCAGGTCTGGTATGGATATTAAGGGGAACCCCGGCCAAAATTTAAAAAAAAATGATGTGGGGTTCCCCCTAAATTTCATACCAGACCCTTCAGGTCTGGTATAGATTTTAAGGGGAACCCCGCGCCAAAAAAAAGCCCGGAGAAGAAAATGAAGAAGAGAAGGAGAGAATAAGAGAAGAAGGAAGAAGAGAAGAAGATGAAGAGAAGAACGGGAGCCTCCCCCCATGCCATGGGTGCAGAGCGGCCCGAGGAGAAGAAGATAGAAGACGCCGCGGAGGAGATGCTGGACCAGAACGCCGGAGGAAGAACAAGAAGAACCAGAAGAAGAAGAAGATGAAGGAAGATAGAAGAAAGAAGAAGCATTTAAATAAAGGAATTGTCAAAAACTGTCTCTTGTCATTTTTAACATTTTTGACAGTTTTTTAGTGAAATGGTAGGGGTAAGTACCCCCTTACCATTTCACACAGGGGGGGCCAGGATCTGGGGGTCCACTTGTTAAAGGGGGCTTCCAGATTCCGATAAGCCCCCCGCCCGCAGACCCCCACAACCACCGGCCAGGGTTGTGGGGATGAGGCCCTTGCCCTCATCAACATGGGGACAAGGTGTTTTGGGGGGCTACCCCAAAGCACCCTCCCAATGTTGAGGGCATGTGACCTGGTACAGTTCAGGAGGGGGGCCGCACTCTCGCCCCCCCCTCTTTTCCTGCGGCCTGCCAGGTTGCGTGCTCGGATAAGGGTCTGGTATGGATTTTTGGGGGGACCCCACGCCGTTTTTTGGCGCGGGGTTCCCCTTAAAATCCATACCAGACCTGAAAGGTCTGGTATGGAATTTAGGGGGAACCCCACGTCATTTTAAAAAAAAATTTGGCCAGGGTTCCCCTTAATATCCATACCAGACCTGAAGGGCCTGGTATGGAATTTAGGGGGACTCCCACGTCATTTTTTTTTAAAATTCTGGTTCGGGGTTCCCCTGTGGGGAATTCCCATGCCGTTTTTATCAATGAACTTCTATGTGTATTGTCGGCAATGCAATAGCCGCAAGTAGTTTTAAATGGGTTTTTTCCTTCGAAATGTCATTTTGCTGTCAGACTGTTCTAAACACGGGAAACATGCGCCCCTTTGCAGGCATACTATAGACACCCCCCAGCTACGAAATTTAAAGGAATATTACACTTTTATTGTTTGACTTTAAGCATTATTAAAATCACTGCTCCTGAAAAAACGGACGTTTTTAAAACTTTTTTTGCATTGATCCATGTCCCCTGGGGCAGGACCCGGGTCCCCAAACACTTTTTATGACAATAACTTGCATATAAGCCGTTAAAATGAGCACTTTTGATTTCTCCCATAGACTTTTAAAGGGTGTTCTGCGGCATTCGAATTTGCCGCGAACACCCCAAATTGTTCGCTGTTCGGCGAACTTGCGAACAGCCAATGTTCGAGTCGAACATGAGTTCGACTCGAATTCGAAGCTCATCCCTAGTGAAGATGTAGCACTGATGCTAAGTGTTCCTCAATAAAAGATGTGGATGTAGCATCTGGCTGAAAGATGATGATTTCAAATGGATGCATGATATTTCAGAGTGTGTAAGTTGGGATAGGACACAGTTAGGCCAAATTGCTGGGCAGGTGTATCTCATGTAGGATACACGTAGTTGGCGACAATGTAAAAAAATTTATAGGGACACTTTTTGGCTGTAGGCGGAGACTTATTATAATTGGGGGGTGGGCATTCGTTTGTAGGTGTGGCATAGAAGGGAAAGAAAAATGCACTGCAAAAACGCGAACGCAGTGAAAGATGGGCGTGATTTAAGAGAAATATTGGGCTTGGCTCAAAGGGGGTATGGTTAGAGTGTGAGATGAACGAGCGATGGAGAGAGAGAGAGAGAGAGAGAGAGAGAGAGAGAGAGAAATCCCGGGAATTTAATCGGGACGAGGGTCCCAAAATCAGGATTGTCCCAGGAAAATCAGAACTGTTGGCAGGTATGGATACACAAAGCTACATGCTTGCATTAAGGGTTTGATTTTGTATGGGATCCCCACATTTTAGCACACCCAGAGGTTCTGATGTGCATTTTGGAAGGGACTCTACACAAGTTCTTTTTTTGCTGTAGGATGTGCTAGAGCAAAAGTGACACTTAGGCCCCTTTTCACACAGGAATCTGTGCGCTGATCCCCACTGAGTAGGCGGGTGGCTTATGCAGAGCAGACAGACACAGGCCACTCTCTTCTATGGGCGGTCAGATGTAAACAGACTGCCTGTCCATTTTCACCCGACTGCCATCTGATCTGATCCGCCGAACGGATGGGGATGTTTTTAGTGGACAGGGATCTGATTGGATGTCGGCGGATCCGTTGACACCCACCGCTTCATATAGGGTAATGACTAGCCTGATTGGGTCTCTCTGACAAGTGGTCTGCTTTCGTAAAAGGGGCCTTACAAAGGAAAAAAATTACCTTACAAAGAAAAAAAAAAAACGTTTAAATTTCAAGCAAATGACTGATGTAATTTTGGGGAGGGGAACTGTGTGCTTTCCTTTTTAAACAAAGAGCCAACATGTAAATATTTGTCATTTTAGGCATTTACAATCACTGCTCCCAAAGGAAATTAAAAAAGAAATTCCCAGGGCAGCACCCACCCCAATGATTTTTTGCCTGTGCAGGAATCCTACCCTGTGTGCCAAAAGGGAACATTTTGCAGGAGATAAGAGCAGACTAATGTATGATAGTCTCATCAATCAGAATACAGCAATTACCATGCATGTGTTTGATTTAAATATTTTGTTGCTTGTGAACTCTACTACACGTTCCTTCAAATGTTTTCACCATTTCTTAATATTTTTTCTCATTTCATTAAGCTATAGGCTTTCTGCAGCTTCTTTTTTTACATGGAATGTTTATCCCAGAACTTTGTTAGTTAGCATTGCTCCCTTCACTGTTAAAAGGTATCAGAAAATGGCTGTGACCAGGATATAGAACCCATGCCACTACAAGTATGTGACAATCACTATAAAATAAAAATGCTTAGGCACAGAATCAGGCAATTCAGTGGCAATGTCAATCTATTACAGCTCTGGGGCCATATATTTATGAAAGCTGCTAGGCATAGGCAGGCTTTTGTTTTTCTTCTGTCTCTGTCCTCCATTTCAGAGTTTAGGATATCTTAACATCAAAATGCCTGAAGGAAAGATTATTCTTATTCCTCAAAAGAAATCCCTTTAACTTTGCCTTACTTCACTGGAAGGACTTAATTAGTTTCTTTGGGTATCCAGAGCCGTTATTTCTTATATAGTTTGATTATTTATTTATTTATTTATTTCAGGTACTTATATAGCGCCGTTAATTTTACGCAGCGCTTTACATATACATATACATTATTATACCTGATGTGTATCTACTATCATATCTACTGTATACATACAATTAGATAGCTAATAATCAGCTGCAAATGAAGCATCTGGTTCATATTGCAAAACGTATGTATTTACAAATTATTAACAAGCAGTAAAATAGCCTCAAATAAGCCCTCACTGAGCTCTGTAGCTGCAAGTACTGTTAGGAAATTAATCTACAAAAAACACCAAAAGCACAACTCTTCAATCCTTTCTTCTTTTCTAGAAGTCCTAGAATGTCTAGTTTCCCCCTGTCTCCACCCCTAGAACTGCCCCTAAGACCACCCCTTGTCTCCACCCCTACACACCAACTAGCACCGCCCCCTTTTGAGAACCGGAAACCAGGTATAATTTGGGGGGATATACAAGTAAATTTGTATGGAATTTGTTAATAAAAAGCAATTCAGTAAAATATATAAAACATTAGAAATATCCAGTGCTTACCAAGGTAAGCCCAGATGAACTTCCAGCAGTGTAGGCTCCTCCATAGGGGGTGCACGGGCACCTTCCCCCCAAAGCTGGTCACCTAAAAAAAGAAAAAAAAATGCCCTAAAAAAAAAGGTCCTGTAAGTGCACTGTGTACAGGTGCCGGATGCAGTGCACTATGGGTAGCGTTATGTCTATGCAATCACGTGATTGCAGGTGACACACTTCATTTGCCTGGTTTTGGGAGTCCTGGTGGCGCAAAGCACTCCACCACAACACTCCCATCTTAGAGCCATTCCCTTTGCCCTGGGGTTTTCTATTGGCACCACCGTAAGACTTGGGCTGTACTTTTCCCCGCATCTATATATAATTTGTATTGGGATACTTAAGTATTCATATGGGGTTTCCCTTTATAATACATTATGTTTAAGTGACTTGCTGGTGACCATGCTGGCTAACTTTTATTCTGGATATGGTATTTGATATTGTTTTTTCATAGTTTTTTGAACTTTTGCATTTTTTACTTTTCATATTTATATCTTCATTTTTGTATATCCAGATAAGGCACAGTTTCTTCAGCAGGGTCACAAGGGTTCTGCTCTACCAGTTATAGTTTCTTCATTTTTTACATTTCATTATTCATTTTTGTATCTAGAGAAACTATAGTTATCCTTTATGGTTATATGGGATATTAAATATACATTTCTATATGCATGGTTCTTTTACATATGCTTTCACTTCCCAATATAATATAATCAAAATTGGTAACATCTATGATTGTTTATGAATATACTCTGTTCATTACATATTTTTATTTTTGCTTTTAGGATTTTATATATCAGGTATATTTTCACTAACTGATACTTATTCATGAAAATTTTGAGCCCGTCATGCAGGTTTTGGTCTCACCTGGTTTTAATACCAATAAAGGGTTACGACCTGGGTTTCAGTTGTTCCCATTACCATTGAGTGGACCCAAACCATCACATGATTTTGTAGATTTCAACATGTTCAACAAATCAAGTATTTTTTACCTGTGTGTGTATATATATCACTGTTGTTCATTTGTCATGTAGCTATGATTAAGCACCAGCAAGAGTTGTGTGAAACGCATCAACTGCTGTACTTTTTATCCTGATTGTATAGACTTTATCTTTAATAAAGGCATTTTCTTGGAGTGCGGCCATCTGGATTATTTTTGCTCACATATATCCTGCATACTGAGCCTGCACCCTAATTGACGGTGGAGGTGATATTTTGAAACAGCCACCTTGAGCGGGTTTTTCTTCTCAGGGTGGACTCAGAGCCCAGAGCATTGTGCTCGGAGCCCACCGAGATGTGTTAGAAAATGTAATTTGTGTAAGCAAATGAATATTCACTTTTCTAACACTGAACCGCCTTTCCACCAATCAGGAAGCGTTTGTCTGATACCCGTCACCTGATTGACTGAAAGGAGAGGCGATCCTATTGGATGCCTAGCAGGAAGAATAAGGAGATGCACGGCGGAAGCATGGAAGACACAGGAGCCACCACCTGTCCCAAAGCTTGCTGCTGCCTGACCCACTGCCAGTCCCACAGCTCACCGCTGGCACAGTGGCTGTAATGGATGGCCACAGTAGTTGCAATGGATGGGCACAGTGGCTGCAATTGATGGGCACAGTGGCTGCAATTGATGGCACAGTGGGGTTGCAATTGAAGTTGTTTTTTTTTCAGAATTTAGTTTGTTTGCGCCCCCCCAAAAAATTTTGGGCACCAGCTGCCACTGCAGCCCCCATATACAGTAAGAGACAGGCCCATATACGGTAAGACAGGCCCATATACAGTAAGACAGCCCCCATATCCAGCAAGAGACGGGCTCATATCCAGCAAGAGACTGGCCCATATCCAGCAAGAGACGGGCCCATTTAGGTAGATTCACCCTCTCCATTTGCACTGTTTACCAATATCATTGAGCCCTGGTTCACATTTGATTGATCTGGCATGCGATTTGACATTTTAAATCGCATAACAAATCGGCGGTAAATGCCAGCAATGGTACCATCCAAATCAGTGCAATGCCGCATTCCAGTTTACCAAAAGTAGTTTCTGTACTACCTTTGGCGACTTCGGGTGCGATTTCCATTGACATCTGTGCAGCAACCCACACAGATGTCTCGCCCCCGAAGTTGGGACTGACATGCGGGAGTGAAATTGTGCGAGTTCAGCTGAAATTGTGCGAGTTCAGCTGAACTCACACGATTTCATTCCCGCTGTCAGTTTAAACCAGGGCTGAAAGTGAGAAATTGAATTACTCCTACTAGAATAGTTAGACTCAATATTCTCAGATTATACAGCAACATTATGAAAAAGAAGCTTCTATACTTGATAAGGAAATTCAAGATCTGGTCAACAAATTGCTAGCATTACTAGACAGAGCAATTTATAAGGACACTGAGATCAAACTGTTTCTGGAGAAACATAGTCAAGCAATTATCTTAAAAAAGGAGCTTCCAGTTCTGGGAGGGACAGCGTTGAGAGGTGACGTCACATCTAGCGGTAAATGCCTGACGTAGTATGAATTACGGGGGGGGGGCTCACTGCCTTATTGCCTTAAACTGCCTTATTTTGCTATATAAGCGGTGGGCAGAGCCATGGGGTGGGAGACAGTGACTTTGGTGGCCCATGTAAGCCATGTGAGGGTAGCCCAGGACACACTGGGGGCCGTTTTGTTCTGCTATGAATTACTGACATTCAGCTGTAGACAATCTATGAGAAACAGGGACGGTATATGCTGCAATATATGGAAAGTTTTGACTTTTTGTTTATGGCCCTGATTTGCAGAATGTATATTATTGTCATATTTTCTTACGCTGGCTGTGACATTCAAGCATAAAGGGGCAGTTAATAAAAGGGTAAGCTTAGCTGCCCTCAAAATGGGGAGAATGTTTGCTTGTTTTAGAGGGACCATAAAAATATTCAAATACTTTTTCTTTAAAGGGGAACTTTACTTTATAACAACTTGATAAAAAAGAATGTTCTTTAGCAAGGAACATACATTCCACATTAATAATTATGCTACCAAAATTAGTGTGTACTGTAAATTAGTAAGAAAGGGCAAACCACCGCGCTATATATAAAAAATTAGTACATACAAAACATATTGAGAAAATAAAAATGAAAAAAAAAAAACAAAAGTGACAAATCAGTGAGTAGAATAAATAAACAAGCAGCCGCTAAAAGTGGGATACACACATTACAAAATATTCAATAAGGAGCAGCGCTGTGACAACAAAGGTTTGTATGATATAAACCAAATCAAATCAAATAAATATTGGACTAAAAAATTGTGATTAATTGCAAAGTTCATAATAAAGTTCATAATAACCAATAGAGGTAAAAAAGTCCTATCCAGAATCAATTTCAGATAGTAGATATAGTGAGAAACGTAGATAGGTGGGAATACAAATAAATCAGTGTGTCCTTCACCGCACCACTGTGGTATTGGTAGGAATGCACGCTTACCAAATGGCAAGCTTAGGGGAGCTTGCGACCTTAACCCGGTCGGGGCCTTTCAGGATGGAAACACCAAAAAACACACCACCTCCGCTTGGAATAAGCACGCTGTTCACCAATTATCCAGTATTCACTGTATTGTAGAGATGTGACCCCTAGCTAGGGGTAAATCTCGAGGGAGGTACACCAAAGAAAGAAGAAGAGCAACATAGCGTAATCCTGCTTTCACCATTTATTAAAGGAATAATAAAATCGCACTTACACTCAGATGAATAAACAAAAGCACATAAAGCCGGCCGGCTAAAAGCGAACGCCCGTCCTGCAGACGGTAGATGCAGCACGTCAGCACGTCAGTACGCCCGACAAATGTTTTGTCACACTCTGACGTCGGTTATTATGAACTTTATTATGAACTTTGCAATTAATCCCAATTTTGGGTCCAATATTTATTTTATTTGATTTAGTTTATATCATACAAACCTTTGTTGTCACAGCGCTGCTCCTTATTGAATATTTTGTAATGTGTGCTGTAAATTACCTCCAGCATTGTTCCGGTTTCTTCTTACTGGAGGCTGCCATTTTGCTGAAACCCAGAGTCCCTGGGCAGCAATAAATCTTTAGGCAGTCAGCAAATCAGCCTCTACATTTTCGGCACAGTGTCAAAAAATAGAGAACTGAGCATGTGCAGAGCAGGGTGAAACAGTGTATTACTGGATTTTTAACAGTTATTTTGAATGTTTTATATAGCTATACCTGCTAAAGGGGCCAGCCTAAAGTGATCCAGCAGGAATAGATTGTTTGGATACAGTTCCACTTTACCTTTTGGGGGATCCCGATAGAGATAGAGATAGAGTACTGACATATCACATATTTTCTGTGGTTTATGGTAGGTGGTATTTCTATTTGACATATTTTAGGTTTGGTAGTAATTAGTTACATGGGTGTTTCTTTTTGTATTATTTATGTATGGAGTCTAATACCTTCACCGTCATCATTTCAAGGAAAAGCCTGGTGAGAGTCCACTTGAGAATGCTTTTTTGGTGTTATTAAAATTTTATATTTTATTTTTGACAGATCAAGGTAGGTTTTGGCCTGTGTCATATCTATGTCTCCTTGCCCCCTGTAGTCTGAACTTTATTCTACAATTTAAGGAAGAAGAGAAAAACAATTATTTTTCATTTTGACATATGTGACATGTATGTTCTATGAAATATTGTTGTATAATTTTGCAGATACAGTACACAGAGCTGTTCATCTGAGTGATTTTCTACTATAATAAATAAACAGGCAGTTCTGATTGTTCTTTCATAATAGTAAGAGATCACTCTGCTTAGAGAGTGGCAGGGCTCTACGGTAGCTATACCTCCCTCCACAGGAATGCCCATAATTTAGGCTTTGGAATGACGTGGAGCTACTGCCAGCATTAAGAGATGCATTTATGGCACAACAGGGCCACCAATTAGAATGGGACTGATTGCTATGCATTTGCTCCCCCTGAAAAATGAAATACAATTAAAAAAATCATAAGATTTTTTTGTTTACTGGGATCATTTGTCTTTAGCTACTAGTATAGTATGTAATTGTATAGTAAATGAGTAGACTTGTGTTTTTCTAACATCTCAATGCTGGAAGGGTAATAAATGTAGTAGTTATGTATAGGCACATGAATGTACCTTTTCACAATTTTTGTGGAGGAGTATACCTGATTTATACATGTGTAGGTAGAGGTTAACCACTTAAGCCCCATACCATTTGGCTGCCCAAAGACCAGAGCACTTTTTGTGATTCGGCACTGCGTCATTTTACTTGACAATTGCGCAGTCGTGCGACGTGGCTCCCAAACAAAATTGGTGTCCTTTTTGCCCCACAAATAGAGCTTTCTTTTGGTGGTATTTGATCACCTCTGCTGTTTTTATTTTTTGTGCTATAAACAAATAAATAGCAACAATTTTGAAAAAAAAGCATTATTTTTTACTTTTTGCTATAATACATATTCCCAAAAAATATATAAAAAAAACATTTTTTTCCTCAGTTTAGACCGATAGGTATTCTTCTACATATTTTTGGTAAAAAAAAATTGCAATAAGCATTTATTGATTGGTTTGTGCAAAAGTTATAGCGTCTTCAAAATAGGGGATAGTTTTATGGCATTTTTATTAATATTTTCTTTTTTACTAGTAATGGCAGAGATCAGTGATTTTAGCATGACTGCGACATTATGGCGGACAGATCGGACACTTTTTTCGCGATTTTGGGACCATTCACATTTATACAGCAGGTGAAATGCATGCTCAATCGGATTCAGGTCAGGTGATTGACTTGGCCATTGCATAACATTCCACTTCTTTTCCTTAAAAAACTCTTTGGTTGCTTTCGCAGTATGCTTCGGGTCATTGGACGGCGCTTCACAGTGCAGATGGACAATGAGTTCTGAAGTATTTTGCTGAATATGAGCAGATAATATTGCCCGAAACACTTCAGAATTCATCCTGCTGCTTTTGTCAGCAGTCACATCATCAATAAATACAAGAGAACCAGTTCCGTTGGCAGCCATAAATGCCCACGCCATGACACTACCACCACCATGCTTCACTGATGAGGTGGTATGCTTTGGATCATGAACAGTTCCTTTCCTTCTCCATACACTTCTCTTCCCATCACTCTGGTACAAGTTGGTCTTGGTCTCATCTGTCCATAGGATGTTGTTCCAGAACTGTGAAGGCTTTTTTAGATGTTGTTTGGCAAACTCTAATCTGGCCTTCCTGTTTTTGAGGCTCACCAATGGTTTACATCTTGTGGTGAACCCTATGTATTCACTCTGGTGAAGTCTTCTCTTGATTGTTGACTTTGACACACATACACCTACTTCCTGGAGAGTGTTCTTGATCTGGTCAACTGTTGTGAAGGGTGTTTTCTTCACCAGGGAAAGAATTCTTCGGTCATCCACCACAGTCGTTTTCCGTGGTCTTCCGGGTCTTTTGGTGTTGCTGAGCTCACCGGTGCGTTCTTTCTTTTTAAGGATGTTCCAAACAATTGATTTGGCCATACCTAATGTTTTTGCTATCTCTCTGATAGTTTTTTTTTTTTCAGCCTAATGATGGCTTGCTTCACTGATAGTGACAGCTCTTTGGCTCTCATATTGAGAGTTGACAGCAACAGATTCCAAATGCAAATAGCACACTTGAAATTAACTCTGGACCTTTTAACTGCTCCTTGTAAATAGGATAATGAGGGAATAACACACACCTGGCCATGGAACAGCTGAGCATCCAATTGTCCCATTACTTTTGGTCCCTTAAAAAGTGGGAGGCACATGTACAAACTGTTGTAATTCCTGCACCCTTCACCTGATTTGGATGTAAATATCCACAAATTAAAGCTGAAAGTCTGCAGTTAAAGCACATCTTTGTAAATTTTTGTAAATATTTTATTATATCTTTTCATGTGACAGCACTGAAGAAATTACACTTTGCTACAATGTAAAGTAGTGAGTGTACAGCTTGTATAACAGGGTAAATTTGCTGTCCCCTCAAAATAACTCAACACACAGCCATTCATGTCTAAACTGCTGGCAACAAAACTGAGTACACTCCTAAGTGAAAATGTGCAAATTGGGCCCAAACTGTCAATATTTTGTGTGGTCGCCATTCTTTTCCAGCACTGCCTTAACCCTCTTGGGTATGGAGTTCACCAGAGCTTCACAGGTTGCCACTGGAGTCCTCTTCCACTCCTCTATGATGACATCACGGAGCTGGTGGATGTTAGAGACCTTGCGCTCCTCCACCTTCCGTTGATGATGCCCCACAGATGCTCAATAGGGTTTAGGTCTGGAGACATGCTTGACCAGTTCATCACCTTTACCCTCAGCTTCTTTAGCAAGGCAGTGGTCATCTTGGAGGTGTGTTTGGGGTCATTATCATGTTGGAATACTGCCCTGCAGCCCAGTCTCTGAAGGGAGGGGATCATGCTCTGCTTCAGTATGTCACAGTACATGTTGGCATTCATGATTCCCTCAATGAACTGTAGCTCCCCATTGCTGGCAGCACTCATACAGCCCCAGACTATGACACTCCCACCACCATGCTTGACTGTAGCCAAGACAAACTTGTCTTTGTGCTTCTCACCTGGTTGCCGTCACACACGCTTGACACTATCTGAATCAAATACATTTATCTTGGTCTCAGCAGACCACAGGACATGGTTCCAGTAATCCATGTCCTTAGTCTGCTTGTCTTCAGCAAACTGTTTGCAGGCTTTTTTGTTCATCATCTTAAAAATGCTTCCTTCTGGGAAAACAGCCATGCAGACCAATTTGATGCAGTGTGTGGTGTATGGTCTGAGCACTGACAGGCTGACCCCCTACCCCTTCAATCTCTGCAGCAATGCTAGCAGAACTCATACATCTATTTCCCAGAGACAATTTCCAAATATGACGCTGAGGCTGTGCACTCAATTTCTTTGGTCGACCATGGTGAGGCCTGTTCTGAATGGAACCTGTCCTGTTAAACCGCTGTATGGTCTTGGCCACCATGGTGCAGCTCAGTTTCAGGGTCTTGGCAATCTTCTTATAGCCTAGGCCATCTTTATGTAGAGCAGCATTTTTTTTTAAGATCCCCAGAGAGTTCTTTGCCATGAAGTGTCATGTTGAACGTCCAGTGACCAGTATGAGAGAGTGAGAGCGATAACACCAAATTTAACACACCTGCTCCCCATTCACACCTGAGACTTTTTAACACTAACGAGTCACATGACACCAGGGAGGGAAAATGGCTAATTGGGCCCAATTTGGACATTTTCACTTAGGGGTGTACTCACTTTTGTTACCAGCTGTTTAGACATTAATGGCTGTGTGTTGAGTTATTTTGAGGGGACAGCAAATTTACACTGTTATACAAGCTGTACACTCACTACTTTACATTGTAGCAAAGTGTCATGTCTTCAGTGTTGTCACATGAAAAGATAGAAGAAAATATTTACACAAATGTGAGGTATGTACTCACTTTTGTGAGATACTGTATATCCACTGCATAAAGTTTAGCTAGATCTCACTGCAGTCTGTTCATGGTGGTGTACTGTCTCTACTATACTTCTGGCAGGCAGGTGATTCAGTTAGCTGCAGTGTATTTCGTATATAGTCAGTCTAATATATATATATATATACATATATACATGTGAGGGATGTACTCACTTTTGTGAGATACTGTATATCCACTGCATACAGTTTAGTTAGATCTCACTAGTTAGGTTCGTTCCTGGTGGTGTACTGTTTCTACTATACTTCTGGCAGGCAGGTGATTCAGTTAGCTGCAGTGTATTTCATATATATAAATATATATACACATATACAGTCAGTCTAGTATATATATATCCACTGCATACAGTTTAGCTAGATCTCACTGCGGTCCATTCCTGGTGTACTGTTTCTAATAATTCAGGCAGACAGGCAGGTGATTCAGTGATCTGCAGTGCATAATATATATATATACAGTCTCCTACATACATATATCCACTGCATTCCAGTGGGGCACGCTTGTCCTTTTTTTCGGCAGCTGGCCGTGTTGATCCACAACATGCAGAAGAGTTGGTAGAGTGGATAGCTAAGCAGTCCTCACCCTCCTCATCCTGTCACCCAGGTTCAAAGCAGTTTGCCTGCCAATGCAGCTGCCAAAGTGGCCTATTCCATCGGCTCAATGTCATCAGTCACTCTTTCCCTAGCCCCACCATCATGCATGGAGGAGTCCTCCGAACTATTCGACCAGTGTCGGGTACATGCTGCAGGAGGTTGCGCAGCATTTTGAAGGCTCCGATGAGGGCACCCAGGTACCCAAGAGAGGATGATGAGGTCACTGACTCTACGTGGGTACCTGGTAGAATAGAGGAGGAGGAGGCACATCTCCAATGAGGCAGGGGCCAGCTTAAGGGCAGCCACCCGATTGCATCACACAGAGCTCCGCATGTGCAGGGCGCTGCTGACTCCCTGCATATTTTGAAAAGTTTTTTGGTGTGGGCCTTTTTTTAACGTATACAGCATATCGCACCATTGCTGTTTGCAACATATGTCTGAAGCGTATCAAGTGTGGCCAAAACAGCAGCTGTTTGGGCACCACATGCTTGACCAGACATATGACAACCTCCCATGTAGTCCGTTGGCAACAGTACTTAAAAGACCCACACCAAAGAACAAGTTGGACCTCTCCTTGCTCCTCATTAGCTGGGATCTCCAACCCCACTATACCTTTAGTACTCTCAGAAACCTGCCCTGAGAGGAATGAAGGTGTAGAATTAGGTGTCCCAGGTACTTGTGGGCAATCTGCTATGGCTACACCAACATCCAATTTCCCTACCCCAGTTGCTAAACCGTCAAAAGAAATATGGTCCCAGCCATTCACATGCTCAGTGGCTGAATGCTAGCTTGGCTAAATTGCTAGCACTCCACTGCTGCCTTTTCAGCTGGTAGACTCTGCCCCCTTTCGTGAATTTGTGGAATGTGCGGTACCTCAGTGGCAGGTTACCAAATGCCATTTATTTTCACGGAAGGCCATTCCGGCTCTCTACTGGCATGTGGAAGGCAATGTCTTGACCTCGTTGGAAAATGGAGTCTCTTGTGCTTAAATGAACAGTACAATGAATGTCCATGTCCTGCAGATTTACAAGAATAGTCTCCACTTATCTACGTGGATAGAAGGGGTTTATGACAATAGACAAAACACTCATTAAGAGACCCTCCTCATCTCTTCTCTTCTCTGTGAGTTTTATCTGACCCAGGTCGCCCACAAGGAGTCAACGCAGGGAACTGCAGAGGATTTTCCCTATCCACACACAGTCCAACCAGTGAAGGGGGACACAAACACATTCACACACACACGTTACCCAACCAGAAAGGTCCGAGAGTGGTCTGGTTTCCTTGAGAACCGACAGATAGGATACATAGGAAAAGGCAGAAATATAGAAAGCTTAAGGGCAGCTTACCTAGCCGGCATTTGAGGTCTGCGTTTCACGATGATCCCGATCGAAGCGCGGTTCCTTCTGGAGACTCTGCCAAACTCCTGGCTGGCTCGCCAAGACTGCTATGACTGATTTCTGATTGGGACTCTAAAACAAAGTTAATACTGCAGCTGCAGGAACAGATTCACAGGACTCAATCACTGTGTTTAAAATGTCAGTTCAGTGAAAAATGTATTATTACATGTTATTTTATACATAGATAAGAAAGGGGTGGTGTGAGATGTTATTAAAAACTAACAAATAGAAATATATTATTAAAAACTAGCGAATAGAACAATTGCAAAAGTAAAACCTTGAAAAGGGAGGGGGGAATAGAGAGCGTTTAGTAGGAGAAGTGTCTGTGTGTTAGGTGAAGGTTACAGAACACATTTCAACAGTGAGAACAAAATGGAGTCTCTTGTGCTTAAATGAACAGTACAATGAATGTCCATGTCAGCAGTCAGCAGTAAGGTGCATATTACCACTGACTCATGGTCCAGTAGGCATTGACAGGGATGTTACCTTTCTTTCACGGTGCACTGGGTAACTCTGCTGGCAGCTGGGAAGGATGCAGGACAGGGTGCAGTATTGTTGGAGCTTGTTCCACCACTATGCCTCCAAAATGCTAGTAGTGGTGATTCTGTCACACCTCTCTCCTCCACCCCCTCCTCTTCTTCTTCCTCTATGGCCTCTTCCTCTGCAGATTTCTCCTCTGAACCAGTGGTGCACCGTAGGCGTTCAAGGGGGGGCTACGCAAGCACTCAGGCAAAAAGATGCCATGCTGTGCTTGAGTTGGTCTGCTTAGGGGACAGGAGCCACACTGGGGCAGAGATTCTGTCAGCTTTGCAGGGGCAGACTCAGAGGTGGTTGATGCCATGCCAGCTTCAGGCAGGAATGGTGGTTTGCGACAATGGCACCAACGTCCTCTCTGCCCTCTGACAGGGACACTTGAGCCATGTTCCCTGTTTGGCTCACGTCCTTAATTTGGTGGTGCAGCAGTCCTTGTGCAGGTACCCAGGCTTACAGGATCTCCTGAGGCAGGTTAGGATGTCTGTGAGCATTTCCGCTGGTCATATAATGCCAGTGCTCGGCTGACTGACCTTTTAAAAGGAATGCAACCTGCCCTGGAACCGCCTCATTTGTGACATGCCCAGCAGATGGAACTCAACGTTGGCAATGCTGTAGTGGCTGCACACACAGCAGAGGGCAATCAATGAGTACCTGTGTGTGTATGGCACCAGGACAGGGTCAGGAGAGCTTGGCTTTTTTTCGCCATGCCAGTGGCTACTGATCAAGGATGCGTGCACTGTCCTGTTACCATTTGAGGAGGCCATGGGGATGGTGAGCAGTGACAGTGCATGCATCAGTGATACTGTCCCTCTTGTCTTCCCATTGGAGCACACGCTTCATGGAATAATGGACAGGACACTTTAGGCAGAACAGAGGGAGAAAGAGGAGGACTTCCTCACCTCTCAAGGCCCCCTTTATCCAGACAGTGTTCCTTTGTGTCCGCCGATCACACAGGAAGAGGAGGAGGAGGATTGTGTCAGCATGGAGGTGGAGCCTGGCACTCAGCATCAGCAGCAGTCTTCAAGGGATCGTTTTCAGTCCCCAGAGACCCATGGACTTGTATGTGGCTGTTAGGAGGTGGCTATGGATCATGTCATCCTTAGTGACCTAGAGGACTCCGGATCGAATGCCGCAGCAAACCTTCGCTGCATGGCCTCCCTGATCCTGCAAAGCCTGCAAAAGGAGCCTCTGATTCGTGGTATCAAGGAGAGGGATCATTACTGGCTGGCAACCCTTCTTGATCCACGTTACAAGGGTAAGGTTGCGGAACTTATCCAGCCTTCGCAGAGGGAGCAGAGGATGAAACATCTTTGGGGGGCGTTGCAGAAAAGTTTGTGCAATGCGTTTCCAGAGCCTGGGAGGTTACAATTTCCTGGTCCTCCTGGACAACGTGTTGCTGACTTTGGTCAGTCACAGAAGGAGCGGTGGAGAAGGTGGCCCTCTGCAGCCCCAAGGTCTGATCGGTTCCAGCAGCCATTGCCAGCGTCTGATTTACATGGTGCAGGAATACCTAGGGGCAAGTTCAGACTTGGAGACCTTTCCAACCGAAAATCCACTGGCTTACTGGGTGTTGAGGATGGATCACTGGCCAGAGCTTATACAATATGCAATTGAGCAGCTGGCCTGTCCTGCATCCAGCGTTCTTTCTGAAAGCACATTCAGTGCTGCTGGAGGCTTTGTAACCGATCACAGCGTGCGCCTGTCCACAGACTCAGTTGATCGGCTCACCTTCATAAAAATGAATCAGTCTTGGATCACCAGCTACCAAGCACCTGATGCTGATGTAACCAATTTAATTTTTCTATGAATGTGAGATCCCTTGAAGACTGCCTATGCTGAGTGACTATCCTGTTTTGCTGAGTGACTATCCTATTCCTCCTCAATGTTCATGTTGATAGCTTCTAAGAACATTTTTGTTTCAGGGCACCAAGACCAGTGCGTAAGGCCCAATTTTTCTGCCCCTGTTTAACAAATTTTTGCTGTAATATTTCGCAGCAGGGCTCGTTCTTGTGCTCAACTACAGTATCTGTGAGGGGTTGCAGTGTTGTGGCACCACCACCACCGCCTAAGGCCCAATTTTTCTGCCCCTGTTTAACAGTGGCATGTAATTACAATATTTGCGCTAATATTTCACAGCAGGGCCTGTTACTTTGCCCACCAAGAGTAACTGTGAGGGCTTACGGTGTTGTGGCACCACCACCAGTCCACCACCACCAAAGGCCCAATTTTTCTTCCCCTGTTTAACAGTGGCATGTAATTGCAATTCTTGATATAATATTTAACAGCAGCCAACAACAACCCAACATTTTCAAAATCCAATTCTCATTGGGGCAAAAAGTGAGGTGAAATCTTCTGAACAGGGACACAGACAGCAAAACAAATATTACAGGGGTGATGATAACCCTTCCCTATGTTATCCAAAAAGCTTTTAAATAGATTTTTTGGCTGGATCTACACTTAGAAAATGTACCTGTTCCAAATTACAAACAGATTCAACTTAAGAACAAACCTACAGTCCCTAACTTGTTTGTAACCTGGGGACCACCTGTATACTGCTGCTGTTCAGAGTATATAGGGCCTGGGGGCCCCACGCCTTTTTTTTTAAAATTTGGGTGAGGGGTTCACCTTAATATCCATACCAGACTGAAAGGGCCCATTAATGGGTGGGTGGGGGGCAACATTACATTACAGCCACAAGCAGTTTTAAATGACTTTTTTTCCTTTAGAAATGTCAATTTGTGCAGGGACTGTTCTAAACACGGGAAACACGCGCCACTTTACAGGCATACAAACACTTTTTAGGATAATAACTTGCATATTAGCCTTTAGAATTCGCACTTTCGATTTTTCACGTTCGAGTCCCATAGAATTTAACGGGGTTCGCATGTTTGCACAAATTTTTGGTCTGTTTGCATGTTCTGCCGCAAACCGAACTGGGGGGTGTTCGGCTCACCCCCAATCAGGAAGCACAATTTGCTGTCACACACCGATCAGTATGTGAAAGGTAAGAAGACCTTCTGGCAACTGGCAAGCACCAATGCAATCTAGTAACAGTGCAAATAATAATAAAAACAACCTCTTTAATATCATTCACTCCTCTACAGCATTTGTCAGCCCCATCATGTCTGATCTGACCTGTATATTAACCTCTCTTCTTATGCACATTTGTACATCTGGACATTAACCCCTGCATCTCCATCCTCCCTTTGTATGTAACCTGCACATTCACCTCAACCCCTTCACCTCATCACCTGATATCCTTTTTGCAAATGTAGCTATTATACTTCCTAATTGCCTTACTTGCTATTGACACAGATTGACCTGACTACCCTCTTGTTTGCTGCCTGCCTATTACCTCTGTCCGGACCTGTCTACTCTTTTGCCTGCCACCTGCTCATGACTTGTGCCCAGAATAGACTACTTTTATGTCTAGCATTTGTAAAAACACTTCTCACCCAAAAAATGTGTACCCTTAACCCAAGTTATTAAAATGCAGCTTCTCAGTCAAAAGTTCCCTTTTATTTCAAGTGCAAACATGGTCCAGCCTGGACACAAATTTATACATGTAATTGCTTGTAAGCATTTTACTTATAGCCTTGCCATCCCTGCCTACTACTTTCGGATGGTCTATTGACAAAAGAAAAAAAAAATCATGATAAAAAGATGCTAATCTTGTTCAAAATGAATACAATAATACTGTTGGTGGGTGGAAAAATGGGTCTGAACCAGTGTTTGGCTCTCAGCGCAATCACAGTTCATGATTGTGTACTTTATATCTTCGTTTTAGAGATTATTGGCCTCGCACTCCTTGAATTAGAAGCCCTAACCTGATTCTGTCTGCCGTTTAGAAATGAGTCTGAAATGCCGTGGTCTGAGATGGCTGTCTTATCTTGCAAGGAAACCCTTTTTTAAATTTTGCATAGGGACAATGTGGTGTTTAGCCACTTGCCGTATGTGCTATAGCCGAATGATGGCTACAGCATGAACAGCTGGTTCTGGGAGGGTATAGTGAGGTATAGTGAGTATTTTGCAGACCTCACTTTTTGTCACAAACTTTTGAAAATTGAAAAAAGAAAAAAAAAATACGTTTTTCTTGTCTTTCTTCATTTTCAAAAACAAATGAGAGCTGCAAAATACTCACCATGCCTCTCAGCAAATAGCTTGGGGTGTCTACTTTCCAAAATGGGGTCATTTGGGGGGGTTTTGTGCTATCTTGGCATTTTATGGCCTTCAAAACTGTGATGGGTAGTAAGGAGTGAAATCAAAAATTAACGCTCTTAGAAATCCTGAAGGCGGTGATTGAATTACGGGGCCCCGTATGAAGCTAGGCTCCCAAAAAGTGCCACACATGTGGTATCCCCGGACTCAGGAGAAGCAGCAGAATGTATTTTGGGGTGTAATTACACATATGCCCATGGCATGTTTGAGCAATATATCATTTAGTGACAACTTTGTGCAAAAAAAATAAAAAAATAAAAAAATTGTCACTTTCCCGCAACTTGTGTCCAAATATAAAATATAGTGAGGAGTAAAATCAAAAATGTATGCCCTTTGAAATCCTGAAGGCGGTGCTTGGTTTTCGGGGCCCCGTACGCTGCTAGGCTACCAAAAAGTCCCACACATTTGGTATCCCCGTACTCAGGAGAAGCAGCTGAATGTATTTTGGGGTGCAATTCCACATATGCCCATGGCCTGTGTGAGCAATATATTATTTAGTGACAACTTTTTGTAATTTTTTTTTTGTCATTATTCAATCACTTGGGACAAAAAAAAAAAATATTCAATGGGTTCAACATGCCTCTCAGCAATTTCCTTGGGGTGTCTACTTTCCAAAATGGGGTCACTTGGGGGGGTTTTGTACTGCCCTGCCATTTTAGCACCTCATGAAATGACATGGACAGTCATAAACTAAAAGCTGTGTAAATTCCAGATAATGTACCCTAGTTTGTAGGCGCTATAACTTTTGCGCAAACCAATAAATATATGCTTATTGACATTTTTTTTACCAAAGACATGTGGCCGAATACATTTTGGCCTAAATGTATGACTAAAATTGATTTTAATGGATTTTTTTTATAACAAAAAGTAGAAAATATCATTTTTTTTCAAAATTTTCGGTCTTTTTCCGTTTATAGCGCAAAAAATAAAAGCGGCAGAGGTGATCAAATACCATCAAAATAAAGCTCTATTTGTGGGAAGAAAAGGACGCAAATTTTGTTTGGGTACAGCATTGCATGACCGCGCAATTAGCAGTTAAAGCGACGCAGTGCCAAATTGTAAAAAGTGCTCTGGTCAGGAAGGGGGTAAATCCTTCCAGGGCTGAAGTGGTTAAATATCGTACCTGGGGGTGTCTATAGTATGCCTGTAAAGTGACGCGTGTTTCCCGTGTTTAGAACAGTCCCTGCACCAAATGTCATTTTTAAAGGAAAAAATCTCATTTAAAACTGCTTGCGGGTTTAATCTAATGTCGGGTCATGGCAATATGGATGAAAATCAGTGAGACAAACGGCATGGGTACCCCCCAGTCCATTACCAGGCCCTTTGGGTCTTGTATGCATATTAAGGGGAACCCCGCACCCAAATTAAAATAAGGAAAAGTGTGGGGCCACCAGGCCCTATATACTCTGAACAGCAGTATACAGGCGGTGCAAACAAGACAGGGACTGTAGGTTTGTTGTTAAGTAGAATCTGTTTGTAATTTTGAACGGGTACATTTTTAACGTGTTTAGCTCCAGCCAAAAAATCTTTTTTAAGCTTTTTGGAAAACATAGGGAAGGGTTATCACCCCTGTGACATTTGTTTTGCTGTCTTTCCTCCTCTTCAGAAGATTTCACCTCACTTTTTGTCCCAATGAAAAATGTTTTTTGAAAATTTGGGTTTTTTTGTGGAACAAGGATTGGAAAGCATCAGAGGAAAGGAGAATTTTTTTTCCCATATTAACTCTTACAGGAGAGAATTTCCCTTCCTAGGGGTAGATTTCATCTCACTTCCTGTTGTCTCCTTCCGTTTGCAAGTAGGAGTCGTTTGTAAGTTAGATGTTTGAAAGTAGGGTCCTGCCCTATATACTCAGCAGAAATTTGGGCCTTAGGTGTTGCTGTGGCCACAACACTGTAAGCCCTCACAGGGCCCTGCTGTGAAATATTAGATCAAGAATTGTAATTACATGCCCCTGTTGAACAGGAGCTGAAAAATTAGGCCTTAGGCACTGGTGCTGGTGCCACAACACTGCAACCCCTCACAGACACTCTAGTTGGAACGCAGGAACAAGCCCTGCTGCAAAGTATTGCATCAAAAATTGTAATTACACGCCCCTGTTAAACAAGGGCTGAAAAATTGGGCCTTAGGCACTGGTGCTGGTGCCACAACACTGCAACCCCTCACAGACACTCTAGTTGGAACGCAGGAACGAGCCCTGCTGCAAAGTATTGCATCAAAAATTACAATTACGTGCCCCTGTTAGACAGGAGCAGAAAAATTGGGCCTTGGGCACTGGTGCTGGTGCCACAACACTGCAACCCCTCACAGACACTCTAGTTGGAATGCAGGAACGAGCCCTGCTGCAAAGTATTACATCAAAAATTGTAATTACACGCCCCTGTTAAACAGGGGCTGAAAAATTGTGCCTTAGGCACTGGTGGTGGCGCCCAGAACCAAAAATGTTCTTACAAGCTATCAGCGTGATGATTGAGGAGGAAGAGGATAATTACTCAGGGATAGTCACTCAGCATCAGCATAGGCAGTCTTTGAAGGGATCTGAGATTTCAAAAAAAATTATTCGGTTACATCAGCATCAGGTGCTTGGTAGCTGGTGGTGATCCAAGACTGATTCATTTTTATGAAGGTCAGTCGATCGACCGAGTCGGTGGACAGACGCACCCTGTGATCGGTTACCACGCCTCCAGCAGCACTGAATGTGCGTTCCGAAAGAACGCTGGATGCAGGACAGGCCAGTAGCTCAATTGCATACTGTGCAAGGTCTGGCCAGTAATCCATCCTCAAGACCCAGTAACCCAGAGGATTTTCGGTGGGAAAGGTGTCCAAGTCTGATCTTGCCCCTAGGTATTCCTGCACCATGTAAAACAGACGCTGGCGATGGTTGCTGGAACCGATCATACCTTGGGGCTGCGGACCAAAAAATTGTCTGAACGCATCGGTCAGACGGCCACCTTCTCCACCGCTCCTTCTTTGACTGACCGAAGCCTCAGCAACACGTTGTCCAGAAACAGGAGTTTGTAACCTCCCAGTCTCTGGGAACGCGTTGCACAGACCTTTCTGCAAGGCCTCCCGAAGATGTTTCATCCTCTGCTCCCTCTGCGATGGCAAGATAAGGTCCGCAACCTTACCCTTGTAACGTGGATCAAGGAGGGTTGCCAGCCAGTATTGGTCCTTCTCCTTGATACCACGAATACGAGGATCTTTACGCAGGCTTTGCAGGATCAGGGAGGCCATGCAGCGTAGGTTTGCTGAGGCATTCGGTCCGGAGTCCTCTGGGTCACTAAGGACAACATGGTCCGCAGCCACCTCCTCCCAGCCACGTACAAGTCCATGTGTTTCTTGGGACTGATCCCTTAAAGACTACTGCTGATACTGAGTGCCAGGCTCCACCTCCATACTGACACAATCTTCCTCCTCCTCCTCCTCCTCGTCCTCTTCCTGTGTGATCGGCGGGCACGCAGGAACACTGTCTGGATAAAGGGGGCCTTGAGAGCTAAGGAAGTCCTCCTCTTCCTGCCTCTGTTCTGCCTCAAGTGCCCTGTCCATTATTCCAAACAGCGTGTGCTCCAACAGGTGGACAAGGGGGACAGTGTCACTGATGCATGCACTGTCACTGCTCACCATCCTCGTGGCCTCCTCAAATGGTGACAGGACAGTGCATGCATCCCTGATCATGGCCCACTGGCGTGGGGAAAAAAAACCAAGCTCCCCTGACCCTGTCCTGGTGCCATAGTCGCACAGGTACTCATTGATGGCCCTCTGCTGCGTGTGCAGCTGCTGCAGCATGGCCAACGTTGAGTTCCACCTGGTGGGCATGTCACAGATTAGGCGGCTCTTGGGCAGGTTAAACTCCTTTTGGAGGTCCATCAGCCGAGCACTGGCATTATATGACCGGCGGAAATGCACACAGACTTTCCTGGCCTGCCTCAGGACATCCTGTAAGCCCGGGTACCTGCCCAAGAACCGCTGCACCACCAAGTTAAGGACGTGAGCCAAACAGGGCACATGGGTCATTTGTCCCTGTCGGAGGGCAGAGAGGAGGTTAGTGCCATTGTCGCAAACCACCATTCCTGCCTTAAGTTGGCGTGGCGTCAACCACCTCTGAACCTGCCCCTGCAGAGCTGACAGAACCTCTGCCCCAGTGTGGCTCCTGTCCCCCAAGCACACCAGCTCAAGCACTGCATGGCATCTTTTGGCCTGCGTACTTGCGTAGCCCCTTGAACGACTACGGAGCACCGCTGGTTCCGAGGAAGAGGCCATGGAGGAAGAAGAAGAGGAGGGGGTGGAGGAGAGAGGTGTGTTACAATCATTAGCATTTTGGAGGCGTGGTGGCGGAACAACCTCCAACACTACTGCACCTTGTCCTGCATCCTTCCCAGCTGCCAGCAGAGTCACCCAATGCGCCGTGAAACTTAGGTAACGTCCCTGTCCATGCCTGCTGGACCATGAGTCAGCGGTAATATGCACCTTACCACTGACCACCCTGTCGAGGAATGGACATTGCCTTCCACATGCCGGTAGAGAGCCGGAATCGCCTTCCGTGAGAAAAAGTGGCGTTTGGGTACCTGCCACTGAGGAACCGCACATTCCGCAAACTCACGGAAGGGGGCAGAGTCTACCAACTGAAAAGGCAGCAGTTGAAGTACTAGCAATTTTGCCAAGCTAGCATTCAACCGCTGGGCATGTGGATGGCTGGGAGCAAACTTATTTCGGCGGTGCAGCAGCTGGGGCAGGGAAATTTGCCTGGTACAATCTGACGTCGGTGTACCAAAAGCAGATTGCCCACAAGTACTTGGCTGTGACACACCTAATTCTACACCTTCATTCCTCTCAGTGCAGGTCTCAGAGAGGACTGAAGGTCTAGTGGGGTTGGAAATCTCAGCTGATGAGGAGCAAGGAGAGGTCCTCTTTGTTCTTTGGTGTGGGTCTTTTAGATGCGCTTGCCAACGAACTGCATGGCAGGTCAACATATGTCTGGTCAAGCATGTGGTACCCAAGCGGGAGATGTTTTGGCCACGTGAGATACACTTGAGACATATGTTGCAAATAGCAGCGGTGCGATCTGATGCACTCATCTCAAAAAAGGCCAACACCAAAGAACTTTTTGAATAACGCGCAGAGACTGCGGCGCCCTGCACATGTGATGCAGTCAATGTGCTGCCCTTAGGCTGGCCCCTGGAGGGCATCCTGCCTCGTTGGTGATGTGCCGCCTCCTCCTCCTCCTCCTCCTCTCTCCTATCAGGCACCCACGTTGAGTCAGTGACCTCATCATCCCCTCCCTCCTCATCACTGGAGCAAACCTGGCAGTATGCTGCAGCAGGGGGAGCATGACTGCCAGATTGCTGTCCTTCTTGGGCACCCCCTCTGTCCGTGCTCATGTTACTGCCTTCATCGAGCTCAGTATCATCATCAGAGCCTTCCAAACGCTGGGCATCCTCCTGGAGCATGTACCCAACACTGTGGTCAAACAGTTTGAGGGACTCCTCAGGAGGACATGGTGGAGCTAGGGAAGGAGTCACTGATGACATTGAGCCGAGGGAAGAGGCCGCTGCTTTGCCAGACAAAGCACCCTGGGCATGGATGAGAGAGGATGAGGAGGATGAGGACGGCTTGGTCATCCACTCGACCAAGTCTTCCGCATGTTGCGGCTCAACACGGCCAGCTGCCGAAAAAAAGGCCAAGCATGTCCCATGGCCACGTGCTGATGAGGATGCACCGTCTCCATGACCAGCACTAGACACAGAGCCTGCTTGCTCTCTCTTATTGGCTTGTGACTGTCTGCCTCTCCTTCTTGGCCTTCCAGACATACTAATGGCCTGTAGCTGCACTAAGCTGGGATATATATATATATATATATATATATATATATATATATATATATATATATACTGCAGCTAGCAAAATCAACTGCCTGCCTGTAGTATGAGAACACCACCAACCTTCTACAGGTAGCTTTAGCTGAACACTGTGAGGTGGACGCACCCCACTAACTTGTAGGTTTAGCTGAACACTGTGAGCAGGATGCACTGCACTAACTGTAAATAGTCTAGCTGCCTGACCGTGGTACTAATAGGATCAAAAGAACACCAGTAATTTTCTTCAGGTAGCTTTATATACTGTAACAAGACAAGCCTGCCTGTCAGTAGGAAGATAACAGGAACGGATCTAGCTGAACACTGTGAGCAGGACGCACTGCACTAACTGTAAATAGTCTAGCTGCCTGACCGTGGTACTAATAGGATCAAAAGAACACCAGTAATTTTCTTCAGGTAGCTTTATATACTGTAACAAGACAAGCCTGCCTGTCAGTAGGAAGATAACAGGAACGGATCTAGCTGAACACTGTGAGCAGGACGCACTGCACTAAATGTAAATAGTCTAGCTGCCTGACCGTGGTACTAATAGGATCAAAAGAACACCAGTAATTTTCTTCAGGTAGCTTTATATACTGTAAGTCGTTTGTAAGTTAGATGTTTGAAAGTAGGGTCCTGCCCTATATACTCAGCAGAAATTTGGGCCTTAGGTGTTGCTGTGGCCACAACACTGTAAGCCCTCACAGGGCCCTGCTGTGAAATATTAGATCAAGAATTGTAATTACATGCCCCTGTTGAACAGGAGCTGAAAAATTAGGCCTTAGGCACTGGTGCTGGTGCCACAACACTGCAACCCCTCACAGACACTCTAGTTGGAACGCAGGAACAAGCCCTGCTGCAAAGTATTGCATCAAAAATTGTAATTACACGCCCCTGTTAAACAAGGGCTGAAAAATTGGGCCTTAGGCACTGGTGCTGGTGCCACAACACTGCAACCCCTCACAGACACTCTAGTTGGAACGCAGGAACGAGCCCTGCTGCAAAGTATTGCATCAAAAATTACAATTACGTGCCCCTGTTAGACAGGAGCAGAAAAATTGGGCCTTGGGCACTGGTGCTGGTGCCACAACACTGCAACCCCTCACAGACACTCTAGTTGGAATGCAGGAACGAGCCCTGCTGCAAAGTATTACATCAAAAATTGTAATTACACGCCCCTGTTAAACAGGGGCTGAAAAATTGTGCCTTAGGCACTGGTGGTGGCGCCCAGAACCAAAAATGTTCTTACAAGCTATCAGCGTGATGATTGAGGAGGAAGAGGATAATTACTCAGGGATAGTCACTCAGCATCAGCATAGGCAGTCTTTGAAGGGATCTGAGATTTCAAAAAAAATTATTCGGTTACATCAGCATCAGGTGCTTGGTAGCTGGTGGTGATCCAAGACTGATTCATTTTTATGAAGGTCAGTCGATCGACCGAGTCGGTGGACAGACGCACCCTGTGATCGGTTACCACGCCTCCAGCAGCACTGAATGTGCGTTCCGAAAGAACGCTGGATGCAGGACAGGCCAGTAGCTCAATTGCATACTGTGCAAGGTCTGGCCAGTAATCCATCCTCAAGACCCAGTAACCCAGAGGATTTTCGGTGGGAAAGGTGTCCAAGTCTGATCTTGCCCCTAGGTATTCCTGCACCATGTAAAACAGACGCTGGCGATGGTTGCTGGAACCGATCATACCTTGGGGCTGCGGACCAAAAAATTGTCTGAACGCATCGGTCAGACGGCCACCTTCTCCACCGCTCCTTCTTTGACTGACCGAAGCCTCAGCAACACGTTGTCCAGAAACAGGAGTTTGTAACCTCCCAGTCTCTGGGAACGCGTTGCACAGACCTTTCTGCAAGGCCTCCCGAAGATGTTTCATCCTCTGCTCCCTCTGCGATGGCAAGATAAGGTCCGCAACCTTACCCTTGTAACGTGGATCAAGGAGGGTTGCCAGCCAGTATTGGTCCTTCTCCTTGATACCACGAATACGAGGATCTTTACGCAGGCTTTGCAGGATCAGGGAGGCCATGCAGCGTAGGTTTGCTGAGGCATTCGGTCCGGAGTCCTCTGGGTCACTAAGGACAACATGGTCCGCAGCCACCTCCTCCCAGCCACGTACAAGTCCATGTGTTTCTTGGGACTGATCCCTTAAAGACTACTGCTGATACTGAGTGCCAGGCTCCACCTCCATACTGACACAATCTTCCTCCTCCTCCTCCTCCTCGTCCTCTTCCTGTGTGATCGGCGGGCACGCAGGAACACTGTCTGGATAAAGGGGGCCTTGAGAGCTAAGGAAGTCCTCCTCTTCCTGCCTCTGTTCTGCCTCAAGTGCCCTGTCCATTATTCCAAACAGCGTGTGCTCCAACAGGTGGACAAGGGGGACAGTGTCACTGATGCATGCACTGTCACTGCTCACCATCCTCGTGGCCTCCTCAAATGGTGACAGGACAGTGCATGCATCCCTGATCATGGCCCACTGGCGTGGGGAAAAAAAACCAAGCTCCCCTGACCCTGTCCTGGTGCCATAGTCGCACAGGTACTCATTGATGGCCCTCTGCTGCGTGTGCAGCTGCTGCAGCATGGCCAACGTTGAGTTCCACCTGGTGGGCATGTCACAGATTAGGCGGCTCTTGGGCAGGTTAAACTCCTTTTGGAGGTCCATCAGCCGAGCACTGGCATTATATGACCGGCGGAAATGCACACAGACTTTCCTGGCCTGCCTCAGGACATCCTGTAAGCCCGGGTACCTGCCCAAGAACCGCTGCACCACCAAGTTAAGGACGTGAGCCAAACAGGGCACATGGGTCATTTGTCCCTGTCGGAGGGCAGAGAGGAGGTTAGTGCCATTGTCGCAAACCACCATTCCTGCCTTAAGTTGGCGTGGCGTCAACCACCTCTGAACCTGCCCCTGCAGAGCTGACAGAACCTCTGCCCCAGTGTGGCTCCTGTCCCCCAAGCACACCAGCTCAAGCACTGCATGGCATCTTTTGGCCTGCGTACTTGCGTAGCCCCTTGAACGACTACGGAGCACCGCTGGTTCCGAGGAAGAGGCCATGGAGGAAGAAGAAGAGGAGGGGGTGGAGGAGAGAGGTGTGTTACAATCATTAGCATTTTGGAGGCGTGGTGGCGGAACAACCTCCAACACTACTGCACCTTGTCCTGCATCCTTCCCAGCTGCCAGCAGAGTCACCCAATGCGCCGTGAAACTTAGGTAACGTCCCTGTCCATGCCTGCTGGACCATGAGTCAGCGGTAATATGCACCTTACCGCTGACCACCCTGTCGAGGAATGGACATTGCCTTCCACATGCCGGTAGAGAGCCGGAATCGCCTTCCGTGAGAAAAAGTGGCGTTTGGGTACCTGCCACTGAGGAACCGCACATTCCGCAAACTCACGGAAGGGGGCAGAGTCTACCAACTGAAAAGGCAGCAGTTGAAGTACTAGCAATTTTGCCAAGCTAGCATTCAACCGCTGGGCATGTGGATGGCTGGGAGCAAACTTATTTCGGCGGTGCAGCAGCTGGGGCAGGGAAATTTGCCTGGTACAATCTGACGTCGGTGTACCAAAAGCAGATTGCCCACAAGTACTTGGCTGTGACACACCTAATTCTACACCTTCATTCCTCTCAGTGCAGGTCTCAGAGAGGACTGAAGGTCTAGTGGGGTTGGAAATCTCAGCTGATGAGGAGCAAGGAGAGGTCCTCTTTGTTCTTTGGTGTGGGTCTTTTAGATGCGCTTGCCAACGAACTGCATGGCAGGTCAACATATGTCTGGTCAAGCATGTGGTACCCAAGCGGGAGATGTTTTGGCCACGTGAGATACACTTGAGACATATGTTGCAAATAGCAGCGGTGCGATCTGATGCACTCATCTCAAAAAAGGCCAACACCAAAGAACTTTTTGAATAACGCGCAGAGACTGCGGCGCCCTGCACATGTGATGCAGTCAATGTGCTGCCCTTAGGCTGGCCCCTGGAGGGCATCCTGCCTCGTTGGTGATGTGCCGCCTCCTCCTCCTCCTCCTCCTCTCTCCTATCAGGCACCCACGTTGAGTCAGTGACCTCATCATCCCCTCCCTCCTCATCACTGGAGCAAACCTGGCAGTATGCTGCAGCAGGGGGAGCATGACTGCCAGATTGCTGTCCTTCTTGGGCACCCCCTCTGTCCGTGCTCATGTTACTGCCTTCATCGAGCTCAGTATCATCATCAGAGCCTTCCAAACGCTGGGCATCCTCCTGGAGCATGTACCCAACACTGTGGTCAAACAGTTTGAGGGACTCCTCAGGAGGACATGGTGGAGCTAGGGAAGGAGTCACTGATGACATTGAGCCGAGGGAAGAGGCCGCTGCTTTGCCAGACAAAGCACCCTGGGCATGGATGAGAGAGGATGAGGAGGATGAGGACGGCTTGGTCATCCACTCGACCAAGTCTTCCGCATGTTGCGGCTCAACACGGCCAGCTGCCGAAAAAAAGGCCAAGCATGTCCCATGGCCACGTGCTGATGAGGATGCACCGTCTCCATGACCAGCACTAGACACAGAGCCTGCTTGCTCTCTCTTATTGGCTTGTGACTGTCTGCCTCTCCTTCTTGGCCTTCCAGACATACTAATGGCCTGTAGCTGCACTAAGCTGGGATATATATATATATATATATATATATATATATATATATATATATATACTGCAGCTAGCAAAATCAACTGCCTGCCTGTAGTATGAGAACACCACCAACCTTCTACAGGTAGCTTTAGCTGAACACTGTGAGGTGGACGCACCCCACTAACTTGTAGGTTTAGCTGAACACTGTGAGCAGGATGCACTGCACTAACTGTAAATAGTCTAGCTGCCTGACCGTGGTACTAATAGGATCAAAAGAACACCAGTAATTTTCTTCAGGTAGCTTTATATACTGTAACAAGACAAGCCTGCCTGTCAGTAGGAAGATAACAGGAACGGATCTAGCTGAACACTGTGAGCAGGACGCACTGCACTAACTGTAAATAGTCTAGCTGCCTGACCGTGGTACTAATAGGATCAAAAGAACACCAGTAATTTTCTTCAGGTAGCTTTATATACTGTAACAAGACAAGCCTGCCTGTCAGTAGGAAGATAACAGGAACGGATCTAGCTGAACACTGTGAGCAGGACGCACTGCACTAAATGTAAATAGTCTAGCTGCCTGACCGTGGTACTAATAGGATCAAAAGAACACCAGTAATTTTCTTCAGGTAGCTTTATATACTGTAACAAGACAAGCCTGCCTGTCAGTAGGAAGATAACAGGAACGGATCTAGCTGAACACTGTGAGCAGGACGCACTGCACTAAATGTAAATAGTCTAGCTGCCTGACCGTGGTACTAATAGGATCAAAAGAACACCAGTAATTTTCTTCAGGTAGCTTTATATACTGTAACAAGACAAGCCTGCCTGTCAGTAGGAAGATAACAGGAACGGATCTAGCTGAACACTGTGAGCAGGACGCACTGTACTAAATGTAAATAGTCTAGCTGCCTGACCGTGGTACTAATGGGATCAAAAGAACACCAGTAATTTTCTTTAGGTAGCTGTAAATACTGTAACAAGACAAGCCTGCCTGTCAGTAGGAAGATAACAGGAACGGATCTAGCTGAACACTGTGAGCAGGACGCACTGCACTAAATGTAAATAGTCTAGAAGATAACAGGAACGGATCTAGCTAAACTGAATACAGTGTATATATATATGCAACACCTGGGATGCATATATATATACACAATACACTTTAAGTGCAGCTAACTGACTGACTGTCCTGTCTAATCTAGCTAACTCAAATGAAATGACACTGTCTCTCTCTCTCTCTCTAAGCACACCGGAACACACTGCACAGGGCCGCCGTGCAGGCGGCCTTATATAGTGTGGGGCGTGTACTAAATCCCCTGAGCCATAATTGGCCAAAGCCTCCTTGGCTTTGGCCAATTACGGCTCTCTGTTCAGGCGGCGCTGTGATTGGCCAAGCATGCGGGTCATAGTGCATGCTTGGCCAATCATCAGCAAGCAATGCACTGTGATGCCGCAGTGAATTATGGGCCGTGACGCGCCACACGAATTTGGCGCGAACGGCCCATATCGTTCGCAATTCGGCGAACGACCGAACAGCCGACTCGAACACGAAGCTCATCCCTAGTCTTGATAATGGGTGTTTGTCAAATCTCCGTCTGATATTGTTTTTATGCTCAGTCAGTCTAACCTTCAGTGCCCTTTTGGTCCTCCCCACGTACTGTAAACCACATGGACACTGTATAAGGTAGACCACACCTTCAGATGAACAGGTTATAAATGGTTTTACCTCATACGTACGTGAGGTGCTCGTGGAAGTGAACTGACTTATTTTCCTGTCTCTACATCTATTCACGGTACAGACCTGACATTTTTTACATCTATGGTAACCCGTGAGGTTGTGAAAAAAGTTCCGGTTCACACTTGGTGGATCTTGGACCGTGGGGGCAATCCTATTTCCAAGCGAGGATGCTCCTTTGAACACAACCTGGGGATTTTTTGGCAATATGGTTCCAAGAACCTGATCACTAGTTAGGATATGCCAATGTTTACGAATCAACCTCTTGACACTTCTATGTTGTGTTGAAAACATTGTGATAAATGGCAAAGAGAATTGGGTGTTATCCCCATCCTGTTGTTTATCTTTCAAAAACAACAGCCTATCTTTATCCCGTATAGATTGAAACGTTATCATCATCATACCCCTTATCCATGAACCTTTTGGTAAAGACAGCCGCCTGACTGTCAAAGGTGTCAACTTCAGTACAATTTCATCTTAAACGTGCATACTGACCATGAGGAACTGCCCTTAACCAAAGTTCATAGTGACAACTATCAAGGGGGATGTATGAGTTCTTATCAGTCGGCTTGAAATAGGTGGATGTTATAAATTTATCATCTTTAACAGAGATTTTTATGTCCAAGAAGTTTATTTCCTCACGACTATAAAACTAAAAAATGTCCTTCGCGCTGGTGGATGATAAATAGTGGTGGTAGCTAGGTAATTATAAATATAAATATTTCTTAACGAAAAAGTGACAATATTGCAGCAAAAATAGGGGTGTTCACATCAACACTTAGTACAGTAAATATCTGAATAAATTTTCGCGCAATATTAATAAATAACATACAAATACGTGTAAAAGCTGTGTACATAGGCAAAAATAGTGGCTATAAAGATAGTAGTTGCTGCAGCTATTATTGCTAGGATCAACGATCTCTATATTGCAGTATATAGCAATCGCCGCTATCTTCTGATAAAGTGATAATACTAAAATATACATGAGTAAAAATATATATAAATGCCTGTGGTAGTGTTATAATTCAGCTCTAAAAGGATCGTGAATAAAAAACAAATTACCGTGAATAAAAAGCAAATCTTTGTGAATAAAAACAAAAAATTCTTCTGTAGTCATTAATGATTAATAATATGTGCAATCAATCATAAATAATATCATAAAGCAGTAGACATAAGAATAGTGAACATAAAAATTGTGCAATAATAGTCCGCTTCAGTGCTATATTAAAGTGCAGGTGATTAAAATATAATATCAAATTCTTGAAGGAGGTAGATGGGTAGCAGCATATAAACAGTCTATAAGTATTTCTTCTATTCAATTCTATTCATTTCTATTCTATGAAGTGTAATCTGTATATTATTCCTGCTGGTGGTGTCTCCTAGTGTGGTCTCACAGAACCCTCACCTTCAATTTGCAGTAATCAGGCATTCAGTGATTGTAGCTTTAAGATGTAGGAGTAGGCACTGAGAACCTCTCTTTCTTTGTTACTATTTCTCCATCATTCCTTCTATGTGGCTCTGCTCTAGTTTTCTCAGCAGTGGGGGAGATAAACAGAGAGGAGAGGGGGAGAAAAGAAGGCTCCACTAGTGTATTATAGTTTTAAAATCAAAGGGGGGAGTATTTATTTAGGTATTGCTCTTACATTTAATTCATTAAAAACAGGCAGGGTAAATTAAAAAACGATCTGGCGTTCTCAGCGCCCTCTCACTTGTGCTTTAGATAGTGTGTACCGCTCCAGCCAATCCACTCACGTATATTTTAGTATTATCACTTTATCAGAAGATAGCGGCGATGGCTATATACTGCAATATAGAGATTGTTGATCCTAGCAATAATAGCTGCAGCAACTACTATCTTTATAGCCACTATTTTTGCCTATGTACAATTTATTCAAATATTTCCTCACGACTGGCCTCAAAATTCAGTCTAATCCCCCTGTTATTGTCATTAAGAAACGACATAAAGTCCTGAAGTGCGACCTCGCTGCCATCTCATAGGAGGAGGACGTCGTCAATGTACCTATTCCGGTCTAACCTGAGCATTGACGACATCCTCCTCCCACTTGGCCATAAAAAGATTGGCCAAGCTTGGGGCATATTTAGCCCCCATGGCCACACCCCTGTCTTGGCGATAAAATTGATGGTCGAACCAGAAGTAGTTATGACTGGCCGCATACTCCAGAAGTTCCATAATGAAATTGATCTGAGTTGGAGCCAAACCAGATCCTCTAGTTAGATGTAACTCAACCGCCTCTAATCCTAAAGTGTGAGGGATAATAGTATAGAGGGAGGTCACGTCAGCCGTGACCAACCATAATCCTTTCTTTAGAGTGATAGTAGACAGCATATTGATAACTTGTTTGGTATCTTTAATGAAGGAGGGAACCTTCTGAACTAAAGCCTGTAGGTAATGGTCTATATACTTGCCCACCCGGGACGTCACCGAGTCAATACCACTGACTATGGGACGCCCCGGGGGGCAAGTAAGACTCTTGTGGATCTTTGGGAGATAGTATATGACGGGCTACGGGGAGCAGCTGGCACTAAAAGCAACTTTTCTTTTTTGTTCAGAATACCACTGCGAAAGTCCCTGACTACAATAACTTCAAGCTCCCTCTTATACCTCACCACTGGATCCCTACTGAGTGGAGTATAGGTATCTGCATCGTCCACAATACGATGCATTTCCTTTAAATAGTCACACCGGTCAAGGATCACTATTCCCCCACCCTTGTCAGCTGGTCGTATGACTAGGGATTTGTTATTACAGAGAGACTCCAACCTATTCTCAAGATCTCTATGCATCCTCACCTTCCAAATCCCTTAACATAACATCCCTGAAAACTCTGACATTCGAAGCCAGGGACCCAGTGGGATTGAAAAGAGATGCATTTGAGAGGCCCGAATGTTGATAATCGGACCTCCCAATAGAAGCTTCCCTAATCAGGTTGTTCAGCATGTATCATTTGATATTGATCTTACGTACATACTTATGTATGTCCATATAAGTTTGAAATTTGCTCAAGCTCCTGGGCGGAGCAAACGTCAAACCCTTGTCAAGTTTTTTTTTTCAGAGTCTGTCAGAACCTGTTGGCTTAAATTGAATATTACAGTCCCTACATTCTCTTTCTTTTTTGTTGATTGGACCCGCCTCCCCCCTCTAACTCCTCTCTTCGTTATACGGGCCATTTCTGGCCCTGGCTGTTCCTGGGAAAACCCCAATTTTGGTTCCCACGAAAACCAGGCAATCCAAAACCTTGGTTAGATCCCAAATGTGGTGAACCTCCCTCCTGATATTCAGGGTAATGGATTGGTTTATCCCCCATTCCTCTCCGGCCATAGCCACCTTCATATTGGCCATACACATTCTGAGCTCTAGAGTCGAATAGAGGGAAAAAACGATTTTGTGTTGGAACATTCCAACCATATTCCCTATTTCCTCCAGATTGTTGGATAGGGTATGGTTGATTGTAACTTGATTGGTGGTTAGAGGTGCCCCGTCTAACTGGATAATCACCCCACGGGTGTGAGGGGACCTCTCTTTGGTGTTGAGAGTGATAGTTGTAACCTGAATTATTATAACCCATGGGTCCTCCCGAAGGAGTACTTGGATATGACCGCAAGGGCCCATGTTTAGGGAGTTTAGCTTTAGCTTTATTCCTCTTATTATTCTGGGGGACCTCATCTCTAGATGGTGGATGAGGATCTCTCCTTGTCTGGGTGGGAATGGGATTAGGTCCAGCAATACCTACTGTGGATCCTTGAGGTTGGATGTCCATAGCCCCATCTCCCTCCCTTTCAGAAGCAAGTTTTTTCTGCCAGACAAAGACAAAACCGGATTAGTAATCCCCCTTGTCTCTTATATATTTCTTTCTTTTTTGTTCTTTTGGTCCCTTTCCTCCTTCTCTAGTGTCTTAAGTAAAGACCCAGAACATTCTTTATATTCCTCACTGCTGTTGAAGGGGGCTAGATTGGCTTTAAGGTTTTTGATTTCCTCATCCAATCTGGCAAGTTTCTCACTTTTCCTCTGAATGAGGAACCGTAAAAGACGTATGCCAGAATCATTGAAATATTTAAACCACCCTTCTAAATCAAGGTCTCCTTTTTGGGGGCAAACCTCCCACCTTAAGCTTCTGGGAACCATAGCTTCCTTGATATACATTTCTAGGAAAGCGATGTCCCATTGAGTGTGCAATTCTGACACTGTTAGATTCTTAACCGAATAAATAAACCACTGATCCCTGAATCTAGGGGAGTGGGGGTAGGGTCAAAGACTCCTGCAGTGTCCACAACCCTTTGGGCTCTGAAATAAAAAATGTCTGTAATGAACGGACTGAATAGTTCAAACTGAATAGCAAAGCAGCAGTTAGTTGTGTCAAAAATATAACCCAAGAAAAAAGAGGGAAAAAAACTGCACTAAGAAATAAATGATGAAAAAAATTAACGCGAGCAAATGACTGAAAGCAGCAATTCAAAAATATATGACACACATATAATAAATCAAAAAGAAAACACCTGAATTGCGCTAATAAATAACCTTAAAGATTATTAAAAATAATCAATTAAGAATGTGATATATCCCAAACTGGATTGGTGGAGTGAATAAAATCAAATGGATGTATGACCTTATTGGTATATATCTCTGTGATCACTAATAATAAATCTGTAACCAAATTGAATCACATTTAAAAAGACAAATAATAAAAAAAGTCTCTCAATAAATTATGAATAGTCCACCCGTGCAAAATAAAGATGCAAAAGTCCACACATCTTCAACTGTTGTGTAGCGAAAGATTGTGATCCACCACCAGTGTAGAAGGGATTACTCCTTACCAGACATAGACCATTACAGAGGATCATAGAAGACATGTCAGCTGTATTAGTAAGTGTATCTCCTGTGCTGGACTGCTGCGGCTGTGCCTCAAATCGTCATAAGGACCAGATCGGTTCAGATGTGAACATAGCATGTAACAGAAAGTAGAAAGCTCCGAACGTGTAAAACCTTTTAACTTTATTCATATAAAATGTCAAAAACACACTTACATATATCGTCCGTAATCAAGTCTAAAGTCCATTGTGTCGGCCGAACACACACGGACAAATGCGTCCTACTGGAAGAAAGCACACAGACTGGAGGTGATGTCAGCGCATCGTCCTGCTCCACCCTACGCATTTTGTGATAGGTCACGTCATCCAGGGGCAGGGGTGGCGCGCTGCATCACCTCCCTAAATACCAGAACACCATGCCAAGCCTCGCTCTGAGCCGCGGTCCACCAATGAGCGTCCAAATTGCTCGATATGGACCGCGGGACCAGATACGGAAGACCGGTGGATAACAATAAATAATGTCCCTCCTAACCAACATTATGATAAAATTGGACAAAGTGCAATTTGGTACACCAAAGCGTCTCATATCACTCCGATGTACCATGTATCCCACAAAATATGAACGGAGTTCTAAAGTACCTATGTGTATTTGTCTGATACAAATTCAGCAAAAGGCATCCAATGCTAATAGTGTGCATAGAGAATTCCTTATACATTAATAAAGATTGGTAAAATCAATAAAAATTAATAAAACACTTTGTGTTGATAGAAGGGCCCTTGATAAATATATCGAGGACACACCACAAAAATGCCAATCCAAAGTTGGTAGATATTGCATATCGTTGTCAATCACAACCACAAACGGAAGTGCAATTGACATATAAAACCTGGTACAGATCAACTCACATGAGGTATGTGATCCGTCGCAACATCATCTAATCTCTAAATGAAGACTAAAATAACCAGCAGCTTTCACTGGCCTGGTGAATATGAATGTATAACAAACACTTAGGTGTAAAAACATATAAAGAATTGATGCGCTCTAATAAATGGTCAATCAATGTGCATCTAAAACACTTGGTTCTACATACAAATGTGCAAAAAATAAAAATATACCATTGTACAAAATAATTCAATAAATAAATAAATTACTAACAAGTGCAAATTGATGTTCCCTAACAATTACTAAGTGCCACTAAATGCAAGAAATCTCCATAGTGCTAGGTAGCAATAAAAATATATAAATAATAATTGCCAATCTAATGAGTATATACTGCCAATGAAATGCAATAGTAAGATAAAAATTCAGCGGAGATAAATTTAGTCCAGAATATAAGTATGATTCGTGCAGCTGTTCTTTCCTTATTAGAATAAAGTGATTTTTTTTTCTGTGGTAATTGTTGTTCATGATTTTACATCCTGCTTCAGCCACTATAGTGTTGGTAATTAGGTTCTCAGTGCAGGATGGTTTATGAAAAGCAAACAAAAAGATAGATCATTGCGTGAACTCAAAGAAAGTACACAAGCAAACAGCACAGCGATACACTCACGTGCACCCGATTTAGTTAAGGCATACAGGCATGCAGATCTCAGTCAGCCGCTGTGGAGGAGGCTTATCAAAAAAGCCGCTGCTGCTCAGCTCGATGTGTCATTCAGCAGTGAACGTCCTAGGCTCCTCCCACGTGTTGCGTCACTGACACATGACTTTCTCAAGGATGAACCCGAGATGCCACAGTCTCCGTATTTAAGTCTGATGGCATTCAGGTTACCATGGTGACAGCGCTGTGTATATTGGATCATCATGCTGCTTACTGCTTGCTTAAATGTATATATTTATTTAAAAAAACAACGTTTAATTTATACATACTTTAAAAACAATTTGTGATAACAGGATAAAAAGATAACAAAAATAAAAACGAAATAAAGACATTAACCATATAATAATGGACTCCCTCAAGTGGTACGAAACCGGTATTGCACACTCCCAGATTTTAAATGGAATGTTAAGCTGCCTCACATACCGGCGACTGATATATTGACCCGCGATGGAACAGCCTAAAAAGGTAACACAAATTACCATGATTCGTTGTAATCCAGCATTGTGTACCCACCAAACTCAATCTAATGGTGACGGCGCACAATACATGATCCAAGGACATATCTCCATATATATATTCTTAAAACACACAAATAGCCCCCATTATAAATGAGTGTACCAAACATATAAGAAATTTCATAAAAGATCATAAACCATAATAAATATTATCATCTGTTTCGTGAGGGTTAAAAGATGTATCAAAAATAGGAGTGAAATTAAAATAGAAAGTGATAAAAACGATTAAAAAACTATCTGTGATTAAAATATGTTTAAAAGTTACATATACTTGTAGGGCAAATTTAAATATTTAATAGTCTGATATAAAGCAATTGATATCAAATTCAATGTTCATGCTTTTTGGCGCAAGAGTACCCATCTCATATATCCATTTTGACTAGTTTTTGCTAAGTTCTCTTATCTTATTTGAGCCTCTCCAGTGTGACTTGTATCTCTGTATTGCCCAAAATTTTAAATCTGTGGGATCTCTGTGTTTGGAGACACTATGCTTAGGGAAAGCTTTTTTGATGTTTTGGATATGCTCCCTTATGCGTTTCCACATAGGCCTTTTTGTTCTGCCTATATATTGCAGTGAGCAGGAGCATTGCAGGACATATACTACACCTTCAGTTCTACAGGATATGAAATCCTTAATATCATATTATTTTCTAGTGCTGGTTGATGTAAACTTATTGCACTTTTGTCCATTTTGTTGGGTGTTTTTACAGGCATAGCACCTCTTGCAGGGAAAGAAGCCTTTCCCCTGGAAGAAGGATAATTCTGTCATTCTTTTGGGAGGTTCCGGGACATTTTTGGCTATTAAATCTCTTAGTGTCGGAACTCGCCTATATATGAAGCGAGGTCTATCGGGTAGAATACTACAGAGAGTTTTATCTGTTTTTAGAAGGGGCCAATATTTATTAATAATTTTTTCAATTTTTTTGTGTTGGACACTAAAATTCATTACGAGGGGTATGTCATTATTAATTTTGTTGTCCTTGATTTTATCTTGGATCAATGACTCTCTTGGGATCTGATTGACTTCTTCGATTTTTTCCCCAATTTCGATTTTTTCTTTGCTATATCCTTTATGTTCAAACTTTTTCCCCATCCATTGTGCTTGTTTTAAGTATTCTTTGTTATCAGAGCAGTTTCTTCTTAGACGTATGAATTGTCCCTTTGGAATATTGATTAGCCATGGTTCGTAATGACAGCTATCAGCTGGTATGTAGCTGTTCCTTTCGACTGGTTTGAAAAACGTTTCGGTACTGATGGAGTTATTCTCAAGCTATATTTCTAGATCTAAAAAGTGGACTGTTTTCTCACTTATCTCATATTCGAGTTTGATGTTTTTCTGATTCACATTCAATTGGTTAAAAAACTGGACTAGACTTAATTCATCCCCTCTCCATATTACTATACAATCATCAATGAATCTTTTATAAAGTACCATATTGTCTGGAAAATCAGAAAAAATTGCTTCTTCCTCCCATTTAGCCATGAAAACATTGGCAACACTTGGGGCATACTTGGCTCCCATTCCAATACCGGTTAGTTGTCTGTAGTAGTTTTCATTATACCAAAAGTAATTGTGTTGTATTCCAAAGGCTAAGCTTCTCAAAATTAAATCTTTTTTGTTTTGAAATAAGTTTGCTAAACTTGTCCATAGCCCACTTTGATGCCTCTATTGCATCACTGTGATCAATTACTGTATACAGGGAAGCTACATCAGCTGTTGCAATAATATATTTCTCTTCTGGTTTCAGAATTAGGGTCTCCAATATTTGTATCAAATGTTTTGTGTCTCTGAGGTATGCTCTGGTTTGAGGCACTAGGGGTTGCAGAAATTTATCAACATATTCCCCCAACCTGGCATTAATTGATTGGATGCCATTTATGATGGGTCTCCCTGGCGGCTGTTCTAAGTTTTTGTGTATTTTAGGCACCGTGTAAATGATGGGTACTCTGCAGGTGTCAGGCAATAGGTATTTTGATTCTTTTTTAGTTAGGACATTTTTTCCAACTCCTTTCAATATTAGGTCCGATAGCTCCCGTTTATATTCCCTTGTTGGATTCCCCTTAAGTTTAATATATGTATTTGTATCGCTTAATTGACCTAATAATTCCCTGTTATAATATTCTTTTGATAATACCACAATTGCTCCTCCTTTGTCTGCTGGTCTCACTACAATTCCCTTATTTTGTTCTAGCTGTTTAATTCCTGTTTGGATAGTTCGAGGTTCATATGTTCTTTTATATTTCAATTGGTCAAGTTCTTGCGTCACCATTCTGTTGAATACTTCAATATGTTCATTGTTTACCACAGGTGGATTAAACAATGATTTGTTTCTCAGGTTGCTATGAATGATTCCCCCTGAGGTTTCCATCTCCATAGTATGAATGGTAGGAGGCTTGGATAACATATATTTCTTAATGTTGAGTTTTCTCGTATATTTTTGGATATCAACATACATTTGGAATTTGTTAAGATTCCTTGTGGGGGCATATTTTAAACATTTGTCCAATGTGGTAAGTTCTGCTCGTGTTAATTCTATTCCGTTAAGGTTATATATGCCTTCTCCCAATGTTCTCTTTTTCTTTTGAATTTTGCGTCCAGCTCGGCATCCCCTTTTTTGTTTGGACTTCTTTCTCTGATGTGTTGATCTTGTTTGGGGGGCGGGTCTTCGTTCCTGTGATGTTCTAAAAAAGACCGTGATTGTTCTTCATCATTATAATCCCTTAACAGTTCATACCTATTTGTAGTGTGTATTGGACTACTTCTTGATTCATACCTATACTGTTCATGCTCTCTGACCTCATTCCTATTGGGATTGGGTTGGTATTCTTGAGATTCATTTCCATTTGGATACTGTTGGAATTCCCTTGGCTCATTTCTATCAGGGTTCTGGTGGTATTCTCTTGGTTCATTTCTATATGCATTTTGATGGTGATCTCTTGGTTCATTCCTGTAGGTATTGTGTTGGTACTCTCTTGGTTCAATCCTATTGTATTGTTGACTGGGTGACTTGTTTTTAGTTCTGTTTTTCCACCAAGGTCTTGGGGTTCTTGGGCCATTTTCTTCTTTTGTGTTCCACTTCCGGTTGTCTTTCATATCTTAATGCTTCAGGTGTTCTCGATCTTCTTTCTGGTGTTTTATATCTTGATTCTCTTCTTGGAGTGATTATCCTTACCTCTCTATCTGGAGATGAAGCAATTGATCCTGTTTTTCCTTGTTTAGAATTAACCTGCCAATTAAAAACCTGTTCCAAATGATAATCATTGGAATCTCTCAGGTACTTTCTTTTTTTCCTTTGTTTGAGTTCTATATCTTTCTGTTCTAGCACTTTGTTTAATTGCTTAGTTAATGTAGTGAATGGAGCTGTGTCTTTAAATGGTTCCAATGTGATCTTGCACTCAGCAATTTGTTGGTTAATCATGTTTAGTTTTCTTTGCTACCTTTTTAGGGCAAAGTGTACTAAATCCATACCTTTATCATTTAAAAAATTTATACCATTTGTTAACTCCATCCTGATCTGCTAGGCCATCAGAGATGGGGACTTCCCATCTCAATCTCCTGGGCACCTATCAGGCTCCTACTTACCAGACCGGCGAGTCCTGTCGGGCAGAGGGTAGGCTCCCTTACCCTCCGACTATCGGCCCCCTGGTAGAGTAAACAGGGGGTGCGACAGTACGGAGTGGTATGAAGGCCTGTATGGCTGTCCTGGTATTGCAGTCCGGGTGTCACAGGGTTAATAGCTGGAAAGACTGGAGTAGGCTGGAGCACCTTCACTGAGCTGAGCAGGCTAGTGTGGACAACAGGCAGGAAGTCTGCAGACAGGCTGATAGGATCCCAGGGAGCAGGCAGATGGATGGTCAGGAGGCAGGCCGGGTTTGGCAACAGGCAGACGGCAGAGGTACAGTGGAACAGGCAAGCGGATGGTCAGACAAGCAAAGGTCGGTGCAGGCAGAGTTCAGAGAGAGGTCGGGGGACAAGGCCGGGTCAACAGGAATAGCAGGAACAGACAAGGTACACGGTCAGGCTCTGGAACGACTAGCTGTTGATTAGGCAGCACTGGTCACAAGAACTCACTGGCTTAAATGGGGCTTTTGGTGCCAAACGACGTGCACGCGCGCGCCCCAGCACACACAGGCACGCGCGCCCGCCAACGCCCGCGCGCGCGCCCCCGCACACCGGCGTGCACGGTGGAACGATCCTGGACACACACACCGGCGCCGCGAGGAGTCCGCAGGAACGCGCGCACCAACGCGCGCCGACGCACCCTGACGCACACCACCGCGGGCGCCCCGCCTGCCGAGGTAAGGACCCTGACAGCACCATATTGTCTTTAATATATTGTTCATGGGTGGCAATGTCCCACCATAGGCTGACCTTTTTCTCCATCAGGTGGCCAAATTTTCTAAAATTAGTGTCTAGATCTCCCTTTTCTATACTAGGTGCAGTTGAGAAAACATTTTCTAAATCAACCGTGCGTTTTTCTATAAAATCAAAAATATCCATTACTGCAGCTATAGGTGTAGTCTGAAGGAATAAGTGAAAATAATAAAATAAAAAACCAAGCGCTGAAATGGATATACCGTGATGTGAACAAATATTGGTGGATAAAATAAAATTAATATGTGGAGATTGATTGATCAATAAAAATTAAGCTGCTATCAATAAAAAGGTGATCAGAATCCCATAAAGTGTAAAATTATATAAAGAATTGATGTGCTCTAATAAATGGTCAATCAATGTGCATCTAAAACACTTGGTGCTCCATACAAATGTGCAAAAAATAAAAATATACCATTGTACAAAATAATTCAATAAATAAATAAATTACTAACAAGGGCAAATTGATGTTCCCTAACAATTACTAAGGGCCACTAAATGCAAGAAATCTCCATGGTGCTAGGTAGCAATAAAAATATATAAATAATAATTGCCAATCTAATGAGTATATACTTGCCAATGAAATGCAATAGTAAGATAAAAATTCAGCGGAGATAAATTTAGTCCAGAATATAAGTATGATTCGCCCAGCAGTTCTTTCCTTATTAGAATAAAGTGATTTATTTTCTGTGGTAATTGTTGTTCATGATTTTACATCCCGCTTCAGCCACAATAGTGTTGGTAATTAGGTTCTCAGCGCAGGATGCTTTATGAAAAGCAAACAAAAAGATAGATCATTGTGTGATGAACTCAAAGAAAGTACAAAAGCAAACAGCACAGCGATACACTCACGTGCGCCTGATTTAGTTAAGGCATACAGGCATACAGACGATTGGGACCACAACCACAATGAAAATCGCTGCCATCTAGTGGTGAGACCACAGAATGCCAGCTAAAAAAAATCATTATGCTCAGGGTAAACCCTACCACTATGTTAATATGACAGTCTTAAAAAATGTTTGAACCACCAAAAACTTTTGTGTAGAAACTCCTGAACTAAACAAAAGGGGAGGAACAAACCGTGACTCTCAGCAATCAGCTTGGGGTGTCTACTTTCCAAAATGGGGTCATTTGGGGGGGGTTTGTGCCATCTTGGCATTTTATGGCCTTCAAAACTGTGACAGGTAGTGAGGAGTGAAATCAAAAATTTACACCCTTAGCAATCCTGAAGGCGGTGCTTGGTTTTCGGGGCCCCGTACGCGGCTAGGCTCCCAAAAAGCCCCACACATGTGGTATCCCCATACTCAGGAGAAGCAGCTAAACATATTTTAGGGTGCAATTCCACATATGCCACTGGCCTGTGTGAGCAATATATCATTTAGTGACAACTTTTTGTAATTTTTTTTTTGTCATTATTCAATCACTTGGGATGAAAAAATTAATATTCAATGGGCTCAACGTGCCTCTCAGCAATTTCCTTGGGGTGTCTAATTTCCAAAATGGGGTCATTTGGGGGGGGTTGTACTGCCCTGCCATTTTAGCACCTCAAGAAATGACATAGGCAGTCATAAACTAAAAGCTGTGTAAATTCCAGAAAATGTACCCTAGTTTGTAGACGCTATAACTTTTGTGCAAACATGTGGCCGAATACATTTTGGCCTTAATGTATGACTAAAATTGAGTTTATTGGATTTTTTTTATAACAAAAAGTAGAAAATATTTTTTTTCAAAATTTTCTGTATTTTTCCATTTATAGCGCAAAAAATAAAAACCGCAGAGGTGATCAAATACCATCAAAAGAAAGCTCAAATTGTGGGAAGAAAAGGATGCAAATTTTGTTTGGGTACAGCATTGCATGACCACGCAATTAGCAGTTAAAGCGACGCAGTGCCAAATTGTAAAAATTGCTCTGGTCAGGAAGGGGGTAAATCCTTTCGGGGCTGAAGTGGTTAAATCTGGTGGAAGGGGAAAGTGGCGGGGCTGGAGTAGCATGATTGGATAAGAATTGGCATGTGGCTGCACAGATCCCCCCCTATGTGGACCAAGCACTGTGACTGGTATGACATCATCCTGCATCTCCTTGCTGTGTTGTGAGTTTTAGCTTTCTGAATTCTGAGCATACAAACAGGGGCTGGCTGGGTGGCGGGAGCGCTGCTCGCTTCAGGAGCCGGGTCTACTGCAGTCATTATGACAAGCAGGAGACCCGGTCTGCGCTTCAATTGGGGGAGCAGATGGGCGGCCTGGCTGTGCGTGCGCTACTCGCATTAACATGTGGAGTCAGCGAGCAGAGGGAGGGGGGGAAGAAATCCACTTGAGAGATTACTCTGCCCAATAGAGAAGTGAGGGGCAGGGCAGGACTGGTCTCAGGCTTGTGCTGGGTGCAATGTACATTTAACGCACACCACGTTCTACCAAGGACATAGTTGATTGAATATTTTCTCTTGGTAACAAGCAAAGCAATTCTAAAATATTAATACAGTACAATGAAATAGCACAGAATTTGGATTATTTTTATTGTGCGTATTCTTCGCCAGACAACTTTGCTATATAATACATGAAAACTTAGAAGTACTGTAGATTTGAAAGGAAAATGCACAGTTTCTTTTAAGCATTTCTTATTTTTTTATATAATAATTTTGATGTACAATATATTGGTTTCCTCCAGACTCCACTATTTCACTTGACCTCCCAGTCCTATTATTGAAGCTTTAGAACTCTATAGAACTGCTGCCAGGGACATAGTGCCAGGAGAGCTAAGCATAACAAAGACATCAAGATTAAAATGTCATGTGCATCCATAACTCAGTCATATAATACCCTTCGCATTGATTATGTTGGAAAATATTATGTATCAATCCATATAGATTGTAAATACATATAAACAATTCATTAGATTTCCATGTCGCCTAGTATTGCGACTTTCACAGCCGCACTTATTCTTCCCCCATTCAATTTTGTGTTGATTCTCAATAATGCCCTTGTAAATTTAATACAAGTCTATTTACCATGTTATGTGAAAACCTCAAAGCATCAGACCTTTAAGAAAAATGTCCCCCGCAAAACTATTACTTTTTAAATGTTCACTACTCACAGCTGTTATAGTCTGTGCTGTGAATAATAATGTTTGCTGCACATAAATGACATGCATGCTTTTGTGTAATACATTTTTCTTACTATATTTTATATATATATATATATATATATATATATACACAGTATCTCACAAAAGTGAGTACACCCCTCACATTTTTGTAAATATTTTATTATATCTTTTCATGTGACAACACTGAAGAAATGACACTTTGCTAAAATGTAAAGTAGTGAGTGTACAGCTTGTATAACAGTGTAAACTTGCTGCCCCCTCAAAATAACTCAACACATGGCTGTTACTGTCTAAACCGCTGGCAACAAAAGTGAGTACACCCCTAAGTGAAAATGTCTAAATTGGGCCTATTAGCCATTTTCCCTCCCCGGAGACATGTGACTCGTTAGTGTTACAAGGTCTAAGGTGTGAATGGGGAACATATGTGTTACATTTGGTGTTATCACTCTCACTCTCTCTCTTGTACTGGTCATTGGAAGTTCAACATGGCAAGGAACTCTCTGAGGATCTGAATAAAAGAATTGTTGCTCTACATAAAGTTGGCCTAAGCTTTAAGAAGATTGCCAAAACCCTGAAACTGAGCTGCAGCATGGTGGCCAAGACCATACAGTGGTTTAACAGGATAGGTTCCACTCAGAACAGGCCTCACCATGGTTGACCAAAGAAGTTGAATGCACGTGCTCAGCGTCCTATCCACAGGTTGTCTTTGGGAAATAAATGTATCAGTGCTACCAGCATTGCTGCAGAGGTGGAAGGGGTGGAAGGTCAGCCTGTCAGTGCTCAGACCATACGCTGCACACTGCATTAAATTGGTCTGCATGGCTGTCATCCCAGAAGGAAATCTCTTCTAAAGATAATGCACAAGAAAGCCTGCAAACAGTTTACTGAAGACAAGCAGACTAAGGACAAGGATTACTGGAACCATGTCCTGTGGTCTGCTGAGACCAAGATAAATTTATTTGGTTCAGATAGTGTCAAGCGTGTGTGGCGACAGCCAGGTGAGGAGTACAAAGTCAAGTTTGTCTTGCCTACAGTCAAGAATTGTGGTGGGAGTGTCATGGTCTGGGGGCTGCATGAGTGCTGCCGGCACTGGGGAGCTAAAGTTCATTCAGGGAACCATGAATGCCAATGTACTGTGACATACTAAAGCAGAGCATGATCCCCTCCCTTGGGAGACTGGGACACAGGGCAGTGTTCCAACATAACGACCCCCAAACACACCTCCAAGATGACCACTGCCTTGCTAAAGAAGCTGAGGGTAAAGGTGATGGACTGGCCAAGCATGTCTTCAGACCTAAACCCTATTGAGCATCTGTGGGGCATCATCAAATGGAAGGTGGAGGAGTGCAAGGTCTCTAACATCCACCAGCTCCGTGATGTCATCATTGAGGAGTGAAAGAGGACTCCAGTGGCAACCTGTGAAGCTCTTATGAATTCCATGCCCAAGAGGGTTAAGGCAGTGCTGGAAAATAATGGTGGCCACACAAAATATTGACACTTTGGGCCCAATTTGGACATTTTCACTTAGGGGTGTACTCACGTTTGATTCCAGCGGTTTAGACATTAATGGCTGTGTGTTGAGTTATTTTGAGGGGACAGCAAATGTACACTATTATACAAGCTGTACACTCACTTCTTTAAACTGTAGCAAAGTGTCATTTCTTCAGTGTTGTCACATGAAGAGATATAATAAAATATTTACAAAAATGTGAGGGGTGTACTCAGTTTTGTGAGATACTGTATATAGTATATATGGATTTGCTTAGATTTTCCTTATGTCACTGCTAACATATCATGCCTTATTGGGCTCCATGCACACTGGCTTAAACACTGGCCTTCTTCAGGAGTTTTGTGTTCTGCCTGTAGAAGCAGATCAATGTTATCCTATGTGTCCATGCACATTAGGACGTTAAGAGGCATATTTTGAGTTTAACATTTAGAGGCAGAAAAAAACCCTTCTGGTTCGCGCTTCTGATTGGAGCTTAGAGGCAGAAAAAAAACGTAAAGCTCTTCTAAACTTTGCACAAAAAATGCTCTATATGAGCGTTTTTTACTCCCGAAAGAGCAGACTTTTTTTAAGCCCAGTGTGCATGGAGCCCTAATAAAGGAAACACAAATATTTGTGGGGGAATGTTCAGTATGTTGAATGATGATACGTTTGTTAGATATAAGGGGCTTCTAGAGTGGTTCCAGGGATTGCCAAAGAGCCCCAGATATTTTGTTAATATAATGCTACAGACAGTCCACATCCCTTATACTGAAGATGATCAGAAACTATGCACATATTGAGTGTGGTTGCTGACTGAGAACATGCTGCAGTAGACCATCAGAGACCGAGAACATGTTACTCAATTTGCTGGAGATCACACACATTATTATAATTAATATTATTATACTGGATTTATATAGTGCCGACAGTTTGCGCAGCACTTTAAAACATTAGGGAAGACCGTACAATTACAATACAATTCAATACAGGGGGGAATCAGAGAGACTTGCTCCTTAGAGCTTACAATCTAGGAGGGAGGGTCAAGTTATACAAAAGGGTAATAGTTGTGGGGGGGTGAGCTGATGGAGAAAATAAAAGAACAGTTGTTAGATGGGGGCAGGATAGGCTTCTCTGAAGAGGACATTTTTCAGGGATTGCCTAAAAGTGGATACATTTGGAGACAGTCTGACAGATTGTGGCAGGGAATTCCAGAGGATGGGAGAGGCTCGGGAGAAGTTCTGGAGGCAGATATGGGAGGAGGTGATGAGGGAGCTAGAGAGCAGGAGGTCTTGGGAGGAACGAAGAGGCGATGAGGTATTTTGAGACTAGGCTAGTGATGTAGTTGGGGGCAGAGTTGTGGATGGCTTTGTAACTTATCGTAAGTATTTTGAATTTAATTTGTTGGGCGAGGGGCAGCCAATGGAGGGATTGGCAGAGAGGGGTAGCAGACACTGAGCCGTTTGTAAGGTGGATGAGTCTGGCAGCAGCATTCATGATGGACTGAAGGGGGGATAGTCTATTTAAAGGTAAGCCAATGAGGAGGGAGTTGCAGTAGTCAAGGCAAGAGAGAATCATGGAGTGAATCAGTAGCTTTGTGGTTTCATTGGTTAGAAAGGGACGAAATTTAGAGATGTTGCGGAAGTTGAGGCGGCAAGCTTTGAAAGTGATTAGATGTGGGGCCGAAAGACGAGCTTTTGACAGATAAGTCAGTGGAAGAGACACGTAGGGGAGGAAATATAAGCTCGATTTTGGACAAGTTGAGTTTGAGGAAGTGGTTAGACATCCATACAGATATGTCTGTTAGTGATGCGTGAGGAGATTGATGGAGTGAGTTGATGGGTGGAGAGATAGATTTGGGTGTCGTCGCCGTAGAAATTATATTAAAAGCCGTGAGAGGCTATTAGCTCACCCAGGGAAGAGGTGTAGATTGAAAATAAGAGGTCCGAGAACAGAACCTTGGGGGACCCCGACAGAGAAGGGAAGAGGAGAGGTGGAAGTATAATTGTAAGTGACACTGAAAGTGCATTGGGATAGGTAGGATGAGAGCCACTGAAGAGTACAGTCACGGAGACCGAGGGAGTAAAGTTTGAGGAGGAGGGGGTGGTCAACCATGTCAAAGGCAGCTGAAAGGTCCAGAATTAGGAGTACAGAATAGTGTCCATTGGTTTTTGCAGTTAGTAGGTCATTTGTAAGTTTTAAAAGAGCAGTTTCTGTGGAGTGTTGAGGGGGAAATCCAGATTGAAGGGGATCAAGAAGGTTATTCTTAATGAGGTGAATTAAGGTGCACATATTAAGGTGCATTAAGTTGTACACATTGCATCCTGCTTACAATTCAGAGCTCTACATTTGTGCTTCCTCCAGTCAACTTGTAAATTATTGTCCACTCATAGATGTTACCCATAGCAAGATTCATTATAAAAGATAAAAAAAGATCACGAGAAGATAAAAGGGAGGGAGAACACAGAAAAATTAAGAAAGTATACAAACATAAAACTAAACCATTTAACTAGCAGAAGACAGTCAAAAATATTTTTCATCCACTCACCTTAGTTTTGATTCTGGCAAAGTGCCCCCATCTATTGGCACTACTAATTTATCAGCAAGTCAGACATCCAGATTGACAGTCCCATGGTAAGGGGACAGCAAGTGTGCAGCCCACTGCTAGGCTGATACCAGCTTACATGTTATGCAGCACTGCATGACTGACCAAAGTTTTGCTGCCTGACACTCTTTGGAAACCCTGGGTTTCAGTAGAGGGTGCCTGTCCAGGAAGGATTGTGTGCAACCTTAAATGCACTTATACTTTTTTCAGCCTCCTGATTTCTCACAGGAGTTTTATAAAAAGTTGTGGTTATCAGAAGGGTAATTCCTGGATTGGCCTGGAGCTGTGCAGCCTCTCTTAAAAATCATCTCGAACCTGCACTGTGACTTTCATCTATGCACAACCTACATTCCAAATGTCTGTTTGCATCCCAAACTTCCTGATGGAAGACTATTCATTGAAATCGGTGAAGTTTGGACAGTGCATGTGCAGTGTAGGGGGTGGGACACTGTGCAGGACATTGAAGATTTTGAAAAAAGATTTAGTGTCAGCAAGGTGTAGAGCTAAGTCTACTTGAAGTTGCATTTTAGGCAAGTAGAATTGTAGCTTTGGGACTGAGACCTTATTGAGTCATAACTAAGGTGATAAACAAACCTCATGTTGTTATAAGGGGAGGCATAAGAAGAGAAACCCTGGAATCTTACAGGTGATGGGGGAAAAAAAAATATATGTAAATAAGCAAAAAGAATGGGGGGGGGGTAATGAATAGTGTGATTGGTATGACAAGTGCCCAAAAGTAATAAAATATTATACTTTATTTGAAATGTATAAAAATAGAATCTTTAAAACAATGGACAGTACATACAAAATACCTAGACCATATAGATGAATGTTCTGAGTTAAAGAAGCATACATATACAAGGTACATAGGAACCCAACATGTTTTGGATTAAAAATGCAATTCCTGGGGGGCAGGAGGCGGAGCCTAGCAGAGCAGACATGCATTGTTAGAGCTCCACACCGCTGAGGAGAGAAGAGAAGGACAAAGCGGAGCCTGCAGGCTCAAAAGGTATCCATTTGAACCTTTTTGCCCCAGGGAACAAACTGTGAAAGTTTGGGCAGGAAATATGGTACTGGGAGGAAACCGTGGCAGAAATAAAAATCACCTCACAAAGAGCTCACAGGCACTCACTGCAGCTGAAGCAGCTCCAGTCACCTCACAAGATACAACATCAGGGCGCTCTCACAGACAGAAAATATCACAGCAAGACTCCATTTGAGTCAGATACAGAACAAATCCTCTCACAAACTTCTCCACAAGCCTCCTCAGTATCCCCAGTAATATTATTACAATTTGAAAAGATGCTTCATAAGGCTTTAAAACAAACCTCAGACCAAATAACAAAAAGCCTAACCAAAGAAATAAGAGAGCTGGGAAACCGCACCGCAGCCTTAGAAATAAAAATGGATGAAATTGAAATTACAACCCAAGAAAATATAACAGAATTGGAACAATTAAAAAAAGAGAATTTAATACTTCAAACTAAGCTCGAAGATTACGAAAATAGAGCCAGACGTTCAAACTTGCGCATAAGGGGAATACCTGAAACTGTGACAGACCTGCAATCTACTATTACTGCTCTATTATAAGAACTTAAGCCAGATATCCCTATTGAATGTTTAGAACTGGACAGAGTACACAGAGCCGTCACAGCCAAAAAGAAAGATGGACCCCCACGTGATATAATCACAAAATTTCATTATTACAGAACGAAAGAACAAATACTAATTGCTGCAAGAGAAAAAAAGGAACTTAATTTTCAAGGACACAATTATCAAATTTTTGCTGACCTATCCCAACTTACTATTACTAAAAGACGATCCATGAAACCCCAACTAATGGAACTGCAACGCCACAACATTATGTATCAATGGGGCTTCCCCTTTTCAGTCAGATTTAACTACCAAGGTACAATTTACAGAAGCAGATCAGCAGATGAACTACAACAAACCCTTTTAAAATTAAATCTGACAGAACCCACAAGCAGCAACTCTCCCACACGCAGAAGAATGGCATCATCTTCACCTTCAGGCAGCACCCAGAAAATTTCAGAACAAAATGGGAATCATAATTCTCACAAAAGAGGCCGTTATGCCACATCATCCATGGACCAAGAAGATTCAATGGACTGACATCCTAATTCCTGATATCTCTTCATTTATTATACTAAGAGATGGTTCTCTATAAAAAACCTATATTTATAACTGAATGTAACTGCATTCTGATAGTCACACACTGTGTGGGTTCAATACATTCCAGTTATATTTCTTATTACTTCTGATTCATATAGCCTTAGAATATATAAGTGAAATAAGGAAATTCATGTTCAGTTATAAATTATCAGGTAATAACAATAGATTTATTAATTTTTAGGACAAATATGTTCAATAATCCAGAAGTAATGGAAGCTTTTTCTTTCTTTTCTTAAAACAAATATATTATTACCTAGTAATAGTTCCTAGAATTATGTTTTTGTTTATTTTAATCTGAAGCAATACAACCTCAATTTTATGAGTTAACATATCTAAACAGTTACATATGAATAAAATATGTAATTGTTTACTCTAAAAGGGTTAAAATCCCAAAATAATTCAAACTATCTTCATCAATACCAAAGTTATTAACACTACCTTTCTAACTGAATTATTTAGCCTAGGGCAAGACTAACCATATACAACCACCCTGGAATAAATCATTTCAACAAAAACTATATTCTGCACTCCAATTAATGAAACATCATTTTGATGTCTTTTGACATAGCACTTCTCTCCTGTAAGCGGAAGATCCGTGTACCCCCATTAGCCCTCCTCATTCTCCCAACCATATTATGTGGGAGTGTGACGAAGGCACTTATTCCCCTGAGAGAGATATTTATTCTCTTTCACGGGTAAATTGTGATTACTTGCAAAAAATAATTTATACAATGTATCATCTAATCTCATATGTTTTTTGTTTACTCTTTACTCCAGAATTCACTGGTTTCTTTTCTATCTATTCATCTCTTCAGTCCACACAGGTTGATCTGCGCAGTCAGCTCTGCATAACAAAAAGTAAGTCAAAACTATTTGATCTATTGCCATGGCACCACTGAATATACTTTCCCTGAATGTTCAGGGAATAAATGTCCCTCAGAAAAGGACCAAAGCCTTCCGTACTTTCCATAACAAGAAGGCTCACATAGTATGCCTCCAAGAAACACACTTCACCAAAGATTCTACTCCAAAATATATTTCTCCTTTTTATCAACAAATTTACACGGCTTCTGCCTGTACCAAGCAAAGGGGAACTCTAATTGCATTTCACCGATCCACACCATTCACCTTATCATCAGAAATTAAAGACCCAGAAGGTAGATACCTGATACTCATGGGTTATATAATGGATACAGCAATCACAGTGATTTCCTACTACGCTCCTAACAAACAACCTACACCATTCCTCTCACATATATTACAAGTGATTAATACACACAAAATAGGAACAGTGATAATGTGTGGGGATTCGAACCAGGTCCTCCTCCCATTTCTAGATAAATCACCTTTTACACCATCCAAAATAACCTCTAGATTACCTTTTTCTCAACTTCTTTCCAAATACAATCTGGTAGATTCATGGAGAGAAAGTAACCCAATGAAAAAGAAATTCACTTATTTCTCGCACCCTCATCAAACTTTCACCAGAATAGATCATATTTTTCTAACAATAGGAATGATACCAGAAATTATTGCATCAGATATAATTCCGATTCCGTGGTCTGACCATAATGCAGTATACACTACTATAGCCTCAGCCATACCAAAAGCGCATGACCCAACGTGGTACTTACCGGATATAATGCTCAAACACCCACTACATCAGATGGCCATTGAACAAGCTTTAAAGGAATACATATCAATTAATAATACAACAGACATCTCCCCAATAACACTGTGGGAAGCTCATAAGCCTGTCTTGCGTGGTACAATACAAAGACAAATGGCACTATTTAAACGGGAACGCAAAAATCTAGCAAAAAAACTAGAACTCAATTTTAATGCAGCCTACATATCATTTCAAGATAATCCATCTCAGAGTACAAAATCTCATCTGGAAAAATCTAGATTGGAATATGATCTATTTCTCACTGAGTCAGTTGATAAATCCCTCAAATGCTCCAAACACAATTTCTACATGAATACAAACAAACCAGGTACATATTTGGCGCGGGCATTAAATTCAACTAACAAATCTTTCAAACCAATACGTTTGAAATTATCAAAAAATGTTTACACTTGTAATCCAGTTAAAATAGTCCATAAATTTCACTCACATCTCGCAACTTTATACAAGACAAACAATGAATTTAATCCTACAGAGGCTGAATCCTTCTTCTCAAAAATAACCTTACCTGAGTTATCTCAGAATCAAAAAAGCAGTTTGGATGAGCCTATAACTATAGATGAAGTTGCTAACGCCATAAAAGACCTACAACTTAACAAAAGACCAGGCCCAGACGGCTACTCGGCTTTATACTATAAAACATTCTCAGAAATACTCTCTCCCATTCTCACTGAAACTTTTAACAAACTTCTAGATGGACATTCTTTTCGGCAAGAAACACTAATGGCAATTGTTTGTATGATCCCAAAACCCCTTTCTGATGATACTTCCTGTGTGAATTATCGGCCTATCTCTCTGTTAAACCTCGATATTAAATTATTAGCAAAAATAATAGCAAAACGCCTCAATAGCATTATAGGAAAATTAATACATAGAGATCAAGTAGGCTTCATGCCAAATAGACAGGCAGGCGATAATATACGCAGGGCAGTGTTATTGGCACATATTGCTAAAAAACGGAAAATCCCTTTATGTTTTCTATCTCTCGATATTAAGAGGGCATTTGACACAGTATTCTGGCAATATATGCAATATTCATTACAAAAATGGGGTTTTGGACCCCACTTTTTAACATGGATCAAAGCATTATATAATAAACCCAAAGCCTATATAAAATATGCTGGATACAAATCTGAAGCCTTTAATATCGAAAGAGGTACCCGACAGGGTTGCCCATTATCTCCCTTATTATTTGCCCTTATACTCGAACCCATGGCCCAATACATCAGAACAAACCAAACTATAACTGGCATTGAAGTAGGAGGTATTACACACAAATTATGTATATTTGCAGACGATATATTACTTTTTCTATCATCACCACAGGTCTCTGGTCCTAACTTAATACCAGCTCTTGATGGATTTGCAGCCCTATCCGGCCTTATGATTAATCCTAAGAAATGCCTAGTGCTTAATATTTCACTCACAAACATGGAATTGATCCCGGCTAGGGCTGCACTCCCATTCACATGGGCAGAAAAATCAATCCCATATCTTGGAATTCATTTAACAGCATCTCATTCTGACTTATTCTCAACCAATTATCCTCCTGTATTAAGACAGATCACAAATCTAATAAAACAATGGTCGCAACTTCCTTTATCCTGGATAGGGAAGATTAATGCAATCAAAATGACTATTCTACCCAAATTGCTTTATCTATTCAGAGTCCTCCCTATTCCAATTCCTTCCTATTTTTTGAGAATAGTACAAAAAAGAGCAACTTCGTTTATATGGGGCTCTTCTAAACCACGTATACCTATACACACACTACATCTTCCCAAAAATAAAGGAGGCCTGGGATACCCTAATTTTACTAACTACTACAGAGCAGCACATTTGGCCAGTCTGTCCAAATACCATGCAAAACAGGAAATGCCATTATGGGTATTTATAGAGGCTTCAGAAAATGACCCTCTATTAATATCAAATTTATTATGGCTTGATCCTAAAGACCGCTTTAAAATTCATAATCCCATAACTAAACACTTCTTATCTCCCTGGGATAAACTAAAAACCAAATATCAGTTACAATCTCCACACAATCCTCTCCTTTCTTTTATCAGAAATCCGGCCTTTTATCCGGCATGGATCTACCCAAATTCTTTTAAAGCTTGGACAGCATCAGGCATTCAGACACTAAATGACTTCATAGCATCTAAATCATTCCTTTCATTCCCATCGCTTAGAGAAAAATATGATCTACCAAACTCTGAGATATTTAGATATCTCCAAATCAAAAATTTCTATACACCATTCCTAAAGGGGGATACACCATTATCCCAATTATCCATTTTTGAATCAATCTGTACAAAAGATCCATTTGCTAAAGGTACAATTTCATCACTTTATAATCAATTATATGGAGTAGCAAATCTTAATAGACCCTCTTACGTTCAGAGGTGGGAGGGGGACCTGGGACGAACTTTAGAAGACACGGACTGGTCTAACATATGGCTCACATCTAAGTCATCTTCACCCAACATCTTAGCACTGGAGACAAATTATAAAGTCCTAACTCGCTGGTACCTTGTACCCGCTAGAGTGGCAAAATATTCACCTAATACCTCAGCTCTTTGTTTTCGAGGATGCCCAGAAATAGGCACATATTTACACATATGGTGGACGTGCCCAGTAATCCAAACCTTCTGGAAGGAAGTCTTCGTGATTGCATCTAAAATATTTAAAAAAATAATACAACCAGATCCATATTTAACTTTACTTAATCTAAAACCGGAATGGTTAACACTCTCTCAATTCAAACTTATGATCCAACTAATAACGGCTGCAAAACAAACAGTGGCCAAGGCATGGAAATCTCCTACATTGGTACTAGCAGAAACAATTCACAGAATGAATAATACAATGTCCCATGCTAAGATGGTAGCCATCGATCAAAATCAAATTCCAAAATTTGAAAAACTTTGGCATCCTTGAATAAAACAACAGTTCCTGTCAAACTTCAATGACTCTGTCCTGTTGCCACGGTAACAGATTAAATGACTTACAGAGACACCCATTCTAAGGCTTCAAAGAGAACTAAAAAGAATAATAAACTGACGAGCGGGACAACCTTGTGGACCATACCTCTACCTTTCAACCCTTTTTCTTCTTTCTCTTTCCTTTTCTCCACCTTATGATTAAAGCTCATTATCAGAATTTATTTGACCTATATACACTCTACTTGTAAACAATATGTATAGTAGGTATAAATCATTTAAATACCTACAAAAGTAACTAAGGAAATGATATATATCTTTAATTTAGGTTTACGTGAACCCAATGTTTAATATTTGAAATTTCATGATATTTACCTATATAAACCCTACTGTAAAACAATGAGCTTACTTTATAGATCCTTGTAAACTTACTTTATGTATCTTTATAACATTGTATACTCAATAAACTTCTTTTGACAAGGAAAAATGCAATTTCTTCTTCAGGGGTTTCCTGTGAGGGTAATTGTATGATCTGGTGGGGTACATAGGTAAAGTATACCAATCATTAGTACATATATATACCGTATTTATCGGCGTATAACACGCACTTTTTTCCCCTTAAAATCAGGGGAAAGTCGCAGGTGCGTGTTATACGCCGATCCCCTGCGATCCCGAGCTGTCAAAAGTTAAAAATCGCCGACCGCGATTTGAAAATGGCGCCGCCGGCGCCAAAATACACAGAGCCGGTCCTCGGCTCTTTCCGGCGGCGCTCGTTTACTTTCGGTTTCACTCGTAGCCCCGAGCGGAGCTATCCGAACCTACTCGGATAGCTCCGCTCGGGGCTACGAGTGAAACCGAAAGTAAACGAGCGCCGCCGGAAAGAGCCGAGGACCGGCTCTGTGTATTTCGGCGCCGGCGGCGCCATTTTCAAATCGCGGTCGGCGATTTTGAGGCACAGCAGCAGGGACAGGGGATCGAAGGCTGCACTGGGGCAAGGCTGCACTGGGGAAGGCTGCACTGGGGCAAGGCTGCACTGGGGCAAGGCTGCACTGGGGCAGGCTGCACTGAGAAGGCTGCACTGACAAGGCTGCACTGACAAGGCTGCACTGACATGGCTGCACTGGGGCAAGGCTGCACTGGGGAAGGCTGCACTGAGAAGGCTGCACTGACATGGCTGCACTGACATGGCTGCACTGGGGCAAGGCTGCACTGGGGAAGGCTGCACTGGGGCAAGGCTGCACTGGGGCAAGGCTGCACTGGGGCAGGCTGCACTGAGAAGGCTGCACTGACAAGGCTGCACTGACATGGCTGCACTGGGGCAAGGCTGCACTGGGGAAGGCTGCACTGAGAAGGCTGCACTGACATGGCTGCACTGACATGGCTGCACTGACATGGCTGCACTGGGGAAGGCTGCACTGATATGGCTGCACTGAGAAGGCTGCAATGATGGGCATTTAAATGTAAGTTTTTTTCCCTTCAACTTCCCTCCTAAAAGTTTTTTTTTCCTTAAAATTCCCTCCTAAATTGGGGTGCGTGTTATACGCCGGTGCGTGTTATACGCCGATAAATACGGTAATTCACATATCTCGTAAGTATAAATGGCAAGAAATAGGAGCTTGGGAAAGTAGAAGCTATATGCAAAAAGGGGGGGGAGAGGGGACTTACTCATTCACAGAATTGTATGCATATCCCGGCTGGACTATGACTTGATAGCTTTCGGATGATGTTCCAAACCTCAGTCACCACAGCATCAATTACGCACCATATTTGAATATACAAGGCCCATAGGCTTATATATTGGAAGCCAAAATTTGAGGGTAGTGTGGAATCCCTGTAGTATGTATAAGCAGGAGATCTATAGGCCCCATAGATGCGTACAAAAAACAAACACGATAAGTCATCAGCGTCCACAAGGAACAGCAGAAAAGGAAGAGGGGAATGTGCGTCCCTGAATATAAATATATAATGTGATATGAGTATAAAAAAATGAAATAATGAGCAGAATATACCAAAACAAAGGTAAAATAACCAATGTGCAGTAAGTATAATTGCATCCACCCAAGGCATACTGTCATGCTGAAATTTTGAATCATAAAGGTGTGATGTAAACATATATGTGTAAATTCATGTAGTAAACAGGAGGGTATGGAGAGGTAACAAATGGGCTGGCCTGGAAGATATGGGCTATCATATACCAGGTTTACTCTGCAATACAGCCATTACAATTAAAAAACTGTGTTTGTGGAGTAAATCAATAATTTTAACCCCAATATATATAAATACATATCTGTTGGTATGGCGTATAGTCAGAGTGAAAAACTGCATAGAAAAAATAAATAATAATACATCATTTTAGTATGATAAAGCCTAATACTTACTTTAATTTTCAATATGTCAGAAAAGTCACCCTCATCCTATATGTGCAGTCTAGGTGAGCAGCACAACTATGTGTTTGCATCTAGGGGTTTAAAAGTCAGCTGAGTGAGGATAATCCCGCCTATGATGGGCGGGGAGTTTGTAGTGCTAGCCATATGTGTAATGCACTAGGGGGGCGGGCAAGGTCCGGCGTCACTAACTCCCCAGCTGATCAGTGTCAGCAGAGTAGGTACTGTGCGCTGGAAACTGTTCCCTCTGCGCGGCGGCATCCGGCGCTCACCGCGTCATGAGGCGCGATGACGTCAGACGTCGCAGCGCCGCCGACACGGGAGGAGGGAGCTCACTTAGGGCCGGTCCAGAGAGCAGCCGTATCGCGCGTGCGTGAACGGCCGATCCGATGGACCATCAGGAGCTCTAAAGGAGGCCCCACTATCAGAGGATGTGGGGCCTACCCGTGCCGGTGGACATAGTGCCGATAATTAACATGAATCAACTCACCCTGGGGCGATCACTCCTTGATGGAGAAAATACCATAATGAAACGGCTTACCATATGTGTGGGAAATCTGATGCTGCAGGCTGGAAAGGGGGACAATAACATGTCAAGCACGGTCCGACCATGAATGACAGGGGCAAGGCACAGACGACATGGCTCTGTCCTGAGTGGCTCTGTCACGAGTGATGCGCAGTTTCACCGATGCAGTTATCAATTCTGATCATGTCTTCTCTGCTCTTTTACAGGTAATTGTCTCCTATCTCCTATCCAACTGTACATCCCTACTGAACTGACATTGCTGAGTCTGCTGTTAATATTTTTGGTAATTGTCTCCTGCTGCCATATCTTTAAACTTCCATATTTACTGCTAGCTCTATAACGAACACACTGCAATAGCAATATTACTGGTGATTGATTCTCAACTCCATGTGGCTTGAGTGATCAAGAGAGGTAATTAGCTTTACGACCCTAGCCTGTGTCTGTAGCTGGTCTGGCCCTGGCCATCTCCTCCCCATATTCAGGTGTCTCACATCAGACCCAATAATGACCAACTGAGAAATGCATCCCAGCTTAGTCTCTCTATAAATTTATGGCAGCTTATGGGGTGGCGCAGATGACATGGCTCTGTCCTGAGTGGCTCTGTCACAAGTGATGCACAGTTTCACCAATGCAGTTTAACGAAAGCAGGATAACTAAAGCTGCATGAACAACATGAACTCTGCTCCACTCTGCAAGACGACAAGCAAACCAGCTTTGACATTTATTTTATATTAGGTTAGTTTCCCCCTCTCTATCCACTAACATGCTCCTCATTCTCTTCCTTCTCACATTGGTGTCTTCTATCCTCAAATTATCTTTACTCTACCCCTCCTCTCTTCCCTGCAGCATGCACATTTCACCCTCACTCCTACCCTCTCCCTACTATGGCACCCATCATCTCATGCAGTTGCTGCACCCACATGCTGATATAAACACCAGGGCCTCTAGACATGTGCGCTCATGCACATCCCACTCCCACCTTACCTTCCTCACCCTCCTCCTTCTCCTAGTCTCAGGTGACATTTCTCCTAATCCTGGTCCGCCATTTTCCAAATGCAAGCCACATATCCAATACCCCTCCCCCTCTGGCAACCACCACAATCCACTCAGTTTATTTTCTAACCCCCTTGCTTCCTCAAAGCAGCCCACCAATCTCATGTGCCCTTTGGAACGCCCGCTCCATCTGTAACAAGCTAACATCTGTACATGACCTCTTCATCTCTCATGGCTTGAACATACTGGCCATAACAGAAACCTGGCTTCAAAATTTTGACTCAGCTTCTCCTGCTGCCCTCTCCCATGGTGGTCTCCATTGGACTCACTCCTCCAGACCCAACAGACAGAAAGGAGGTGGAGTTGGCTTCCTTCTGTCCCCACAAAGCACCTTCCAAGTCCTTCCTGTCCCTCCCTCTCTATCCCTCTCTTCTTTCGAGATGCACTGTATTCGTCTGTTTTCTCCCATTTCTCTGAGGATTGCAGCAATTTATAGGCCTCCAGGACCAGTATCGCGCTTTCTTGATGACTTTGCTGCCTGGCTACCCTACTTTCTCTCCTCTGAAATACCCACCATTATTCTTGGTGACTTTAACATTCCTGTCAATGTTAACAGCCCAACTACAGCTAAACTTCTCGACTTAACCTCATCTTTTGACCTAACCCAATGGACACATACTTCCACTCACTCCAATGGTAATACCTTGTATTCTCCCATCTCTGCAACCCTGGCAACCTCACCAACACCCCCTTTCCTCTATCTGATCACAACCTCATTACTTTCACTGTATCCTTGCCTCCAACCACCCATCCCTCCAAGCAGAAAACAATTACTTGTAGAAACCTTCGCCACTTTAACCCTTCTCTTCCCTATTCTGCTACTGACCACCTATATGACATAATCTCTCCCCTGTCCTGTCCTGTCCACTTCTGTCTACAACAGTTCACTCCCATCTTCACTAGATGCACTTGCTCCTCTAACCACACGCAGAATCAGGCCCCGACCGTTACAACCCTGGCAAACTGACAACACTAGAAATCTCAAGAGACATTGTCGTGCTCTTGAACGACTGTGGCATAAAACCAAATGCCTGCAAGACTTCACCCTATATAAATCTGCCCTTCTAAAATACAATTCATGCCTCCATGCTGTCAAACAAGCCTACTTTGTCTCTCTTATAAATTCCTTGTCATCCAGTCCCCGTCGGCTCTTCTCAACCTTTAACTCTCTGCTTCGCCCACCACCCCCTCTACCCACTAACTCACTCACTGCTCAAGAGATTGCCAATCACTTCAAAGACAAGATCGATGCAATTTGTGAGGACATCTCCACTGTGCGTACGTCTTCCCCACCCATCATACCTTGCCTAGCAACACATTCAACACTCTCCTCTTTTGAATTAGCTACTATGGGAGAGGTTACAAAAATTTTCTCGGATGCCCACCTAACCAATTGTCCCTTGGATCCTGTTCCCTCACAACTACTACGGTCACCCTCTTCTTTTATCCTATGCTCCCTCACCCACATCTTCAATATCTCCCTCTCTAGTGGCATTTTCCCCTCCCCTCTAAAACATGCGCAGATCACTCCCATTCTTAAAAAGCCCTCACTGGACCCTACCAACCTGAACAACTTAAGACCCATCTCATTACTCCCATCCGTCTTAGCTCCTACCTCAATGAAAATAACCTTCTTGACCCCTTACAGTCCGGCTTTCGCTCGCAGCACTCCACGGAAACTACCTTACTAAAACTCACTAACGATTTACTAACTGCTAAAACCAACAGCCAGTACTCCATACTCCTACTACTTGACCTCTCTGCGGCCTGTGATACTGTTGACCACCCGCTCCTTCTCAATAAACTACATTCCCTTGGCCTCCGAGATTCTGCTCTATCCTGGTTCTCTGGCTATTTATCACAGCGCTCCTTCAGTGTCACCTACAACTCTGTCTCCTCCTCTCCATTGCCCCTTTCTGTGGGGGTCCCCCAAGGATCGGTTCTTGGACCCCTTCTCTTCTCTATCTACACCTCCTCCCTTGGTCACTTAATAACTGCCCACGGCTTCCAATACCACTTATATGCTGATGACACCCAAATCTATCTGTCTACTCCTCACCTCACTCCTTCAGTCTCCTCTCGCATTACTAACTTACTAACTGACATATCAGCATGGATGTCGCACCACTTCCTTAAACTAAATCTCTCTAAAACTGAGCTATTAATATTCCCCCCCGCCCGTGCCCCCCTCCATGACTTTTCCATCAAAATCAACAATGCAACCATCAGTCCCTCCCCTCACGCCAGTGTACTAGGTGTAATCCTAGACTCTGACTTGTCATTTCAGCCTCAAATCCAATCGCTGTCAAATGTTTGTAGAATTCACCTCCGTAACATCTCTAAAATTCGCCCTTTTTTAACAAATGAAACCACCAAGCTCCTCATTCACTCCCTTGTTATCTCTCGCCTTGACTATTGCAACTCCCTTCTCATTGGCTTACCTCTCCATAGGCTATCCCCTCTTCAGTCTATCATGAATGCTGCTGCCAGACTTATCCACCTTACCAACCGCTCAGTGTCTGCCAACCCTCTACTTCAATCCCTACACTGGCTCCCAATCACCCAGCGAATTAAATTCAAAATTCTAACCACAACATACAAAGCCATTCACAACTCTGCCCCAAGCTACATCACTAATCTTGTCTCCAAATATCACCCAAATCGACCTCTCCGCTCTTCTCAAGACCTCCTGCTTTCAAGCTCTCTCATCTCCTCCTCCCATGCTCGTCTCCAGGATTTCTCCAGAGCCTCTCCCATCCTCTGGAACTCGCTACCTCCATCTATCCGGCTATCCCCTACTCTTGCTATCTTCAGGCAATCCCTAAAAACTCATCTCTTCAGGAAAGCCTATCACGTCTCCAACTAATCTCCTACCACTTCCACCAGCTCATTTCCCACAGTTACAACCTTTTGTACCACCTGCCCACCCTATTAGATTGTAAGCTCTTCTGAGCAGGGCCCTCTTAATCCTATTGTATTGTATTGTATTGTATTATAACTGTATTGTCTCCCTTTTATATTGTAAAGCGCTGCGTAAACTGTTGGCGCTATATAAATCCTGAACAATAATAATAATAATAATAATGAATCCCTAAGACATACATAATTAGATAATTACAATGTATAGCAATACATGCGAATAATACATATGAGACATTCATAAGACATGCATAATTAAGTAACTAGAATGTATAGCAATACCTACAGATAGTACTGCTGGTTGAAAAGAGAAGGAAAACCACATGTCAAACAAGGTCCAACTATGAATATGTCATACAAGAATACATGAGACATACAATATTAAATAATAAATGTGTATAACAATACATACAGATAATATATATGATATAACATATTTATAAAGATGAAAATTGTAGCGTTAGCATCTTTATACAGCATAAGTCTCATGTAGTAATCACAGTAATGCTTGAGTATAATATTGTCAGTTTGTACAACCTATTTTTAAAGCAAAGGTCAAATTGCAACATCATATACTGTGAATTACACAGGTATGTCTGTGATTATATCTAAGGGCATTGTTATTGCTAGGCAGTATATCAATAGAGTCTATTTGGGTGGTTATAGATCCCCTTCGTAGCACCCTGACGTAAAGCCTTGTAGGAATGGTTTAAAACTTAATATTTCGTTTAGGCCTGGAGGTGAGGTGGCGTTCAGGTTTGAAATCCACCTCATTTCTCTTTGAAGAAGCAATTTATTTAGATCTCCACCTCTAGGAGTTTGGTGTAGGCGGTCCAGTACTAAGACTGAGATCTTCGGAAAGTGTTCATTATGAACTAATGCTATGTGGCGACCCCATGGAAAATCTGGATCTTTTGTTTTCATGGCCGCTATGTGTCGGTATAGGCGCTTACACAGTTTCTGGATGGTTTTGCCAACATAATAACACCACACTCGCACTGTATTAAATACACTACGAGTGTGGTCTGACAGTTGGCGTAATGTTTCGGGGAAAAAATCCACCCATTAGGAAGGCGTGGATTTTTATTTGTGTTGATATACCTACAGTAGCCACATGAGCCGCATGGAAAAGTGCCAAGGGTGTTACAGGGGTCACCACGGGTCAGTCCTTTGAATTTGCTCTTAACTAAACTATCTCCAACAGAAGTGTTACCTCTGAAAGTGACTAGAGAGTTGGGGGAAACAAAGGGACCCACTACTGGGTCATTGGTCAAGACATGCCAATATTTAGCAAGAATATGCCTTATCTCTGTATGTTCGTTTGAAAACGTAGTAATGATCCTAGTGTACGGATTGGTGTTGCGAGTAGGTCTGTTCTGTGATTGTAACAAGTCTTGTCTATCCTGGCTGTTAGCCTTGTTAAAGGCACGTTTTAAACATCTGTGGCTATAGCCTCTATTCAAGAGACGGTTTTTCAGAGCTCTGGCTTCTCGCAAGAAGTCGTCATTATTGGAGCAGTTACGTTTATCCTGAGGAATTGGCTGAATGCAATAGAGTTGATTAATGGTCTCGGATGGAAACTATCCGAGTGTAGAATAGTATTCCCCGAGGTGGGTTTGCAGTGGAGTTTGCAAGCTAAAGACTTGTCTGTGTCCTTGAATATCTCAACGTCCAAGAAGGTTATGGATGTGTAGTCGTAGGTCATTGTAAAGTTTAAATTGAATTTGTTACAGTTTAATGTGGTTAAGAAGTTATGAAGTAAGTCAATTGATCCCTCCCATAGGATGAGGATGTCATCGATGTACCTGCGCCACATGGTGATATGGCGCAGGTACATAGAGAGAACCCCATCACTGAATAAGGTCTTCTCCCATTCCCCCAGGTACAGATTGGCGTAGCCAGGGGCACAACAGTTGCCCATGGCTACGCCCTGCACCTGGAGGAAGTATTGTCCATGAAAACTGAAGACATTATGTTGAAGTATATAGTCCAATGCCTGTAGTATAAACTCATTAAATGGTTTTTCAGAGGGAGTAGTTTGTGATAGAATTTTCTGGATACACGCTAATCCCTTATTGTGCAGTATAGAGCTATACGATGTTTTAACATCAATAGAGACCAGAATAGTGTGGTCAGATACTCGGATTCCATTAATGATTTGAAGTAGGTGGATCGTGTCTCTTATATAAGATGGTAAGGAGGACACTAATGGTCTAAAATGTTCGTCCACCACTTTTGATAGGTTTTCGGTGATGGATCTATTGCCCGACACAATGGGTCTGCCTGGGGGGTCCTTCGGATTCTTGTGAATCTTGGGGAGGGAATAAAATGTGGGAATGACTGGAAATGTAGTACGGATAAATTTCCACATTTGGTTGGAAATTATATTATTGTTTAATGCTCGATCAACGAGGATATAAAATTCCGTAATTGCTTGGAATTCAATAGATCTGTACTAGGGATGAGCTTCGAGTTCGAGTCGAACTCATGTTCGACTCGAACATTGGCTGTTCGCAAGTTCGCCGAACAGCGAAAAATTTGGGGTGTTCGCGGCAAATTCGAATGCCGCAGAACACCCTTTAAAAGTTTGGAATTTAGGGGGAACCCCACGTCATTTTTTTAAAAAATTTGGCCGGGGTTCCCCTTAATATCCATACCAGACCTGAAGGGCCTGGTATGGAATTTAGGGGGACTCCCACGTCATTTTTTTTTAAAATTGTGGTTTGGGGTTTCCCTGTGGGGAATTCCCATGCCGTTTTTATCAATGAACTTCTATGTGTATTGTCGGCAATGCAATAGCTGCGAGTAGTTTTAAATGGGTTTTTTCCTTCAAAATGTCATTTTGCTGTCAGACTGTTCTAAACACGGGAAACATGCGCCCCTTTACAGGCATACTATAGACACCCCCCAGGTACGAAATTTAAAGGGATATTACACTTTTATTGTTTGACTTTAAGCATTATTAAAATCACTGCTCCTGAAAAAACGGCCATTTTTAAAACTTTTTGTTGCATTGATCCATGTCCCCTGGGGCAGGACCCGGGTCCCCAAACACTTTTTATGACAATACCTTGCATATAAGCCTTTAAAATTAGCACTTTTGATTATTCATGTTCGTGTCCCTTAGACTTTAACGGTGTTCGCGTGTTCGAGCGAACTTTTTCCTGTTCGCATGTTCTGGTGCGAACCGAACAGGGGGGTGTTCGGCTCATCCCTAGTCTGTACCAATCCGTATTATTAAGTATTTTCATACACATAGATATATACTTCTCGTTATTCATCAGAACGATGTTTCCGCCCTTATCTGAGGGTTTGATAACCAAATTTGGATTTTTGGCTAACTCATTGAGGGCTGTTTGTTCATTGATTGTTAAGTTCTCAAGTACTTTGGAATTTGTGCTCATACTTTTAATCTCTTGAGTAATTAATTTTAAGAAGGTAGCTATACCATGGTTAGAACTCGGAAAGGGGTAAAGGTCAGAATTTTTCTTTAATTTGGAAGCTGTTTGTGTTGTCATTGTGGGGTTACCGGATTCATTTAAAAAAGACTCCAAATCGATAGTATCGATGAGGTCTCGAGTGTCACTCTCTTCTAGGAGTGCATTTAAGTCCGCTAGTGCTTGACGTTCTCTAATTGTTTGAAAGGTAATTGAATCCGCATCAGTTTTATCGAACATGCTTTGTAGCTGAAGTTTGCGAGTGAACAGGTGTACATCTTTTATTATTTCAAATTTGTCAGTTTTACTGTTGGGACAAAATGTGAGTCCCTTGGATAATAAAGAGGTTTCATCCACTGTGAGGGGATATGATGAAAGGTTGATTATATTGTATGGTTGGGGTGCAGTATGTTCTATGTCGGGGGGATGGAGGGGTAGCTCGAGTTTTTTGACTGGAACAAACTCTGGATTTTAATAGTAGTAGAAGAGATTGTTTCTTTTATATTTGGTCCAACAGAGGTTGGACCGGAAATGTTGTCAGAGAAAGTAGGTGTTTTAGTAGGAGTTTTACGTGTGCGATTCCCTTGGTTCCATTTGGGTCTACCCTCAGAGCTATCTCCATCCCTCTGTCTTTTTTGTTTTCTTGTATGCCTATTTGTTTTGGAAAGTGATTGCAACACACTAGAGGCCACAGATGAGGTGTCAGAGGCATCTGATTGGTAGCCATGTTGTGTATGGCGACGTTGGTAGTTTCTGTTGTTAGTCTGTTGGTGCCATTTATAGGCCCGGCCTTCTTGGAAGGCCTGTTTGTCGCGTAAGAATTTATTTTCTTTTTTGGACAGAATATCTTTATTAAAGGCCTCAATATGTGTTTTTAATTCATCATTAAGCTCTGAAAAAGAAGGGTGGGTATTTAGTGTGTTAATTTGGGAGTATAATCTGTCAATATTCCTGTCAATGTCTATTAATCGCTTCTTATACTCTTCAATGAGGAGATTCATCATCTGATTAGAACATGATTTTAAGACATTTTCCCAAGCCATTTTGAAGGTGGAATCAATGTTATCAAAAGATGGGAAGATCTGAACCCTGAGACCCAAAGGGTTCAGGCCCTCCCTAATATATTCCTGAAACGTTCTAGTATGCCAATAGAGTAAAGACTTCTTTTCTAGCCTTTTGGTAAGATTAAAGAATAGAAAAGACAGCTCTGATTCTTTAGATTCCTTCTGTTCGTATTCTTTCTGGAGGTTGTTTGCAAATGCAACCCAAGCTTGACCTACAAATTTTGCCATATTTGGGTTAGTATTATATGTGGGGTATAAAAATTGACTGTGCAGCGGGGGAGGGGCAATCAGCTCTAACGAGACTTTAATGGGTATCTTCTACCCGAATTAGACTAGATTTTAATTTTTAAAGTGATGCACTGACAGATATTGAATATAAATGTAGGTTTATACCCCCTTCACCTCATCCCGACAATATATTTAAAGAAATAAGAAGAGAAACCCTGGGATTGTATGGGTTAAGGAGGAAAAAAATATAAGTAAATAAGCAAAAAGAAGGGGGGTAGCACTAGCGGACTTAAATGCACTCCTAGAAGAGAGTGACACTCGAGACCTCATCGATACTATCGATTTGGAATCTTTTTTAAATGAATCCAGTAACCCCACAATGACAACACAAACAGCTTCCAAATTAAAGAAAAAGTCTGACCTTTACCCCTCTCCGAGTTCTAACCATGGTATAGCTACCTTCTTAAAATTAATTACTCAAGAGATTAAAAGTATGAGCACAAATTCTAAAGTACTTGAGAACTTAACAATCAATGAACAAACAGCCATCAATGAGTTAGCCAAAAATCCAAATTTGGTTATCAAACCCTCAGATAAGGGCGGAAACATCGTTCTGATGAATAACGAGACGTATATATCTATGTGTATGAAAATACTTAATAATACGGATTGGTACAGACCTATTGAATTCCAAACAATTACCCAGTTTAACGAGGAATTTTATATCCTCGTTGATCGAGCATTAAACAATAATATCATTTCCAACCAAATGTGGAAATGTATCCGTACTACATTTCCAGTCTTTCCCACATTTTATTCCCTCCCCAAGATTCACAAGAATCCGAAGGACCCCCCAGGCAGACCCATTGTGTCGGGCAATGGATCCATCACCGAAAACCTATCAAAAGTGGTGGACGAACATTTTAGACCATTAGTGTCCTCCTTACCATCTTATATAAGAGACACGATCCACCTACTTCAAATCATTAATGGAATCCGAGTATCTGACCACACTATTCTGGTCTCTATTGATGTTGAAACATTGTATTGCTCTATACCACACAATAAGGGATTAGTGTGTATCCAGAAAATTCTATCACAAACTACTCCCTCTGAAAAACCATTTAATGAGTTTATACTACAGGTATTGGACTATATACTTCAACATAATGTCTTCAGTTTTCATGGACAATACTTCCTCCAGGTGTAGGGCATAGCCATGGGCACCTGTTGTGCCCCTGGCTACGCCAATCTGTACCTGGGGGAATGGGAGAAGACCTTATTCAGTGATGGGGATCTCTCGATGTACCTGCGCCATATCACCATGTGGCGCAGGTACATCGATGACATCCTCATCCTATGGGAGGGATCAATTGACTTACTTCATAACTTCTTAACCACATTAAACTGTAACGAATTCAATTTAAACTTTACAATGACCTACGACTACACATCCATAACCTTCTTGGACGTTGAGATATTCAAGGACACAGACAACTCTTTAGCTTGCAAACTCCACCGCAAACCCACCTCGGGGAATACTATTCTACACTTCGATAGTTTCCATCCGAGACCATTAATCAACTCTATTCCATTCAGCCAATTCCTCAGGATAAAACGTAACTGCTCCAATAATGACGACTTCTTGCGAGAAGCCAGAGCTCTGAAAAACGTCTCTTGGATAGAGGCTATAGCCACAGATGTTTAAAACGTGCCTTTAACAAGGCTAACAGCCAGGATAGACAGGACTTGTTACAATCACAGAACAGACCTACTCGCAACACCAATCTGTACACTAGGATAATTACTACGTTTTCAAACGAACATACAGAGATAAGGCATATTCTTGCTAAATATTGGCATGTCTTGACCAATGACCCAATAGTGGGTCCCTTCGTTTCCCCCAACTCTCTAGACACTTTCGGACGTAACACTTCTGTTGGAGATCATTTAGTTAAGAGCGAATTCAAAGGACTGACCCGTGGTGACCCCTGTAACACCCTTGGCACTTTTCCATGCGGCTCATGTGGCTACTGTAGGTATATCAACACAAATAAAAATCCACGCCTTCCTAATGGGTGGATTTTTTCCCCGAAACATTACGCCAACTGTCAGACCACACTCGTAGTGTATTTAATACAGTGCGAGTGTGGCTGTTATTATGTTGGCAAAACCATCCAGAAACTGTGTAAGCGCCTATATCGACACATAGCAGCCATGAAAACAAAAGATCCAGATTTTCCATGGGGTCGCCACATAGCATTAGTTTATAATGAACACTTTCCAAAGATCTCAGTCAGTCTAGTACTGGACCGCCTACACCAGGGGTCTCCAACCTACGTCCCTCCAGCTGTTGCGGAACTACATTTCCCATGAGGCATTGTAAAACTCTGACATTCACAGACATGACTAGGCATGATGGGAGTTGTAGTTCCTTAACAACTGGAGGCCCGTAGTTTGGACACCACCGGCCTACACCAAACTCCTAGAGGTGGAGATCTAAATAAATTGCTTCTTCAAAGAGAAATGAGGTGGATTTCAAACCTGAACACCACCTCACCTCCAGGCCTAAATGAAATATTAAGTTTTAAACCGTTCCTACAAGGCTTTACGTCAGGGGGCTACGAAGGAGACCTATAACCACCCAAATAGACTCTATTGATATACTGCCTAGCAATAATAAGGCCCTTAGATATAATCACAGACATACCTCTCATGTGTAATTCACAGTATATGATGTTGCAATTTGACCTTTGCTTCAAAAATAGGTTGTACAAACTGACAATATTATACTCAAGCATTACTGTGATTACTACATGAGACTTATGCTGTATAAAGATGCTAACGCTACCATTTTCATCTTTATAAATATGTAATATCATATATATTATCTGTATGTATTGTTATACACATTTATTATTTAATAATGTATGTCTCATGTATTCTTGTATGACATATTCATAGTTGGACCTTGTTTGACATGTGGTTTTCCTTCTCTTTTCAACCTGCAGTACTATCTGCAGGTATTGCTATACATTCTAGTTACTTAATTATGCATGTCTTATGAATGTCTCATATGTATTATTCGCATGTATTGCTATACATTGCAATTATCTAATTATGTATGTCTTAGGGATTCATGTATAATATATTCATGGTCGGACCGTGCTTGACATGTTATTGTCCCCCTTTCCAGCCTGCAGCATCAGATTTCCCACACATGGTAAGCCGCTTCATTATGGTATTTTCTCCATCAAGGAGTGATCGCCCCAGGGTGAGTTGATTCACGTTAATTATCGGCACTATGTCCCCCTGCATGGGTAGGCCCCACATCCTCTGATAGTGGGGCCTCCTTTAGAGCTCCTGACGGTCCATCGGATCCGCCGTTTGGCACGCGCGATACGGCTGTTCTCTGGACCAGCCCTAAGTGAGCTCCCTCCTCCAGTGTCAGCGGCGCTGCGACGTGTGATGTCATCGCGCCTCATGACGCGGTAGGCACTGGACGCCGCCGCGCCGAGGGAACAGTTTCCGGCGCACAGTACCTACTCTGCTGACACTGATCAGCTGGGGAGTTAGTGACGCCGGACCTTGCCCCCCCCCTAGTGCATTACACATATGGCTAGCACTACAAACTCCCCACCCATCATAGGCGGGATTATCCTCACTCAGCTGACTTTTAAACCCCTAGATGCAAACACATAGTTGTGCTGCACACCTAGACTGCACATCTAGGATGAGGGTGACTTTTCTGACATATTGAAAATTAAAGTAAGTACTAGGCTTTATCATACTAAAATGATGTATTATTATTTATTTTTTTCTATGCAGTTTTTCACTCTGACTATACGCCATACCAACAGATATTTATTTATATATATTGGGGTTAAATTTATTGATTTACTCCACAAACACAGTTTTTTAATTGTATTGGCTGTAATGCAGAGTAAACCTGGTATATGATAGCCCATATCTTCCAGGCCAGCCCATTTGTTACCTCTCCATACCCTCCTGTTTACTACATGAATTTACACATATATGTTTACATCACACCTTTATGATTCAAAATTTCAGCATGACAGTATGCCTTGGGTGGATGCAATTATACTTACTGCACATTATTTATTATTTTACCTTTGTTTTGGTATATTCTGCTCATTATTACATTTTTTTATACTCATATCACATTACATATTCAGGGACGCACATTCCCCTCTTCCTTTTCTGCTGTTCCTTGTGGACGCTGATGACTTATCATGTTTGACGCATCTATGGGGCCTATGGATCTCCTGCTTATACATACTACAGGGATTCCACACTACCCTCAAATTTTGGCTTCCAATATATAAGCCTATGGGCCTTGTATATTCAAATATGGTGCATAATTGATGCTGTGGTGACTGAGGTTTGGAACATCATCCGAAAGCTATCAAGTCATAGTCCAGCCGGGATATGCATACAATTCTGTGAACGAGTAAGTCCCCTCTCCCCCCCTTTTTGCATATAGCTTCTACTTTCCCAAGCTCCTATTTCTTGCCATTTATACTTACGAGATATGTGAATTATATATATGTACTAATGATTGGTATACTTTACCTATGTACCCCACCAGATCATACAATTACCCTCACAGGAAACCCCTGAAGAAAGAATTGCATTTTTAATCCGAAACATGTTGGGTTCCTATGTACCACGTATATGTATGCTTCTTTAACTCAGAACGTTCAACTATATGGTCTAGGTATTTTGTATGTACTGTCCATTGTTTTAAAGATTCTATTTTTGTACATTTCAAATAAAGTATAATAATTTATTACTTTTGGGCACTTGTCATACCAATCACACTATTCATTATCTCCCCCCCTTCTTTTTGCTTATTTACTTATTTTTTTTTTTTACCCCATCACCCGTACAATCCCAGGTTTTCTCTTCTTATTTCTTTAAATATATTGTCGGGATGAGGTGAAGGGGGTATAAACCTACATTTATATTCAATATCTGGCAGTGCATCACTTTAAAAATTAAAATCTTATATGGGGAGGCAGCCCACAGTGGTGTCCCAGTATGGCACATTATCTCTTGACCCAGGAAACTCAGTGCTGGTAGTTTTGGGACTTGTGGTGCCAAGAAAGTCCTTATCTACCCCTAACTGTTTTTTTTTTGTTTTTTTCTTTCAATAAATTTTTAGAAGAAGTTTAGTCTTAACAATTGTAGCATACAATTCAAAGAAACAAGATGTAAGGGAACAGAAAGTATAAATAATTCCGGAGCGAAGCCTCGCAAAATAGTATGCATTGAACAACATTTTGTACTATACCATTATTCATGTCAAGAATTATAGCTAGGAATATCGTGTCTCATTAGCAAGAATGAATTAAGATATATATTCTGTAAGATCAAACGACAAGAAGAGGCAGAGGTAGCACTTTGTTGGGGGTGGTAGTGGGACTATAAAAATAGAAAAGAAAACTCTTGGATCTGCGAGGGTTCAGGGATCAGGGGAGGCGTCCGCACCCGCCCCATAGGGGAACACACTGCGGGCAAGGGGCCCCCCCCGAGCCCCCGATCCCCAGCGAGTCCACCCTAAACGGGTGAACCCTATAACATTATGCTAATATAGAAACTTGAAAACCCTACCCAACTAATGTCTATGGTCAAGTGACCTAACCAACTTAGCTAGATATAAGCTAGCTTGGGGGGAGGCTTTTACAACTAAATAGCCCTAGACTAGCAGAGCCCAGAAATTGTAGAGGTAACTCCCTACATCTCTAAGATAAGTAATTATAAGAGTGCCAGGGTGAACCAGCTCTTAGGGGAATCAGCAAGAGAAAATAAGAGAATATGAGAATAAGGAAGGGAAACCAGAGGGGGGAGAAAGGGGAAGGGAAAGAAGAGATTCGCATGTGATAAGGATTAACAGTAGAGTCACTCAGAGCGCCTGTTGTCCTGGTTGGCTGACGCCAGGGCATAAGGGAATATGGCAGAAATTAGCCCAGGGCTCCCAGGTGAGTTCAAACATGCGAACTTTGTCTTGTATAATGCTAACTATCTTCTCTTGCGCCATAATCCAGGATATTTTATGCTTCACCTCTGCGAAAGGGACCCTGCGTTTTTTCCAACAAGAAGCTATTGTAATTTTGGTGCCCAGCAAGATAAAAAGATCAGTTGTTGGGTATATTTATCAACCTTTTCCACTTTCAGATTCAGTAGAGCAATCTCTGGATTTTGAGGAATCTGAACGGTGGTTACTTTGTTGTTCACTGAGAAAACTTTGTTCCATAAGCTCCTTGATCCCTTTCTCAAGAAATATCAAGGTCTTTTTCCCAGGATAAGGTGTATGGAGGCTTGGACATCACTGAAGCAAGCGATGCCTAAATGATGGAGATCCCCCTTCTCTGATCCGTTGCACCCGCGCACCATGATTCATAACTAGTGACTTTGGGGGGGGTCAGATTTATTTGGCCAAATGGAATGAAGGAAATGCTGTATTTGCATAAAACGGAAACATTCAACTGGAGGCATCTCAAGCTTACTAGTACAGAACGCCAGAGAAAGCGGGCCTGTGGATGTGAAATAATTTCCTGTTCTAAGTAATCCCTTATTCAGCCACCAGCTAAACGCTAAAATGTTCATTCCCGGCGGGAAGTCGGGATTATGAAAAATATGTGTCAGGGGTTTGAGGGTTGAGATCAGGAAGGGATTTTTGTGAAGCCGGTCACATAGAGCCAGCGAGTGGGATAATGTGGGGGCTAGAATGGGTGGCCTCAGTTTAGTAGGGGACCAAAGCAAAAAATGAATAGTATGAAGAGGGACTGCATGACGTTCCATTGATACCCAATCTGGTTTCGGGCCTTTTGAGTATACAATGAAAATCTGGGCCAGCTGAGCTGCCTGGTAATACCACCAGATATTAGGTAAGGCTAGACCACCTTGCGATTTAGGCCGGAATAGAATATTCTGTGCGCAACGACTACCCTTCGAGCCCCATATGAATTTTATGATTTTGGATTGGAGCAGATGTATTTGCGATTTTTGGATAGGGATGGGCAGGGACCTGAATAAGTAAATTATGCGATGGGAGGAGGGTCATTCTGACTGCATTAATACGGCCTAGCCAAGATAAGTTATATCTATCCCAAAGGGAGAGGTCTGAGATCAGTTTGCGGAAGATGGCCGGGTAGTTATATGAGTAGAGGGAGGCTATACTAGCGGAGAGATTGACCCCTAGGTAAGGAAGTGAAGTCGCATTCCAGGAAAATGGGAAATGATTTTGTAAGCTACTTAAAACATTGGGAGGGACCGTAATGTTCAGGGCCAAAGATTTGGACACATTAACTCGAAGACCAGATACCTTTCCAAACTTATCAAGCAGGGAGAAGATGTTAGGAGTAGATATCAGAGGGGAAATTACAAAGAGCAACAAATCGTCAGCAAAAAGCGCGCATTTATGCTCTTGTTTACCACCTAACACCCCCTTAATATCAGGGTGATTTCTAATAGCAATAGCCAAAGACTCCATGGCTATGGCGAAGAGAAGGGGGGAAAGAGGGCACCCCTGTCTAGTTCCCTTTTCTATAGCTAGCGGTTCAGAATAGTAGCCCTGCAGTCTGACCTGTGCACTTGGGTCAGAGTACAGGGCGTGAAGTATGCCCAGGAAACGTGGACCAAAACCCCAGCGCTCTAATACGCTGAATAGATATGGCCAGGTAACTGTGTCAAAAGCTTTTTGCAAGCCAATTGATATCAAATAACTGTTTTGTGGGGGACCCCCATCCCATTGAGAATTGAGAAGGGAGATGATGTCAACTGCTCTTCTGATCTGGTCAGGTCCTTGTCTCCCCGGGATGAAGCCCACCTGGTCCTTATGAATGTAAAAAGCTATGCAGGATGCTAGCCTGTTGGATAGTACTTTTGTTAAAATTTTTAGATCATTGTTGATTAGGGAGATAGGACGGTAATTGGAGACCAGAGAGGTATCTTTACCAGGTTTCAGAATGACCGATATGAAAGCAAGGTTTAGGGCTTTATCCAGGGGAGAACCAGACCTGAGAGAATTGAAGAATTTGACTAAGTACGGGGTTAATATAGGGCCAAATTTTTTGTAATATCCAACGGAAAAGCCGTCTGGTCCCGGGGCTGAGTTTTGTTTCAGGTGCTTAAACACCCCGAGAACTTCTGATTCAGAAATTGGTTCATCTAGGAGGTCCGAATCTTCAAGGGATAATTTGGGAAGGGTGAGGTTGTTTAGGAAGTCCGAAATGGAGTGGCTAGGTGTTGTTTGCTCTTTTTTATATAGTGAAGTATAAAAATCGTGAAATGTTTCCATTATGCGTTTTGGGTTTTGAGATAGTTCACCCGATCGAGTGCGAATTTTGGGGAAGGTAACGGATCGTGGTCTTGGAGACAATTTGGCTGCTAATTTAGCTCCTATTTTATCAGTTTAGTAGAAGCGGGCTCCTGACCATCGAAGCTGTTTCTCAGCCTCGGTGGTGAGAGCTAGGTTTAAAGATGTCCGTAGGGATTCCAGAGCCTCCAGAGAGTCCCTGGTGGGATCCTTTTTATGGGCTCCACTCAGAGATTGGAATTTTAACCGGAGGTTTTTGATTTCTACTGTGCGTTCTTTTTTAAGGTTAGCGGTGATTTAGATGATCTTTCCTCTGAGGACTGCTTTATGGGCTGCCCACAATGTTTCCGGAGAAACCTCTCCAGTATTGTTTAAACGGAAGTATTCCTGTATTTCCTTTGCTAGGATCGAGCATTGGATTGGGTCACTGAGGAGCCCTTCGTTGAAGCGCCATATGAATTTGTTGCCTGGGTTGGGAGATTGTTGCATATATAAGAGGACCAAAGAGTGATCTGAAATGGAGGTGTCCCTAATGACCGCTTTAGTAGCCCAGGGGATGTTATGAGATTGAATAAAGATATGATCAATTCTGGTGTGGAGGTGATGCGGGGCTGAATAATGAGTGTAGTCTTTGGATCTGGGATTCATTTCTCTCCAGATGTCCACAAGACCTAGGGAACACAGTGTGGAGGCTATCTTAGTACTTTGTTTTGGAGGTTTCCTAGAACGAGGGGGGCCAGACCCTGATTTGTCTAGAGAAATATCAAAAGGGAGATTTGTGTCTCCTCCCATTATTATTTTCCCTTCCAGTTGCGGACCTAGTGTGGACATCATAGTGGAGAAAAAGGAAGCCTGACCCTTGTTTGGGGCATAATAAGAAATAAAGGAGTACAATGATCCCTCAATCGTACCTTTTACTAAAAGATACCTGCCCGCTTGGTCTTTAATGACTTCAGAGGGGGAAAAATTAAGTTTTTTTGCAAATCAAATGGCCACCCCGTTAGTCTTATTATCAGCTTTGGAGAGAAAAAACTGAGGGTAGTTCCCATGTAAGAAGGAGGGGTTGTAAGAGGATGGGAAGTGAGTTTCTTGTAATAACAGGACTGCGATTTTTTGTGACTTGTAGTGATTAAATAGTTTACGTCTTTTGACTGGAGAATTCATCCCCTGCACATTGTGCGTGGCTATACATGGGGGGGAGGAGGATTGGGTGTGTCAGAATGCATGGATCAGAGGGGGGAATGTGCGCATCATACAATAAGTGCTTACCTGAGACTTCAAGATTTGTGTATGTGTCCAAGCCTTCACAGCCTGAGAGTTTTTGAATCTGGGTTGTAGGCGCGTTGTCGGGTGTCTGAGTGACTCTGAGAAGAGGCGAGAGGAGGAAGGGAGACATTAGGGGAAAGTCGAACCCTGAGAGGGAGAGACAGGACATGTCAAGAGCAATGTAAAAAAAAAATCCGTAACCAAGCAAACATTCGTGTTATATCCTAAGAACAATCTAAGAACCCTTACAGGAGGAGGGGGCACTACGCCACCCCCACAAGGTTTTCCCAAGGAGCAAAACCCCAAATAAGTGGGTTATGGAGGTGTCTCCGAGTGGGGGAAAATACCACTTCGAAACTCGTGGGGGCGAAGTGCAGCCACTCCAGCCATACCGCCAAAATATAAAACCAAAAATAGAATCATAAAAACAAAATTGAAGGAGTCCTGAGAAAAATTGAGGCAGAACGAAAACGTCTCAGATTCAATTGAAGCTCTGGCTCAAACCCTGCCAGAAGTGAACGGGGGCTTGTAGAGTCAGTGTCCCAATGCCAGAAGACAACCGCAGGAGAACCTGGGGAGAAGGAAGCAATGTTGATTGCAGACTTTTCATTAAGGAGGGCGTCCATCTTTGGATCTCTTGGCTTGTTGTTTATGCCATAAAGGTTGGATGGGACTCGTTGGGGGTGGTCTTTTCGCAGATTGAGGTGTTCTGAGATCCATAGCAGCGGTTGATGCAGGCGAGTGGGAAATAAGACCCAGTTGTAGCAGCAATCGTTCCCCATCACCAAAGTTTGTGAAGCTGTAGGATTTATTTGAATAGGCAAAGTTGAGGCGAAAGGGAAACGACCATCTGTAAGCGATCAATTTTTGCGATAGGATGAGCAGAAGTGGTTTTAAGGATCTCTGTCGTTGTATCGTGAAGGGGGAGAGATCTGCAAAAATTTGGATTGGGTGTCCTTGGATGGAGAGGTTTTCTGATTCCCTTGCTTTGTGCATGACTTCTTCTTTGACTCTGAAGAAGTGGGGTTTCACCACTATGTCTCTGGGCAGGCCGTCTTGGAGAGGAGGTTGCAGGGCCCGAACGATTTTATCTGTGTCCTTGAACGATTCAGGTAGGCCTCTCAATCTGAAGTTATATCTGCGTGACCTATTTTCGAGGTCATCGAGTTTTGAGTACGCCAAATCCAGTTGTTCATGTAAATCATGGATCCTGTCAGTGTTCTGATTGGCAACTGCAGCAATTTGATCAGTCTTAGATTCGATTGCTTCGATTCTTGCACCCAGCTGCTGCAGGTCGGCCTGTATAGTGGTGGTGATTTGTGAGGCAGTGTGGGCTAAACCCCTTGAAAGCATATTGGAGAAAGTTTCCATTAGAGCTGAGAAATCTGTGGGAATAGGAGCAGGGGAGACATTCTGAGGACCTGATGTATAACAGCTCTCACCCATCTGAGGGGGGGGGGGACATCCATGGGACTGCAGCCTATAGAGTCTGAGGAGGATGTAGTTAAAATCCCATCCAGAGGGTTACTCACGGTTTGGAGCTGCATCTTGTCTTTGTGTGAGGGCAGAGGAGGTAAATCTTCCAGGGATTCCACTGGATTCTGTGTGAGGCCTCGTGTTGCGCCGGCGGCCGCCATTTTCGAGGAGGCCGCGATCCGAAGGCCAGGATCGAGAAATCGGGATAAGTCCCGTCTGGCTGAGCCCCCGGTCATGCGAGGGGGTCCCTCAGGATTCCAGGAGGTGAGAAGGGGATCCAATCGGCTGATTCTTCCACTTATGGTAGCTGTGGCGGTGGATGAAGGCTGGAGCGGAGCTCTCAGAAGGAGTGACCACTCATGGAGCCACCGCGCATGCACCCCCTAACTGTTTTTTTTTAAGCAATATTAAATATCCTCACTTTATATTTATACACAATGTTGCACTTCGTAAATATTCTAACTATTCCTCTAATTTCGGTACATCAATGTTTCCAGTGAGCAATAAGCTGCTTTCAAAATGCACACTGGCAATGACTTGGCAGATATTACAATTTCTGTTTTGAAACATGCAGGTACACTCCCATTGTCAGTGATATCAGCATTGGGGATATAATTACAGAAATACCTATCGACTTCCCTTGAAGCTGCTTTAAGAATGTCAAGGCCAAAAAGTGGGGGGATAGGGGAAGAAACCTGTGGAGAGAGCCTCTAGCATTCCCAAAGTGCCACAGTGTTTTGTGAAAATGAAATGGTACCAGAGAGAATGTAGTAACATAATAAAGGGAAGTAATGCGAGTATAGCATATTTTACAAATAGCATATAGCATATTTTACAAATATATTGTGTGGTAACTGTAATTAAATAGCAGTGTCTCTCTTTAACTAATATCTTAAAATTAGCCTTTGACACTTAACCTCCTAACACTAAACCTGACCCTAACACTTTACTCTCATCCTAAAAAAAAAAATAACCTTAATACCAACACTCAATACCTAAAACCTGTGCCTACAACAAAACTAACCTAACCTGAACTAAATTAAACTAAACTAGAACAAAAAAACTAACCCCTGCAGCAAAATAGTAATTTTACTGTATGTTCTGGTAAGAGTAGCTATATTGAAAGCTACCAGTGCCAAGGTCAGGAATACTGGTGATAAGAGTTAATTCTCTGGCTCCAGTGAGCAATGCTGGTATAAAGAGATTGGTGGTAATTTGAGACTTTGTGGTACATGATGAGTCTAAGCATATCTTTCAACTCATCCAATTCTTTTTTTGGTACTTACATCTCTCTGTTCCTCTTTATTTTGCAGCATTTCATTTACCGTATATACTCGAGTATAAGTCGAATTTTTCAGCACATTTTTTTGTGCTGAAAGTGCCCCCCTCGACTTATACTCGAGTCAAGCACTTTTCTGCAGCAAAAAATTTAATTTTCCAAACCGACTTTGGGGCCCCGTATCTCAGGGCCACTTGGTGCTAGAAACCCCACATTTGGTATGCATACCCAGTGGACCTAGTACCACAACATATCCAAAGCTTGGGTTCCTAGAACTAAGTGGCCCTGAGATACGGGGCCCCAAAACTGGTTTGGAAAATGTCATTCTCTGCTGCAGAAAAGTGCTTTACATTTTCTGAACTGATTTTTGGGGCCCTGTATCTCGTGGTCACTTGGTTCTAGAAACCCCAGCTTTGGAAATTTTATGGTGCTAGGTCCACTGGGTTTGCACACCAAATTTGGAATTCTTAGCACCAAGTGGCCCCGAGATACGGGGCCCCAAATTCGGTCAATGGTGTCTATCTGCAGCAATGTCATTTCGGGACCCTTTGGGTTCAGAGACCCCAAATTTTGGCTGCAGCTAGGGGGCATCTAGGAACCCTTAACTACCGAGTTTGAAGTTCAGGGGACCTATGGCTGCAAATGGGCACAGTGAGGCATGCAAATGGGCACAGTGATGCTGCAAATGGGCATTGTTGACCCTCTTTTCCACTTACAGTAGCTGTGCATTTCTCACCCTCGTCTTATACTCGGGTCAATAAGTTTTTCCCATTTTTTTGTGGTAAATTAGGGCCTCGACTTATACTCGGAACGACTTATACTCGAGTATATACGGTACTTTTTCAGCTCTATTGTACAGTATACAGTGCCTTGAAAAAGTATTCATACCCTTTAAAATTTTCCACATTTTGTCATGTTACAACCAAAAACGTAAATGTATTTTATTGGGGTTTTATGTGATAGAACAACACAAAGTGGCACATAATTGTGAAGTGGAAGGAAAATTATAAATGGTTTTCAAAATTATTTTTAAGATGTCTTGTTTGCAGTTTGCAAGAAGTTGTGTGGGGGACACAGCAAACAAGTGGAAGAAGGTGCTCTCCTCTGATGAGACCAAAATTGAACTTTCTGACTTATTCAAGACTTGCTTCTGTAGTTGCAGTGAAAGGTGGTTCTACAAAGTATTGACTCAGGGGGGCTGAATACAAATGCACGCCACACTTTTTTAGTAATTTATTTGTAAAAAAAATTGAAATGTTACGTGGGCAATCCGCGCTGCCCCCAAAAATACAATGTGCAAACAATAAATATTGATTTAGAACATACAAATAATGATATAGGATAATATGATATAAAATAGTGATGGTGCTGCAAACTAAAAAAAAAAACCTGAATATTGGGCTCAACAGTATGTGTAAAGTGGAATTAGATGCCTAATTCCACTTTACACAAAAAAAATGTAAAACCATTTATAATTTTCCTTCCACTTCACAATTATGTGCCACTTTGTGTTGGTCTATCACATAAAATCCTAATAAAATACATTTACGTTTTTGGTCATAACATGACAAAATGTGGAAAATTTCAAGGGGTGTGAATACTTTTTCAAGGCACTGTATGTATTATATATGTATTATAATACCACCAAAAGTTTTTGTACTGTTATTTATATCATATTGCTATTTTTTCAGAGACATGACGCATGCTGCTCATAGTAACAAAGTATTTATTTTTTGTCTGATTTATTCTAGAAAACAGATGATGAATTTTGTTACCATGGGAAGTCAAGAGAAGCATTTGAGTGATTAAATTACGTGTAATTTTTTTGTATCCCTCTTTGGCTGATGTCGATAGTTGTAGGTTTCCACATGCAGGAAACACATTTCTTTTGTTATTTCAGTGTTATTGGTCTTTTTCTGCAAAAAAATTAAAATAATTTGAGACATAATAAAGCCAAATGTTTTGTCTGTATCCTTTCTCATTGCACAAAGATTGGCTTAATGGCACACCAGCTCAGAAGACTGTCTAGAAAATATTAAATTGATGTTACTATATCAAAAGGCAGGAGTGCATACATTTGTGAGCATGTGTACATGTATGTGTATTCCTAAGTCTATAAAAGCTTAGTTGCCAAATATGAAGTACACATTTTTAGCAGCTGACAGGATATGAGAAGCAGGAAACGACCTTTCAAGAGTCTGTCAAACTTATCAACAAATCAGTCGAGTTCTGAATTATCTTGATATTGGAGAGACATTTCCTTGAGCTGCTTCTGATGTTGCTAGATTTAAAAAAAAAATAATTTCCCTGTCATTCATCTTTTAACCTTTTACTGCCAGGAGATGATGCGTAAAAGGTAAAATGCTTTGAAAACAACATCTGTTAGCTATAATAAAAAAAATGTTTTACTCACTAAAGAAAAATATAAAGTAATAATATCACAAATGTATTCTGCATTTTCTTATGCAACACAATGTACTTTTTTTTTTTGCACTTTTTTTTCTACTTTTTTAGTCTTTTTAATTTTTGGTATTTGTGTACAGGGGTTTGGAGAGCAATATCATTCCCTGGTTGTGTTGTACATGACTGTGACAGATTAGACAGTTTAATTGGTTCAGATTATCAGAAAGAGATGTATAGAAACTTTGACACACTATAGCCTTTATATACAATATACCCAGGAGTTGATTGCATAATGGTTGACAGCACTGGGGATCAAACTGCAACTTCACTAGTACTATAAGTTGAAACCTCATCTCACTCTCATATATTCCCATCAGGCAAGAACTTTGGCCAGTCCATGGAGCTAGAGCAGATCACAGACATTATTACTAGAATAAAGGATTTATATAATGCCATAAATTTGCACAGTGCTTTAAGAAAAAAAAAAAGGGGGTTACAGTACAGTTACCATGCAATTCAAGACAATAGGGTAAGTAGGGTACTTACAAACTAAATGATGTTTGAAGAGATGCCATAAGTAGGTCAGTACAACCACATACATACTTCAAGTAATTGGGTGTCTGGTAAAAAAGAACAAAGTAACAGTATAAAGCTACAACACTGTGTAGCAAAATCAGAGTCCCAATGGTTCAGAGACTTTGCTAAATGTAACTCATAACTCCATCAGTGAAAAAAAAATGAACGTGGAGCCATTCATGGTTATCTATTTAGAATATAAAAATAACATTTCACTAAAAAATATTAATGGATCAGAAAAAAATATATTCAGAATGTAAGTTTGTAGTAGTTAAAGAATAGTTAAAGAATTGTGGCAACTAAAACAATAATGATTGCACTTACTGTAAATAGAACAGTTTGATAAGAAAATTAACATTAGATAAAACAATGAGTTCAAGTTAAAACAACCCAACAGGTTCCATTCTAGTGGATTGTCCTATATGACTCCTTGTGGTACTCAAGGTCAGCTACAAATTTGAACAACGCACACCTGAAACCTGTCATTGCACTTCTCCATTGTCAAGTGCTTCTAAAGGTGACCGATGGAGAGAAACCAAGTGATAAGTTAAAAGGCAACCAATTGATGGAGTTTCAATGTGTCTGCAGCTAAGGCAAATTGGGATCAGTCCCATGCTACATCACCCCATTAATCTTGGGAGACAGAAAAAATAATGTGTGTTATCCATCTAACAAATGAAACAATAAAACAAGTAGAAAACATTGAAATTAAGATACGCTATAGTCAAGCTACAACATTAGCAGCGCTTAAATACCACACTTATTATAGACCCAAAGTGTGAAATATAAAAAAAAAAGTTCACAAATAGAGCCAATCATAAGTCCATCACTGGTTTGTTCACGTAGGTTCCAATTAAAATCCTGGATCCCATAACCACACCGCGTGAAGGAGCACACCCCTATGGTAATGAACTCACCAGACAGACTCTGCTCAAACGCTTGTAATGATTATTGTTGACATCTGGGACTGCATCCTTCCATCTAGATCTCACTCATAATGAAAAGATAGGTGCACATAGTGTAATTCCGTAAACAAGATTTATTGATTCTAAAACCCCCCTTACAAATGCGCACTTACAATAAAATCAAAGTATAAAAGCATATAAACCATGTAAAACAATCCTGTCCTTATCGCTCATCTGTCTCTCACCACTCTTCGAATCTCTCAGAGAGCGGCGTTCCCGGGTTGAAATTATAGCTAACGGATTGTGCAGGTAGCTGCGTGGTCATGCCCTGGTGCATTTCATCATCACTTTGTCAGAGGGCGTGGCCACACAGCTCAGCTCACCTCTTTTATATACCACGAGTGTCGGGTGTTAACCCTACCAACACTCGCAACCTCCAACAACATGATTTCCATGCTATCAGGGCATATGTATTCAAGAAGTGACATGCTGCAATCGATTAGGTTATACATCATGTCACCAGTTGCTCCTTAGTATTTTTAACCACTTATGAATGCACATGACATGTTTGATCATTGGTGGAAACTTTTAATCAACTAATGTGATTTCGTTTATCCGGTTCCACCTCGATCTGTGCTGTCAAATAGTGCAATTTAATGCAAACGGTCAGGATATATATTGTATCATCTTATCATCCCTATCCCTCCATATTATTTACCACTTTTTGGGTCTACACCGCATGTTTTTCATTTATAATGACCCCCCGGTTAACAGAAGCGAGTTTAATTAACCAATTCCAGCACGATCGGATTCACCAAATCGCTGCATATATGGACTACTTATTATCAAAAGATCGTAAAATTGTAATAATTTATCCCTAATAAGGGTCCTTATATCACATATTACTTAGGGCAGGGATCTACAAACCATTAATTTAATCTAAAATCTTATAGACACACTAATCAAAATATACATTATTGTGCATATCTTCTTACATATATTTATATCTTAATATACAAGAAGATAGCATCAAATTACTATTCAAATTACTATCTAAAATACATAATGGTGTCATTAAAATTCATAGCAATAACATCTCAAATTAATTTTTATAAGTTAATAATCACTAATAAAACAGTTGAGGTCCAATTGTATATTCATTCCATTAGGGTACAATGTATTAGTTAAATAAATTCACTTCGACTCACACTTTGACAAGTCTCTCTATTGCTTTCTCTCCATACTAGATTCATCTTTTCTATACCCCAAAATCTCAATCCTGAAGGTTCCCTATTATGTTTGCGTTGAAAGTGCATTGATATGCTATGCTCTTTATAACCAATTTTAATATTATTGAAGTGTTCTGATATCTTTTTGCCAACAATTCTTTTGGTACTACTAATGTACATTAAGTTGCAAGGACATGGTAGTGCATACACCACATGCGTTGAGTTACACAAAATAAAGTCCTTATTTTATTAATACTAAGAAATACTAAGATCACTAGAAAAATAAGATCTTTGGAAGTTTCTATATAGACTTGCAAGGCCATCCACATGAATTGAAACCTTTCAGTTTGATCCACATCTTGGGCTATCATGTGTTCCATGCAATTATTGGCTTGTATGCCAATTTGGCTTGGCTTGTGTGCCGGTGATTTCCAAAGTTTAGAAATAATCTGAAACTTGAGCATTTTAATTGATTGTAGGGAACCTTCAAAAGTAAAGCGATCTGTTGAATATTCCAATATGCTGCGGATTAACAATCATTTCATATGTCAAAGACAGTATTCCAGAGGGGTATGATTTAGGAGCAGCTTCACCAAACATGAAGAGTTGTATCCCTATGTTGAAGCCATCTCCAAGAAATGTCAGACATAGTAGGGTAAATCCTAGCTAGTTTTGAGGGGTAGGACACCAACATATAATGCCCTGTACACACGGTCGGATTTTCCGACGGAAAATGTGCGATCTGAGCTTGTTGTCGGAAATTCTGACCACGTGTGCTCCATCAGACTTTTTCCATCGGATTTTCTGACACACAAAGTTTGAGAGCAGGCTATAAAATTTTCTGACAACAAAATTAGATTGCGTCAATTCCGACCGTGTGTGGACAATTCCGACGCACAAAGTGCCACGCATGCTCAGAATAAATTCCGAGACGGAACTGCTCAGTCTGGTAAAGTTAGCGTTCAGAATGGATATAGCACTTTTGTCACACTGCAATGTTTTAAATTGTTTAATGCAGCGCACTCTCTTCTTCTTTATAATGCTGGAAGAATGAAGTAGTTTTGCTGCTCATATTCACACAGAGTTCTCACAAATTTCTTTCTTTATTATTTCTCGTGATTTCATCAATATAATATTTTTATTTGTCACATCTCCCGAAAAAATAATCTTTTTGGGATGTTTTTAGATTAAATAATTTTATTTTTTATTTTTTTAAAGCCTGATCTTGTGTTTTATTTATCTTTTTTTTTTTTACTCCAGAATATTTTTGGGTGTGTTTTGTGTGTCCAGTTACCACAACACCATTATTATCTTGTATTGTTTATTAATCTCAAGGAGGTTGCTTGGTATTGGTGTCTCTTGGTAATTTGACATTTTATTTTTGAAATGTACCTGCCTCCTCACAAACAAACTGTCCTTTTTGAAGGAAAACACACATAGGCAAGTATAATTGAAAAAAAAATTCCTTTATTAAGGGCTCATAACCAAACAAAGAGGGAGGCAACGCTGGGTAAACTGCATAAATTGACTTATGCCGCGTACACACGGTCGGACTTTACGGCAGACTTTGCCCGGCGGACTTTTCAACGTACTTTACGATGGACTTTCTGAATGAACGGACTTGCCTACACACAATCCACCAAAGTCTGTCGAATTCGTACGTGATGACGTACGACCGGACTAAAACAAGGAAGTTCATAGCCAGTAGCCAATAGCTGCACTAGCGTGGCTTTTTGTCCGTTGAACTAGCATACAGATGAGCGGACTTTGTGATCGGACTCGATTTCGACGGATTAATTTAAAACATGTTTCACATCTAAGTCCGTCCAACTTTTGAGAAAACAAAGTCCGCTAGAGCCCACACACAATGGAATTGTCTGACGAAATCCAGTCCGCCGGGCAAAGTCTGCCGTAAAGTCCGCTTGTGTGTACGCAGCATAAGCCTTTGGCCCCCAGGGCACACATCAATTATTATACTGCAAAATTGGTGGCCCGAGGAGTCCATATATAAGGGAGTACAATCTGGTCCAGAAGTCCAAGAGATCATGAACAGCAGCAGATGACATGTATGTTCCCAGGCTGTGGTCATACAACAGCCAGCATCTTTTGTCAGACCAGACTGAACCCAGGCCATCACTCTCTGGTCTTCCTTCCATGCTTCCTTCCCGGCTGTGGCTCTGGTGTTGGAGGTGTGGCAGGAGGAGGAGTAGGACCTGGAGGAGGAAGAGGACCTGGAGGAGGAGGACCATGGGTGAGCTCACAAATGTGGCTTTGGCATGTGAGTTGGCCCTTCAACCCCTTATTTAGTGCTTCTAAAATGAGAAGCTCACATAAGAGGTATTGGCTGTCCTCCATTTGCAGCATTTTGCATGCTGTTAGGTCAGCAAAATCCTCTTCAACACTGTGGGGTGTTCTGAGGGCCTCAGTAGCCTTACAAAATAGGCCAATTACTGCTTCCTCCAGGTTAATCCTCTTCCTGCCACTTTTTGGTTGAAGGCGGAGGGGAGGGACCTGGGTATCGGGCAGCCTACTTGGCCTGGCCACCTCCTGGCTGAGACTTTCCTGTGTATGAAAAAGAGACATCGTTTTAGTTTTTGGTTCATCAATCACAATCATAAATTAGTACTCCAAACTAACAGATATTTAACATCATTAATTTGAAAACCAGAAATATTTAGAAGAATCCTATACCTGGCTCAAGCTGGGCTCCTCCACATGTTGCTGCCTGGAAGGCCCAGGTTGGACGTCAGAAGCCTCAGCTGAGGTGGAAGGAAGCGTGGAAGGAAGATTGGAGAGTGCTGGCCTGGGTTCAGTCTGGCCTGCCAGAAAATGCAGTCTGTCATAGTATCACAGCCTGGGGAGATAAATGTCATCTGCTGCTCCTGATCTCTGGAAATCCTGGACCTTCTTGCGCTCCCTTAGATAAGTGCTCCTCATGCCACCAATTAGGGCCTTCAGATAGGTGATGTCTGCAGTGGGGATCACCGGCTTCACAAATTCCAGTAATTTATCCAGCGCTGCCTTCCTCTTAGTTTGATTCTTATAATGTGGGTGGTTTACCTGCCACAGACAGGGCAGCTCCCTGAACATATCAATAAATATGGTGATAAAAAATCCTGATCCTTCAATATATCCATTTTCTCTGCAAGACACAACACAAGACAAACCCTAATGTCAGGCTAAACTCTCCTAATCTTGTCCCAATATAGGCCTCAATCTCTAAGCAATATAGGCCCAAGTTTAAATGTTACCTTCGTTATCACAATCGGCGCATCCTATACTCCTTCCTCCGCTCACAGATCATACATACAACGCACACGTGTTACGCTTTATATACACTGCGTGTGCGTGAAACTCCGCCTGCCCCTGAAATTCTTTCTAGTCTATTCCCTGCCCCTTCTCGTTCAGCGCAGTGGGGAAGAGCACAGGGTGGAGACAGAGCAGGTGTGTACTAATTACAATGAGGAGGAGGAAGAGGAGGAAAGCCCGGAGCCAGAAACGTCACGATTCCGGAGGAGACAATTTAAGGCATCGAATATGTCCTTTGTAGAGGTGGTGGAGATGGTGGACATCTTGAAAAGGGCCGACTATGATGGGAAGTATGAACCTTACCCCAACCCCAATGTCAGAAAGGCCAAGATCATGTCGAAAGGTGTGAAGAGTCTGCACAGAAATTTTGGGGTACGTCGATCGAAGGATCAACTCAGGAAGCGGTGGTCGGACCTCAAATTAAGGGAGCACGATCAGTATAGAAGAATCAGGAGAGTGCTGCAAAAAAGTAAGCAGTTGTCCTGTGTTCCTATTCTTTATTTGTATTACGTTCGTACTGCTCCATGTGCTTTTCCTTACTGTTGTACAGTTTATAATGGCAACTTTCATGTTCATGGACACATTATTCATTCGTAGGAAACATTGTTAGTTCGGCCAATAAAACACCATGTTTTCTCCAGATGCAGTTCAAGACATTTTTTCCGGCCTACTTCTCTTAAAATAATTTTGGTGTCTAGATGGCTTTGTAACTAGAATGAACTGCAAACCATATTCTGTGTAAGGAGATGACACTCAGCAGCTGTTTACACACCTGGATGCTGGAGCACTAGTGTGGGACACCAGAACACCCTTTTTATTAGGGGGCCCAAACAGGTGCTCCAGTGTATACTATAGGGGTGTCTCCATCTGTGAAGCTTGCACAAAACAGGTAAGTATTCAAGCTTGACAAAGGACAAAAATATTTCTTCATCTTGGAACTCTGCCAAAACAGACAATTGTACCCCACTTCCAAGCAATATTTCATATTCCTATTTCTGCCATCAAATATCTGTGTGCTAAGTATCCTTATTTTTTTGTACAAGACTCGGAGGACACCACTCATCAGAGGAGACAACAGACCCCCCACCTCATGAAGAAGTGGAAATCCCACAAACACAACAGGAGGAGGAGGAGGGAGACGTGGTGGAAATTGTCACCACAACAGGTGAGTGTCTGCGACCACAGGCTCAGGTAAGAGATGGATGCCGGCATATTTATAATACATGGTGTGTTTTTTTTATATATTTTTAGGTGATCGTGATGTTGTGGATAAAGGTCATTTCACCAGTGAAAGTGCCCAGATCCTGATCGGGGAGATCATGGGGAGTAATAGGGACTTGGAAAACATCAAGAAAAACATCAATGATGTTCAAAACAAAATGAAGAACATCACTGATGTTTTAGGGAGAATTTAAAACCCCTCGAAATCCTGAATTATTTCATTTTTTTGTCCGGAAAACTTTTTAAACATTTTTTGACATATTCTCGAAAAGTCAAATTTTGAAGATACACACAGTGTGTCAACATGTGCTATCTGCCATCACGGGAGATCAATGTACACGTTTTGGGGGTACAACCCCTTCCTCAATAATAAAGTAGCTGAGAGGAAGGGGTTGCACTCACAAAACCTTGATCCCCCATGATGGCAACTAGCACATGTTGACATTCGGCAATTTGTGTGCTTCTTCAAAATTTGGCTTTTCCAGGGGTGACTTCACCCCATCTGCTGAACGCAATATCAAACACAGTTTATAAATACTCATGTCTGATATTGACTTCAGTTTTTTATAAAAGTTGAACTTTGTAAGTTCCAGATTTGTGTATTTATTGTTGATTTGAAACATGCCTGTTTTACTCTTGGCTTTGCAATAGAAAACCTTGGGATGTTGGGTAAGAGATGAGCCCAAAAAGGGGTCACCTAGTAGAATGGACCAATGTTTTGCTAGGGTATTCTCCATTTTCTTATGACAATCGTGAAATTGGGTTGTAAATGGTGTTGGCTGTGGGTTATCTGACAGCTTGGACTTTGGAGGAGCGTTTGAGACATGGTAGAGTAAAGCTTCTTGGACCAAAGTGGAGTGTATCCTTTGTCCTGAAATTTTTCTATAAGGAGTTTCCCCTGTGTCTGATAGTCCTTATCTTTGGAAAAGTTATGGCGAATTCTATGAAATTGACTCCTAGGGATGTTTTGAATACACCTGGGATGGTGGCAGCTTCGGTAGTGGATGTAGGAATTTCAAGCAGTTGGTTTAACAAAATTGGTAGCATGTATCTGGGAATCATTGTGGTGAAGTTCTAGATCTAAAAAGGCTAATTTATCGCGGTCCTTGAATTACGGTATTTGATACAATTTTACATTTTTTTTCCACAAGGTTTTGGAAAATGCAGGAAAGAAAATTAAAAATTATCAATGAATACGGTTTTTCTAGCACACATCATAGGAAGCACCTTCAGGCTTTCCAGGGTCATAAATTATGCATCTAATTTCCTGACTACTTATTACATTTTATGAGGCCCTGGAGCACCAGGACAGTGGAAACACAAAATTACCACACTTTGGAAAGCAAACATATTTTCTAAGAGGAATGGTGAGTCTTTTAAAGACTTCGTTTTTTGGACCACAAATTTTTGGAACATGTAGAATGAAAATGAATTGAGCTGCAGTTTTATCACCCCTCAACCGCTACCCTCTTTAGCTGCAGAGGCAGCGGCTGGGGGTGTACACCTGCTGTAGTTGTAATGCTTTGCTTCACAGCTGTGGTAGAAATTATACTAACTGTACGCCCGCCAATCATGACCAATTTAAGTGAACGGGGTACTTGTGTGGTGTCCAAGGGGTTAAAACAGTTGGTGAGGAGTCAATACAATGCCTGTTAAAAATCGATGGTACAACTATAAGCCCATCCCCACATGCCAAGGTTCTAGGTGTAGTCCTGGACTCTAAACTCTGTTTTAAGAACGTCCAATCACTGTCCAAATCCTGCCGTCTCAACCTCCGCAACATCTCCAAAATACGCCCCTTTCTAACCAACAACACAGCAAAGCTCTTAATTCACTCGCTGGCCATCTCTCGCCTCGACTACTGCAACTCCCTACTCATTGGCTTACCTCTACATAGTCTATCACCTCTTTAATCCATCATGAATGCTGCTGCCAGACTCGTCCACCTTACCAATCATTCTGTCTCTGCTACCCCTCTCTGTCAATCCCTCCACTGGCTTCCGCTCGGCCAAAGAATTAAATTCAAAATACTAACAACTACGTACAAAGCCATCCACAATTTAACCCCCAGCTACACCACTAGTCTAGTCTCTAAATACCAACCTACTCGTTCTCTTCATTACTCTCAAGACCTCATGCTCTCTAGCTCCCTCATCACCTCCTCCCATGCTTTCCTCCAGGACTTTTCCAAAGCCTCCCAAATCCTATGGAATGCCCTACCCCAATCTGTCCCCTTATCTCCTACTCTATAAGCTTTTAGATGATCTCTGAAAACCCTTCTTTTCAGAGAAGCCTACCCTACCCACACCTAACAACTGTTTTTTCATTTTCTCCATCATCTCACACCCCTCAGTTATTAACTTTTGTTTCCACTTGACCCTCCCTTCTAGATTGTAAGCTCTAATGAGCAGGACCCTCTGATCCCTCCTGTATTGATTTGTATTGAAAGTATACTGTCTGTCCTCATGCTGTAAAGCGCTGCGCAAACTGTTGGCGCTATATAAATCCTGTATAATAATAATAATAACTTTTGGTCAAATGCTTTCTGAAGAATAATCCGAACATGGATTGCTCTTCAGTGAGCATCAAACATGTGAACAAGTCCAGTCCTTGTGGTAACACAATGATTGCTGTGGTGGTGATCAGGGACAATGTGACTGCTGTGGAAGTGATCAGGGACACTGTACCTGCAGTGGGAGTGATCAGGGACACTGTAACTGGAGTGGGAGTGATCAGGAACACTGTAACTGGTGTGGAAGTGATCAGAGGCACTGTAACTGGAGTGGCGGTGATTAGGGACAATATGACTGGTGTGGTGGTGATTAAAGACACTGTAACTGGTGTGGCAGTGATCAGGGACAATCTAATTGGTGTGGCAGTTATTAGGGACAATATGACTTGTATGACAGTGATCAGGGACACTGCAACTGGTGTGGCAGGGTTTAGGGATACTGTAAATGGTTGTAGGGATTGGGGTCACTTACTAGTGACCTATTGTCACCAAAGTGCTACTCTTTGGAGATAATCGTTTTTTTTTTCTACACTATGATTGCTTTTTACAGTGATGATCACTGTAAAAGTAATTATTTTAACTATCATGAATGCTGTAATTTATGACTCATTGTTTACCATTGCGATTGCAGTGATTGGTTACATCTAGCACATGGTACAGGATCGCTATGATTGGGCCTGTACCGTGTGATCACTGTGACCAATCACAAAGATCACAACAGCAAGCAATGTTATAAGGAATGAAAGACATTATTGACAGTTAGTTATAGGGTGTAACATGCTGTTATTGGGGTGCTAAAAAAACAAAACAATGTCCCTACATCATCCAGTGGTATAGATCCATCAAGGTATTCGACACCAGATGATGTTGACGCACCATCAGTGAGGTCATCTAGGATCCTTAGCTCCTTTGTTTACAAATAGGATGTGTTATTTAGAGGCAGTAGTAATACCACTGCCGAATGACAGATCCCCTAGCTTGTTGTTATCTGTCATTTAGCAGCTACACTGCTACCCATGTTAAACAGGTTCCCTACAGCTGTTTGTAAGCACAACATGTCACTTTTAATAGGGTACATTATAATGCAAGCACAACTTCACATGCAGCTTTAAGGCATCCCCATGCATGCTATTTAAAGAATTTGTCTATTTTCAATGTTGCCCTTCAAGCTACAGTAAAAGACCCTCTCCACACTAAATTGTACTTAAATTTTTCATTGCCGAGTTAGCCTTGTAAAAAGCCAGAAAAAAATCTCAAGATTCGGCTTCTGTAGACTTCAGTGGAGTTAGTGGATTTGGAGTTCTACTTGAAATGCATTTTCATGCAGGTAAAACTATATATTTTACTGCAGGAAATGGACAAGTGTAATTGAAGGGAATAAAGCGGTATTTCCGTATACCTGACAAGACCAGCTAAGTATAATCATAGTAATTACCACACTCACAAGACCCTCTCAGTACTGAGGAGATAGCTTCTTGGCGAACACAAAAAGAGATGATGCAGAGTCTAAATATCCAAGGCTAACTGATTTAATTCTGGGCGGGTATACAATTTATATACGTTATCATTAACCAATCATAATATGGACTATGGGAGTGGTTAATACAGGGGTGTACATTTCATATCATTACATATCATTAATTGTCAGATGATTAACATTTCACAAAATGGCTGACATAGGTCACTAGAGTAACTCATGCCATCTGCTTTCATTACTCATAGTCATGAGTCCTGCTTCCCTGTTTCAAGTCTCATTACACAGGAAAGGTGACCCAGACATATTGAGCCACAATTCTTTATATAGATGGTACAGAATAAAACTGCTTATGCAAGCTATATTTTCTTATATGTGTGCTTTATAGAGAACCTGTTATCAAGCTGAAAAATAGAACTAGTTGACTTAACTTAAGTCTGATACAAGTTAAGATATATGAATTTATATAACTTTACGGCCGCACAAAATGGAGTTACTTCTGTTCTGTTCTGGTCATATTACTACAATCCCCTCTTTCAGACACGAAGGTCACAAAGGTGACAAAGGTGACTGACTTCTCCGCATTGTGACACACACATAACAAACTCAAAGCAGGCACACAGAAATAATGCCAGAAGCAAAGTCACTATAATACACACCATCCCATGTTACCCAGGGGGTAAGTAATTATTTAGCCTTTTCATCATGTCAATACCCCCTTCGGTTACCGAAGGGAACCATGCCCAGGTCATGTCCTTTTCCAAAAACAATGACTTGGCATAACAGTGTTTGAGGGGGCATTAAGGATAAACACCAGCCTTGACCAAGTGACGTTCCTTTCTGTCCCCGAGAATTCCCATTATCGGAAACCAATGAGGCCAAGTGACACCATCCCTTGGGATCACTCGGAATCCATGGATAGCATGTTATTTCACAACAAATGTACGTGCTGTTGCCCAAGGCTAGTGGCTATCTGCTAAGGACCTATTGGGCACCTTCAGAGAATCCTGCAAGGGCAAGCTGTCTGAGTAGCCCAGCCATCTCAGTATGGGTGTCAGAGGTATGCGTGAAGGTATATATAGTGTGATTTAGGACACAATCTGAGGTGTCAAACACTGTGGAGTTCCCTCAGACTTTGAATACACATCCCCTCTATGTCTAATGAGTGTGTTATTAGTGGTGTTATCGGGTGGGCCACCTATAACCTTAAGGGCCCCCCAAAACACAGAGGCTGGCGGATGAAATGTGAACCTATACATATATAGTTCAGTGCTCCTGCCAGCATCCCTCGAAACATTATCCAACAGCTGCAGATTCAAGCCATCCTACACACTGAAGTGGTCGAGCATGTCCCGGGCATACTACAACAACAATCCCAATATGCCCCCGACCCTCACCCGGACCACCTTCCCACAACATGCAAAAATAGCAAACAATAAACACGTAACCTCAGCTGCATAGCAATTGTCCATGGAATGCAAAGGGAGGAAGGGGTGTGACAATACATAAAAACAAGTGAGAGGGGCATGACAGCCTTTAGGTAAAATAAAAATAGTCCCAAAGAAATACACAAAAAGAAAAGTCTCTTGGAAGGAAAAGGAACTGTCCACATTATAACTCTCATTTTCCTCAACTTTTCCCAAAACATTTGGTTCAATTCTGTGATCATCCATATGTACAGACATTAATTCTCTACCCCAAAACATTGCCTCTTTGTAAGGACAGAACTCGATATCCACAAACAAACTGGAACAAGACTTAACTCTTCGGACTGGCACCTGGATCTCTCTCATGTGCTGTACACTGGAATTTTGTAAACCTCGGGTTTGCGTCATTTTGGCTAGCCCTCTTGATATAATAGTTCACAGGAGGGTGTTCCAGCGCCTACCAAGAGTAACTGTGAGGGCTTACAGTGTTGCAGCAACACCAAGGCCCAAATTTCTACAGAGTATATAGGGCAGGCCCCTACTTTCAAACATCCAACTTACAAACAACTCCTACTTGCAAACGGAAGGAGACAACAGGAAGTGAGATGAAATCTACCCCTAGGAAGGGAAATTCTCTCCTGTAAGAGTTAATATGGGAAAAGCGTGTCTCCAACATGCCCCAGATGTGGAGACACAGACAGCACTTTCTATCACCTAATGTGGACCTGCCCACCTATACAACAATACTGGTCGCATGTTGTTAAATTTCTCCATGACTGTATGGGCTCTCCTCTGACACTATGCCCATGCCAATGCCTACTTGGCCTCCTCCCCATTCCCGAGGAAGAGAAATACTTGTCGACATTATTACAGGAAACCATATTCACAGCTAGAATGCAGATAGCCCGGTTATGGCTTAGAGCTACCTCTGCTACCATACAGCAATGGAAAAGGGCTGTCAACCTCACCCTCCCCTCCCCTACAAAAGTGTCCTCTACTCTCATTGAGGATGCCCTGGTAAATTTCATAAGATCTGGGATAGGTGGGTGGATGACTCTTCCACCTGTACGGACTAAGGTTGAATACTTCTTAAGCTAGTTCGCTATGCCTGCCCACTATGTGGTGCCATTACCCATAATGAATATATAAAATCACGCCTCACTTGCAAATAGCAGTATTTAGCATTATTACTATTACTACAGCATGTCAGACATTTTTTTCTTTTTTGTTTAGTTTTGTTTTCCGTTTGGTGCTGATTGCACGTTGTTTTCGGAATGTAAGCTCCTATATTACTGTTTATGCTCAATAAACTTTATTTTTGATTTTAAAAAAATTGTAATTACACGCTCCTGTTAAACAGGGGCTGAAAAATTGGGCCTTAGGCACTGGTGCAGGTCCCACAACACTGCAACCCCTCAGAGATACTCTAGTTGGAGCGCAGGAATGAGCCCTGCTGCAAAGCATTGCATCAAAAATTGTAATTACACGCCCCTGTTAAACAGGAGCTGAAAAATTGGGCCTTAGCCACTGGTGGTGGCGCCCAGAACCAAAAATGTTCTTACAAGCTATCAGCATGATCATTGAGGAGGAAGAGGATAACGGAAAATTGAATACTTACTTTTCCGTAATTTTTCTTTCCTGGTGCCTACCCATGGCAGCATACCAATGGTTGGTTGCTCTGCCCCCGACTAACCCACAGGACAACTTTAACTCTATAAATAAAAGAGTTGTTCCTCCCCGCCGGCATTCTTGTAACTAGACCTCAGAATATTAAGGATTATTGAAGGGAGGGTATATGCTGCCATGGGTAAGCACCAGGAAAGGAAAATTACGGAGACCCGCGCCAAAGCTGTCCAAGAGGAGGCCATTCCCCGTGTGAAATGTGCATTGACCGCATCTGGAACTGCCAGACCACTAGCCCGATATGCTCTTTGGATCAATTTTACGATCCAGCTTGCCAAGGTACTCTTGGATGCTGCCATTCCCCTTCTGGCGCCTTTTGGGATGACAAACAGCCTTTGATCTTTGAGGAACTGTTGCGTTAAACTTAAATAGTGCCTCAGGGACCTAGCTATATCTAACTTGTGTAGTCATGAGGAGTCTGGGTCCTCCCCAAATGCTGGAAGAACCCATTCCTGGTTAAGATGATAGACTGAAGGCACTTTAGGAATGAATTGATGGATGGGTTGCAAAATCACCCTGTCCAGGAGCCAGAAATGGGAGAGGAAGACAGAGGAAAGGAGGAAGGACAACAAGGGCCACAGTTGCCAACAAAACAAGATATGGAAAAAATGTTCGCGGCACTAGAGAATTCCCTAAAAGCAGAGATGTCAACACTCCATAAAGATATGGGATATATGTTAAACAGAGTGGAAGAAGTAGAGATCAAAGTAGACCTACATCAAAAAAACATAAAGGAACTGGAAGACGAAATAAAGAAATTAAAACGGGAACAACAGGAACAATCATATAAAATAGAAGAGCAAGAAAATAGAGATAAAAAGAAAAACTTGAGAATACGTGGGTTACCGGAAACAGAACAAGCAGAAAATCTAATAGAAAAAATGAACAATCTCTTCAACCAAATCTTGGGAAAGGAAACAACTAACACAATAGGAATAGAAAGTGTCTTTCGAGTAAAAAAACCTCAAAGGGGGGCAGGAGGCGGAGCCTAGCGGAGCAGACATGCATTGTTAGAGCTCCACACCGCTGAGGAGAGAAGAGAAGGACAAAGCGGAGCCTGCAGGCTCAAAAGGTATCCATTTGAACCTTTTTGCCCCAGGGAACAAACTGTGAAAGTTTGGGCAGGAAATATGGTACTGGGAGGAAACCGTGGCAGAAATAAAAATCACCTCACAAAGAGCTCACAGGCACTCACTGCAGCTGAAGCAGCTCCAGTCACCTCACAAGATACAGCATCAGGGCGCTCTCACAGACAGAAAATGTCACAGCAAGACTCTCCATTTGAGTCAGATACAGAACAAATCCTCTCACAAACTTCTCCACAAGCCTCCTCAGTATCCCCAGTAATATTATTACAATTTGAAAAGATGCTTCATAAGGCTTTAAAACAAACCTCAGACCAAATAACAAAAAGCCTAACCAAAGAAATAAGAGAACTGGGAAACCGCACCGCAGCCTTAGAAATAAAAATGGATGAAATTGAAATTACAACCCAAGAAAATATAACAGAATTGGAACAATTAAAAAAAGAGAATTTAATACTTCAAACTAAGCTCGAAGATTACGAAAATAGAGCCAGACGTTCAAACTTGCGCATAAGGGGAATACCTGAAACTGTGACAGACCTGCAATCTACTATTACTGCTCTATTACAAGAACTAAAGCCAGATATCCCTATTGAACGTTTAGAACTGGACAGAGTACACAGAGCCCTCACAGCCAAAAAGAAAGATGGAGCCCCACGTGATATAATCACAAAATTTAATTATTACAGAACAAAAGAACAAATACTAATTGCTGCAAGAGAAAAAAAGGAACTTAATTTTCAAGGACACAATTATCAAATTTTTGCTGACCTATCCCAACTTACTATTACTAAAAGACGATCCATGAAACCCCAACTAATGGAACTGCAACGCCACAACATTATGTATCAATGGGGCTTCCCCTTTTCAGTCAGATTAAACTACCAAGGTACAATTTACAGAAGCAGATCAGCAGATGAACTACAACAAACCCTTTTAAAATTAAATCTGACAGAACCCACAAGCAGCAACTCTTCCACACGCAGAAGAATGGCATCATCTTCACCTTCAGGCAGCACTCAGAAAATGTCAGAACAAAATGGGAATCATCATTCTCACAAAAGAGGCCGTTATGCCACATCATCCATGGACCAAGAAGATTCAATGGACTGACATCCTAATTCCTGATATCTCTTCATTTATTATACTAAGAGATGGTTCTCTTTAAAAAACCTATATTTATAACTGAATGTAACTGCATTCTGATAGTCACACACTGTGTGGGATCATGTTACATTCCAGTTATATTTCTTATTACTTCTGATTCATATAGCCTTAGAATATATAAGTGAAATAAGGAAATTATTGTTCAGTTATATATTATCAGGTAATAACAATAGATTTATTACTTTTTAGGACAAATATGTTCAATAATCCAGAAGTAATGGAAGCTTTTTCTTTCTTTTCTTAAAACAAATATATTATTACCTAACTAGTTCCTAGAATTATGTTTTTGTATATTCTAATCTGAAGCAATACAACCTCAATTTTATGAGTTAACATATCTAAACAGTTACATATGAATAAAATATGTAATTGTTTACTCTAAAAGGGTTAAAATCCCAAAATAATTCAAACTATCTTCATCAATACCAAAGTTATTAACAGTACCTTTCTAACTGAATTATTTAGCCTAGGGCAAGACTAACCATATACAACCACCCTGGAATAAATAATTTCAACAAAAACTATATTCTGCACTCCAATTAAGGAAACATCATTTTGATGTCTTTTGACATAGCACTTCTCTCCTGTAAGCGGAAGATCCGTGTACTCCCATTAGCCCTCCTCATTCTCCCAACCATATTATGTGGGAGTGTGACAAAGGCACTTATTCCCCTCAGAGAGATATTTATTCTCTTTCACGGGTAAATTGTGATTACTTGCAAAAAATAATTTATACAATGTATCATTTAATCTCATATGTTTTTTGTTTACTCTTTACTCCAGAATTCACTGGTTTCTCTTCTATCTATTCATCTCTTCAGTCCACACAGGTTGATCTGCGCAGTCAGCTCTGCATAACAAAAAGTAAGTCAAAACTATTTGATCTGTTGCCATGGCACCACTGAATATACTTTCCCTGAATGTTCAGGGAATAAATGTCCCTCAAAAAAGGACCAAAGCCTTCCGTACTTTCCATAACAAGAAGGCTCACATAGTATGCCTCCAAGAAACACACTTCACCAAAGATTCTACTCCAAAATATATTTCTCCTTTTTATCAACAAATTTACACGGCTTCTGCCTGTACCAAGCAAAGGGGAACTCTAATTGCATTTCACCGATCCACACCATTCACCTTATCATCAGAAATTAAAGACCCAGAAGGTAGATACCTGATACTCATGGGTTATATAATGGATACAGCAATCACAGTGATTTCTTACTACGCTCCTAACAAACAACCTACACCATTCCTCTCACATATATTACAAGTGATTAATACACACAAAATAGGAACAGTGATAATGTGTGGGGATTCGAACCAGGTCCTCCTCCCATTTCTAGATAAATCACCTTTTACACCATCCAAAATAACCTCTAGATTACCTTTTCCTCAACTTCTTTCCAAATACAATCTGGTAGATTCATGGAGAGAAAGTAACCCAATGAAAAAGAAATTCACTTATTTCTCGCACCCTCATCAAACCTTCACCAGAATAGATCATATTTTTCTAACAATAGGAATGATACCAGAAATTATTGCATCAGATATAATTCTGATTCCGTGGTCTGACCATAATGCAGTATACACTACTATAGCCTCAGCCATACCAAAAGCGCATGACCCAACGTGGTACTTACCGGATATAATGCTCAAACACCCACTACATCAGATGGCCATTGAACAAGCTTTAAAGGAATACATATCAATTAATAATACAACAGACATCTCCCCAATAACACTGTGGGAAGCTCATAAGCCTGTCTTGCGTGGTACAATACAAAGACAAATGGCACTATTTAAACGGGAACGCAAAAATCTAGCAAAAAAACTAGAACTCAATTTTAATGCAGCCTACATATCATTTCAAGATAATCCATCTCAGAGTACAAAATCTCATCTGGAAAAATCTAGATTGGAATATGATCTATTTCTCACTGAGTCAGTTGATAAATCCCTCAAATGCTCCAAACACAATTTCTACATGAATACAAACAAACCAGGTACATATTTGGCGCGGGCATTAAATTCAACTAACAAATCTTTCAAACCAATACGTTTGAAATTATCAAAAAATGTTTACACTTGTAATCCAGTTAAAATAGTCCATAAATTTCACTCACATCTCGCAACTTTATACAAGACAAACAATGAATTTAATCCTACAGAGGCTGAATCCTTCTTCTCAAAAATAACCTTACCTGAGTTATCTCAGAATCAAAAAAGCAGTTTGGATGAGCCTATAACTATAGATGAAGTTGCTAACGCCATAAAAGACCTACAACTTAACAAAAGACCAGGCCCAGACGGCTACTCGGCTTTATACTATAAAACATTCTCAGAAATACTCTCTCCCATTCTCACTGAAACTTTTAACAAACTTCTAGATGGACATTCTTTTCGGCAAGAAACACTAATGGCAATTGTTTGTATGATCCCAAAACCCCTTTTTGATGATACTTCCTGTGTGAATTATCGGCCTATCTCTCTGTTAAACCTCGATATTAAATTATTAGCAAAAATAATAGCAAAACGCCTCAATAGCATTATCGGAAAATTAATACATAGAGATCAAGTAGGCTTCATGCCAAATAGACAGGCAGGCGATAATATACGCAGGGCAGTGTTATTGGCACATATTGCTAAAAAACGGAAAATCCCTTTATGTTTTCTATCTCTCAATATTAAGAGGGCATTTGACACAGTATCCTGGCAATATATGCAATATTCATTACAAAAATGGGGTTTTGGACCCCACTTTTTAACATGGATCAAAGCATTATATAATAAACCCAAAGCCTATATAAAATATGCTGGATACAAATCTGAAGCCTTTAATATCGAAAGAGGTACCCGACAGGGTTGCCCATTATCTCCCTTATTGTTTGCCCTTATACTCGAACCCATGGCCCAATACATCAGAACAAACCAAACTATAACTGGCATTGAAGTAGGAGGTATTACACACAAATTATGTATATTTGCAGACGATATATTACTTTTTCTATCATCACCACAGGTCTCTGGTCCTAACTTAATACCAGCTCTTGATGGATTTGCAGCCCTATCCAGCCTTATGATTAATCCTAAGAAATGCCTAGTGCTTAATATTTCAATCACAAACATGGAATTGATCCCGGCTAGGGCTGCACTCCCATTCACATGGGCAGAAAAATCAATCCCATATCTTGGAATTCATTTAACAGCATCTCATTCTGACTTATTCTCAACCAATTATCCTCCTGTATTAAGACAGATCACAAATCTAATAAAACAATGGTCACAACTTCCTTTATCCTGGATAGGGAAGATTAATGCAATCAAAATGACTATTCTACCCAAATTGCTTTATCTATTCAGAGTCCTCCCTATTCCAATTCCTTCCTATTTTTTGAGAATAGTACAAAAAAGAGCAACTTCGTTTATATGGGGCTCTTCTAAACCACATATACCTATACACACACTACATCTTCCCAAAAATAAAGGAGGCCTGGGATACCCTAATTTTACTAACTACTACAGAGCAGCACATTTGGCCAGTCTGTCCAAATACCATGCATAACAGGAAATGCCATTATGGGTATTTATAGAGGCTTCAGAAAATGACCCTCTATTAATATCAAATTTATTATGGCTTGATCCTAAAGACCGCTTTAAAATTCATAATCCCATAACTAAACACTTCTTATCTCTCTGGGATAAACTAAAAACCAAATATCAGTTACAATCTCCACACAATCCTCTCCTTTCTTTTATCAGAAATCCGGCCTTTTATCCGGCATGGATCTACCCAAATTCTTTTAAAGCTTGGACAACATCAGGCATTCAGACACTAAATGACTTCATAGCATCTAAATCATTCCTTTCATTCCCATCGCTTAGAGAAAAATATGATCTACCAAACTCTGAGATATTTAGATATCTCCAAATCAAAAATTTCTATACACCATTCCTAAAGGGAGATACACCATTATCCTAATTATCCATTTTTGAATCAATCTGTACAAAAGATCCATTTGCTAAAGGTACAATTTCATCACTTTATAATCAATTATATGGAGTAGCAAATCTTAATAGACCCTCTTACGTTCAGAGGTGGGAGGAGGACTTGGGACGAACTTTAGAAGACACGGACTGGTCTAACATATGGCTCACATCTAAGTCATCTTCACCCAACATCTTAGCACTGGAGACAAATTATAAAGTCCTAACTCGCTGGTACCTTGTACCCGCTAGAGTGGCAAAATATTCACCTAATACCTCAGCTCTTTGTTTTCGAGGATGCCCAGAAATAGGCACACATTTACACATATGGTGGACGTGCCCAGTAATCCAAACCTTCTGGAAGGAAGTCTTCGTGATTGCATCTAAAATATTTAAAAAAATAATACAACCAGATCCATATTTAACTTTACTTAATCTAAAACCGGAGTGGTTAACACTCTCTCAATTCAAACTTATGATCCAACTAATAACGGCTGCAAAACAAACAGTGGCCAAGGCATGGAAATCTCCTACATTGGTACTAGCAGAAACAATTCACAGAATGAATAATACAATGTCCCATGCTAAGATGGTAGCCATCGATCAAAATCAAATTCCAAAATTTGAAACACTTTGGCACCCTTGGATAAAACAACAGTTCCTGTCAAATTTCAATGACTCTGTCCTGTTGCCATGGTAACAGATTAAATGACTTACAGAGACACCCATTCTAAGGCTTCAAAGAGAACTAAAAAGAATAATAAACTGACGAGCGGGACAACCTTGTGGACCATACCTCTACCTTTCAACCCTTTTTCTTCTTTCTCTTTCCTTTTCTCCACCTTACGATTAAAGCTCATTATCAGAATTTATTTGACCTATATACACTCTACTTGTAAACAATATGTATAGTAGGTATAAATCATTTAAATACCTACAAAAGTAACTAAGGAAATGATATATATCTTTAATTTAGGTTTATGTGAACCCAATGTTTAATATTTGAAATTTCATGATATTTACCTATATAAACCATACTGTAAAACAATGAGCTTACTTTATAGATCCTTGTAAACTTACTTTATGTATCTTTATAACATTGTATACTCAATAAACTTCTTTTGACAAGGAAAAAACCTCAAAGTTTCGCAAGGGAAACACCTAGAGATGTAATCGTACGCTTTGAAAAATGGGAAGAAAAAAAACAGATCTGGATAAACCTAAAGAGGAAAACACAAATAGAGTTTGCGGGAGGTAAATTATAAATATTTCAAGATTTATCTCAAGAAACGTTGAAAAGACGACGGATACTAAAGCCATTATTAGAAATCCTCCGGGAGCAAGAAATTCAATACAACTGGGGTTTTCCAGCATGTCTAATAGCAAGGAAAAACGGAATAAGTGCGAGGCTAAGACATGTGGAGGAGATTCCGGACTTTTGCAATAAACTAGCAATCCCCTCCCCAGAACTGGAAAAATACGCAAATAGTCAGGAGCGAATAACGGCAGGAGATGACCTGCAGTGGCAAGTAAATTCAAGGATCAGACATCAAGATGTGGACTCTCGAGGAAATTAATATCTGAGAAAATACCACACAACGGTGCAAGGGGCCTTAGAGTGGAAAGGGGGGGGGGGGGCTGGGGTTGATGGGATGGGAAAAAAGGAAAGTGAAAGGATTGGTAAAACACAACAAAAATGCAGGGAGAGGGAGACAGGGACTCACGGAGTGGACAGGGAGTCGCCCTATTAGTGCTTAGGCAGGGGGGGAATAGGGTGTCTTACAGAGCTCCGCCTCACAATAAATAGAGCAGAGGGGGCAGAGCGTGCCCCACAAAACAAAGTAAAACGCTCTCAGCTCTAGAGAATACGGGGGTAAAAAACCCATATCAGAAAAAAGGGAGGGGGAGGGTGGGAGGAGGGAAAAGGGAGGGAAGGAGGGTGGGGAGGGAAAGGTCTGAGTCACATGAGTGGTTACATAGGCGCACCTATTTTGAGTCAAGAGATGAGGAGACCCCGTGCGTCCGCTGGGTGTCCCCTCCATCCGGTCTCCTAGGGGGACCGCGTGGGGGGGGGCCGGAGGACGGGGGGGGAAGAAAAGGCACAAGAATGGAAAACGTAAACAGCATAAAAATAATCTCTTACAATGTCCGAGGACTAAATTCCCCAGGGAAGAGAAACATCATTCTCCGAGAACTAGAAAAAAGTAAAGCAGAAATAATTTTCCTACAGGAGACGCATATAACCCAAAACTCAAATGCCAAAATTTATTCAAGAAACATACCAACATGGTATCAAGGAGACTCGCCAATAAGAAGGGCCAAAGGAGTAGCCATCGGTATAGGGAAAAATGTACGTTTTCTAATAGATCAAAGGAAAATAGACCCGGAGGGTCGATATCTTTTTATTACAGGAACTATACACGGGGTAAAATATACATTGGCCAATGTCTACTGTCCTAATAAGAACCCTAAAAAATATTTGATAGATATAATTAAAATACTAATGGAATTCAAGCAAGGAAAATTAATATTAGCTGGAGACTTTAACTTCAGCATGGATAATAAAATGGACAGTACCTCAAGAGTAAGGGACAAAGAGGTAAATCAACTAAAGAAATTAAAAAGAACATTATATGAACAGCAACTAATAGACCCTTGGAGAATTCAGCACCCCAGCACAAAGGACTACACATTCTATTCAACAGTACACAAAATTTACTCCAGATTGGATTACATCATGGTCGAACATAGAAACTTGGAAGAAATAGAAGAAACAAAAATAGGCATAATAACCGCCTCAGATCACAGCCCAGTAACCTTGAGAATGAAAATAAAAGGAGAAGTCCTTGAAAGGGGTCCATGGAGAATCAACGAAACTTTATTAGAAGACAGTGAGACCGAAAAAAGCATCATAGAAGAAATTAAAAGATATTTTGAGGAAAACGATACACCAGAGGTATCGAAAGCAACAATATGGGAGGTGCATAAATCTGTTATTAGGGGCAAGTTAATAGCCATAGGGGCAAGAAAAAAACAGGAAAGGAAAACAAACATGCAACAAATAATTAAAGAAATTTATGAATTGGAACGAAAACACAAAAATCAAGTAAACAACAAAATCTTCGGCCTACTATCTCAAAAGAGAGAGCAATTAAAAGACTGGATGGAACAAGAAGAAAGGAAGGACTACAACAGAGTAGTACAAGAAAAATATAAATGGGGTAATAAACCAGGAAAATACCTAGCAAATCTGGTAAAAAAAAAGAAGTCTTTGATAAAAAAATTTAAGTTTTAATAAAACTACAGATATAGCGATAACATTTCAAAAATACTTCAGCTCCCTTTATGCAATAAAGGGACAGGAAAGTTGGAAAGAAGCGAATACAAGAACAAAGAAGATACAAGAATATTTAAAAAAAGCAAACTTACCAAAACTAAAAATAGACCAACTAGAAGAATTGGAAAAAAATATTACGCATGAAGAGGTAAAACTGGCATTAAAGGAAACTCCCGTAGGAAAAAGCCCAGGACCAGATGGGTTTACGGTCAAATACTATAAAAAATTTGAAGAACAGCTGACTCCAAAACTATTAGAATATATGAATTCCTTAGGGGAAGATGAAGAAATAAGAAGTGAATCGTTATTAGCTCATATTACAATACTACCAAAAGAAGGGAAAGACAAAGTTAACTGCTCAAGCTACAGGCCAATAGCCCTATTGAACGCCGATACGAAGCTGTACTCCAAGATCCTGGCCACTAGGATAAAAAAACTAATCCCACTGTGGATTAACCCGGACCAAACTGGTTTTGTCCCGGGGAGAGAGGGGCGGGACAACAGCCTAAAATCATTATTGATGTTGCACAAGAAGGTGCAGAATGAGACCCCAGTTCTATTCCTGTCATTGGATGCAGAAAAAGCATTTGACAGGGTAGACTGGGGTTTCATGATGGATACATTGCGGCACTTGGGTATTGGGACAAAAATGATGAAGTGGATAACAAATTTGTATAATGGCCCGACAGCAGTCGTAAAAGTAAACAGTAGACTCTCTCCAAAAATTGAGATGCAGAATGGAACACGGCAAGGCTGTCCACTGTCTCCACTATTATATGTATTGGCGTTAGAACCACTATTAGCAACACTCCGTAATAACAAAGAGGTAGAAGGAGCGAAAATAGGAGGAAAAGAGCATAAGATCGCTGCTTACGCGGACGACATCTTGATGTACGTATCCAACCCAAGAGTGTCACTCCCAAACATACTGAAAGAAATTTAAAAATACGGAGAACTGTCAAACTTCAAAATTAATCCAATAAAAACGGAAATATTAAACATAGGTCTAGAGAAAAAGGAAGTTCAGTTTTTACAAAAAGAATTCCCATTCACTTGGGTAAAAGAACTAAATTACCTTGGAATTAAAATAACTCCTAGAGTCGAAAAAATTTATCAGGCAAACTTTATTCCACTGATCAATGAGGTCAAAGAAGAAATGAAAAAGGTAAGAATACAGCCACTATCATGGATTGGAAGAATAAATATGTTTAAGATGACGATATTACCTAAAATAAACTACAGATTACAGATGTTACCAGTAAAAATCCCGCAGAGCTTTTTTAAAATAATTAAAACAATCCTGCTAAAATACATATGGCTTAATAAAAAACCAAGAATTAAATACACGCTGATCACAAGGAAAAAGGAGCATGGAGGTCTTGCCGCCCCAGATATAAGTAGGTACTATAAAGCCATAGTTTTAACACAAATGTTAGAGTGGACAAATGAGAAAAATGAAAAAAAAAATGGGTGGAAATGGAAAACACAATAAGTGGAGCCACACTACATAAGAATATTTGGATTCCACGGAAATATAGAATATTGGACACCGACACGCACGAAATAACAAAAAATGTATTTAAAATTTGGGACACGATCCACTTAAAGAATGAATGGAAATATAATTCACCACTATTAGCACTCACAGGATCGAATCTTTTCACCCCTGGGAGGGAAATATTTGAAATCCAAGGAATAGGTAACCCACAACTGAAAGATATCACTAGAAATGGCAAAATAAGAACACGAGTAGAAATAGAGGAAAGGAATGGATGGAAGATGAATGAATGGAATTATACTCAACTAAGGCACCTAGTAAGCACAATACCACACCCACTGAGAGATGAAACAAAATTAACTGCACTGGAAAAGCTATGTAGCAATGAAACACCATTAAAAAATGGAACATCAAAAATTTATAGTATACTGACAGAATTGGAAGCACAAGAAAGACCAGAATATATAAATCAATGGGAAAAAGAAATGAATTTAAAAATAGATAACCAAAAAGTGGAAAAAATGATAGAAATGGGATATAATAAGGCTTGGGACATGAAGACCATAGAAATGAATTATAAACTAGTATCAAGATGGTATATGACCCCAGTAAGAATACACAGATTCCATCAAGATAGAACCTCCTTGTGTTGGAGAAAATGTGGCCAAATAGCAACGATCACACACATATGGTGGGAATGCCCAATAATAATGGAGTACTGGAAGGAAGTGTTAAATAACATAAAAGAAATAACTGGAGAAGAAATAAAACAAAATATTTGGACTTGCCTCTTCCATATCTACAATAAACCTAAGAAACAATATAGAAAATCAATAATACCTAACCTCCTGAATGCGGCCAAGGCCTTAATTCCCAAGAATTGGCTAAAAAGTGGAAAACCAGACATTAGAAACTGGCTAAAGGAAATAGATTATCACTACAAAATGGAAGGAGGAGAGAAAGGGGATAATAGTAGATGGGAAAGTTGGAAAAACTACAAAGTCTCGGATATTTATTTAGATAGGATAAAAGAAAGAATAGGTGCAGAGCCAAGTGGATAAATAAACAACATAAAGGAACGGACCAGACACAGGGGAGGGGGGGGCGAGGGGGAGGGGGGGCGGGGGGAAATAAGAGGGACTGAGAGAGACTAAGATAATAATAGGGTTTATAATTATAGAAGGCGTTTTGTCGTTGGTTTTTAAAATTATTTAAGAATATCCTAGAAGGGAAAAATAATAAAGATGTGACGGAAACAATCCTCAATGATGTGAAAAAGGAGAAGAGATAAAGTTTGACACATAAAGTTGAAATAATGTCTCTCGGAAAACTTTCGCTGAAGTGGATAACAAAAAAAAAAAAGGAATGAGCCCTGCTGCAAAGCATTGCATCAAAAATTGTAATTACACGCCCCTGTTAAACAGGAGCTGAAAAATTGGGCCTTAGCCACTGGTGGTGACACCCAGAACCAAAAATGTTCTTACAAGCTATCAGCATGATCATTGAGGAGGAAGAGGATAACGGAAAATTGAATACTTACTTTTCCGTAATTTTTCTTTCCTGGTGCCTACCCATGGCAGCATACCAATGGTTGGTTGCTCTGCCCCCGACTAACCCACAGGACAACTTTAACTCTATAAATAAAAGAGTTGTTCCTCCCCGCTGGCATTCTTGTAACTAGACCTCAGAATATTAAGGATTATTGAAGGGAGGGTATATGCTGCCATGGGTAAGCACCAGGAAAGGAAAATTACGGAGACCCGCGCCAAAGCTGTCCAAGAGGAGGCCATTCCCCGTGTGAAATGTGCATTGACCGCATCTGGAACTGCCAGACCACTAGCCCGATATGCTCTTTGGATCAATTTTACGATCCAGCTTGCCAAGGTACTCTTGGATGCTGCCATTCCCCTTCTGGCGCCTTTTGGAATGACAAACAGCCTTTGATCTTTGAGGAACTGTTGCGTTAAACTTAAATAGTGCCTCAGGGACCTAGCTATATCTAACTTGTGTAGTCATGAGGAGTCTGGGTCCTCCCCAAATGCTGGAAGAACCCATTCCTGGTTAAGATGATAGACTGAAGGCACTTTAGGAATGAATTGATGGATGGGTTGCAAAATCACCCTGTCCAGGAAAAAGGTGATGTAAGGTTCCCAAGGTCCTAGAACTTGGATCTCTGATACTGTGCGGGTCGAGGTGATGGCGACCAAGAACAACATCTTCAAGAAAATATCCTCCAAGGTGCATTTTTCTGTGGGAGCAAAGGGAGGATTTGAATGGGCATAAAGTCGACAATAGTCAAGTCCCATTTGGGGTACAATGTTTTCCTGGGAGGTCGCAATCTCAGGACTGCCTTCAAAATGGGTTCAATGCCCATCGTGTATCTGTTAGAGCTGAAATGGCCGAGACCTGGACCTTAAGTGTGTTTAGGCCTAAACCTAAGTCCAAGCCATTCTGCAGGAAGAGAAGTATATTCTTGACCCCAGGATCCAGGGGGTCGAAATGGTTAACCTCTGCCAGCTCTATAAATTTTCTCCATATTCTGTAATAGGTGGAATTAGTGGAAGACTTTCTTGCCTGTAGTAGTGTTTGAATAACATTATGTGAGCATCCTAACTCATCCAACCTTTTCTGCTCAATTTGCAGGTCCTCAAGTTTAGGATTTCCGGGTGCGGGTGAGAGAAATTGTCCTGAGACAGAAGGTTGTTCAGGTGTGGAAGAGGAAGCAGCTCGCACAGGGCCATCTTGACTAGGAGTGTGAACCACAGTCTTTTGGGCCAATACGGAATCACTGCCAAGATTGTGACCATCTCTGTTGTCAGCCGCTGGAGAAACCTCAATATCAGAGGGGTCGGATGAAACGCATATCCTTTCTGAAAATTCCAAGGCTAGACTAGGGCATCCACACCTGCTGACCTCAGAGATGGGAATCTTGAAAAGAATAGAGGCGTCTTTGCATTTAGTGGGGAGGCAAACAGGTCTACTTGGGGGGTGCCCCATTGCTGGCATATCCAAAGGAAGACCCTCAGATTCAGGGACCACCCATTGTTGTTGATGAATGATCTTGACAGATGGTTGGCTAATTGATTTTCGGGCCCTGGGATATATGAGGCCCGTAGGTTGCTTAGGTTCTTCTCGGCGCAGGTCAGAATGGGTGTTACTTTGCTAAATAGGGACCTGCTGTGTGTTCCCCCCTGGTTTTGGACATAGGCCACTGCCGCTCTGTTGTCCATCTGTAGAAGTATGTATTTCCCTCTGAGGGAGGTGGCTAAATGTAGGATTGACATCCATGCTGCTCTTAGTTCCAGGATGTTCGAGACTACTGCCTCTGAGTTGAAATTCCATCTTCCTTGAACAAGCTGATCTTGGAAGTGTGCACCCCAACCCAACTGACTCACGTCTGGCGTAAGAATGGTCCACGAGATGGGACCTAGAGAACAGTGAACCTGCAGGTTAGATGGTCTTGTCCACCACCAAAGACTGGACTTCATTGTGGGCGTGACCAATATCCTCTGTTCCAGGCGATTCTTCCTCCACTGTGACAGAAACCCCAGCTGTAACCCTCATAGATGCCACCTGGCCCACTTCACCATGGGTATACATGATGAAATAGACCCCAGCAGACTCAGACAGTCTGATGCCGACATGGAATGGCTTGCCAGTACTTTTTTTACTTTCCCTATCAGGGCAGGAATCTTTTCTGAAGGGAGTGAAACTGCTCTCTCTGGAGTGTTGAAGAGTGCTCCTAGATATGTCATCTTCTGCGTAGGTGTGAGCTGACTTTTGGAGTAATTGATTAGCCACCCGGACCTGCTCAGCATGTCTAGGACCAGTTGCACATGTATTTCTAGGCTCTTTTTGTGCTGGGATAGATTTAGGATGTCGTCTAAATAGTGTAGCACCCGAATCCCTTTCTCTCCAAGAGGAGCTAAGATCACCACTAGTACCTTGGTGAAGGTTCTGGGAGCTGTTGAGATCCCGAAGGGAAGGCATTGAAATTGGAGATGTAAGTCGCCTACTTTGAGTTGCAGCAAAGGCTGAAACTGCTGCAGGATAGGTATATGGAGATATGCATCCTGGAGGTCTATAGAGACTATCCAATCCCCTGGTTGTACTGATAGGATTACTGTATTTAAGGATTCCATTCCATTTTCCATGTTCTACATGGATGTATCTGTTCAACCTCTTCAGGTCCAACACGGGCCTCCGCCCGCCCAACTTCTTGGGGACCAAAAAGACTGGGGAATAAAATCCTGAGCGTTTTTCCAAGTCTGGAACCAGAACTACTGCTTGCTGATGAATAAGAATTTACACATACTGAAGAAGGACTTCCCTCTTCTCCTTGGAGGTTGGGATTTTGGTGGGCTGGATTGAAAAGGGTGGGGGTCGTTTTCTGAATTTCTGAGTCGAGCTCCCACTGGATCGGTTTGGGTGGATAGGGAGTCAAAAAGACTTCTGGTCCTCAACCGTGGATGTTGAGGCTTTAGGTTTTCCTATCTTCAAAAAAGTGGCCTGCGAGCCCTTCCAGCCTCTTCTGTACTCCCTACCTGGGTGGTACGTTCTGGAATCTCTTGCTCTCTGCTGAACAGCTGGATGTGAAACAAGTCTTTTTCTCCTGCATCTGTCCTGGGGAATTAGACCACTTTTCCCGCCTGTGACCCTGCATCCATTTTGTCGCTGAACAGAGGTTTCCCATTGTATGGAAAGCGACACCACGATTGTTTCGAAGTTGGGACGGCCGACCATGGCTTTAGCCATAATGCCCTTCTGGCAGTGATGGAATACAGCATAGCTCTTAGCTCTGGAGGAACACTTTAGGACATCAATGGCAGCCTCTGCTATGAAATCTGAGGCCAACTTTAGCTCATCTAGTGCCTTGATGATTTCGTTAGAGCCCACACCCTGTCTGAGGGCTGTTTCAATTTTGTCTGACCACACCCTGGTAGCCCTTGAGATCGAGGTCAGGACTACCGCTGGTTTACATGCCCCTCCTGCTGCTTGATAAGATTTTTTTAAATCTGAATCGATCCTTCGGTCAAGGACATCCTTGAAGGAGACCGCGTCTTCTAGAGGTAGTGTTGTATTTCTGGCTAACCTCATAATTGAAGGGTCTACCGTTGGTACTGAGTCAAAAAGCTGCACATCTGCCTCAGCAAGCGGGTACAATTTGAGAAAACGATTGTAAGCTAAGGGCCTCTTGTCCACTTTCTGCAATTCATCCGTCACCACTTCCTTGATTTCTTCCATTAAGGGGAAGGCTGATATTTTTTTCTTTAGGTGTGGAAAATATCTCTTTGCTTTAGATGGAGGCTCTGGATCTTCCTCCTATTGGATTGCGTCCTTTACCGCGTTGATAAAAGGCTCTACTAGAGTGAAATCAAAGGCTGAAGCATTTTCCTCCCCCACTTCTGTCTGGTCTTCAGAATTAACCTCTGGATCCGGTTGCGGGTTGGGCGTATTTAGTGCTGCTTCATCCGAGGGTGGAGTTACTTGGTCTTGGGATAAGGCCAACTCCCGGATAGAATCTTTGATCAGGTTTTTGACTGATTCCATGGATTTTTGTTTGTCTCTTTCCTTGTCCCCCGTGGCTTTTAGGAGGCACTGACCACATACCAATTTATCAAGAAGGGCTCCTGGATACACAGGTCTGCGCTGGGATTCATGTCTACTTGAGGTATATCGGGGTGATCTCTGACCACTGCGAAAAGCATGGGCCAAGGATGAGTGAGAATGACCCGATCTCCTATGACTCATTGATCTCCTATCTGGAGAGTCTCTGTGGGATGACCTGTGGGATGATCCATGATGCGGGCTACAATAAAAAATAGAAACAAAAAAAGATGTTTCAACCAGCTGTTGCAGCCCTTACCTAGTGGTATGTTGAGGATCTTTTTGATGTGGCATTAAAGTACTAGGGACAGCTGAAAAAAAGATCAATTGGAGTTTATTAGGTCTTTTGAAAGGAAGAAAAAAATAAAAGGGGGATTTTTTTTTTAAATATACATATATACACATATAAATATATATATATATATATATATATATACATATACCAAAGTACACTTTATATTAATATTCCCCCCCGGTACCTTGGCTAGGTGCCATAGCCCAGGGGAGAAAAGATAGAAGAGATAGAGAAGACACCTTTAGAGATGTCTTCCCTTAAACAGCTGGGCTCCTACTGAAGGCAGGCTCTCCTTTATATCAGAGAGCGATCTGGGTGTCCCAAGATGGCCGCTGACAGCTTCACAGCGCTACTGCACATGCGCCGTGACGTCACACTGAGGCCATGCCCCCCCACCAGGAAAGCAGAGCCGAACGGCGCGCTGAAGCTCTGCACACTCCTAACAGGAAGGAGGGATACACAGACACATGGGGCACGCTGTGGAGGTAAAACAGGAATAACCTATAGTTGTTTGTAACGAAACATAAGCATATAAGCATATACTCCCAAGGTATACTGAACAACTTAACATAGAGGAGAAAGTCTGGCTCCATAAAGTGCCCCAAAAAGATCCACAGAAAAACGGGCTCCCATACTTATCTGGCGCCTTTAGCAGCCCAAGCAAATGGACTCCATACTGCAGGAGAGCATTAACCTGCAATGGTCACACCATAAAGCGCTGAGGTAGAGCTGAGCGTGATCCTGCAGGAATGAGAGCAGAGAAAAGAATGCCGGCGGGGAGGAACAACTCTTTTATTTATAGAGTTAAAGTGGTCCTGTGGGTTGGTCGGGGGCGGAGCGACCAACCATTGGTATTCCGCCATGGAGGCACAAGGAAAGTCACTCAGCATAACAGGATAGTCACTCAGCATAGGCAGTCTTGAAGGGATCTGACATTTCAAAAAAAAATGTTCGGTTACATCAGTATCAGGTGCTTGGCAGCTAGTGGTGATCCAAGATTAATTTTTATGAAGGTCAGTCAATCGACCGAGTCGGTGGACAGGCGCACCCTATGATCGCTTACAAAGCCTCCAGCAGCACTGAATGTGCGTTCTGAAAGAACGCTGGATGCAGGACAGGCCAGTAGCTCAATTGCATACTGTGCAAGCTCTGGCCAGTTATCCATCCTCAAGACCCAGGAACCCAGAGGATTTTTGGTGGGAAAGGTGTCCAAGTTGGATCCCGCCCCTAGGTATTCCTGCACCATGTGAATCAGACGCTGGCGATGGTTGCTGGAACTGATCATACCTTGGGGCTGCGGACTAAAAAATTGTCTGAACGCATCGGTCAGACGACCACCTTCTCCACCGCTCCTTCTGTGACTGACCGAAGCCTCAGCAACACGTTGTCCAGGAGGACCAGGAAATTGTAACCTTCCAGGCTCTGGAAACGCGTTGCACAAACCTTTCTGCAAGGCCTCCCGAAGATATTTCATCCTCTGCTCCCTCTGCGATGGCAAGATAAGGTCCTCAGCCTTACCCTTGTAACGTGGATCAAGGAGGGTTGCCAGCCAGTAATGATCCCTCTCCTTGATACCACAAATAAGAGGATCCTTCCGCAGGCTTTGCAGGATCAGGGAGGCCATACAGCGTAGGTTTGCTGAGGCATTCGGTCCGGAGTCCTCTAGGTCACTAAGGATGACATGATCCACAGCCACCTCCTCCCAGCCACGTACAAGTCCATGGGTTTCTTCGGACTGTAAATGACCCCTTGAAGACTGCTGCTGATGCTGAGCGCTAGGTTCCACCTCCATGCTGACATAATCCTCCTTCTCCTCATCCTCTTCCTGTGTGATCGGCGGGCACGCAGGAACACTGTCTGGATAAAGGGGGCCTTGAGAGGTAAGGAAGTCCTCCTCTTGCTGCCTCTGTCCTGCCTCAAGTGCCCTGTCCATTATTCCACGCAGCGTGTGCTCCAACAGGTGGACAAGAGGGACAGTGTCACTGATGCATGCACTGTCACTGCTCACCATCCTCGTAGCCTCCTCAAATGGTGCAGAGTTACTCATTGATGGCCCTCTGCTGCATGTGTAGCTGCTGCAGCATGGCCAACGTTGAGTTCCACCTGGTGGGCATGTCACAGATTAGGCGGTTCTTGGGCAGGTTAAATTCCTTTTGGAGGTCAGCCACCAGAGGACAGGCATTATATGACCTGCGGAAATGCACACAGACTTTCCTGGCCTGCCTTAGGACATCCTGTAAGCCCGGGTACCTGCCCAAGAACCGCTGCACCACCAAGTTAAGGACATGAGCCAAACAGGGCACATGGGTCAGTTGTCCCTGTAGGAGAGCGGAGAGGAGGTTGGTGCCCATGTCGCAAACCACCATTTCTGGCTTAAGCTGGCGTGGCATCAACCACCTCTGAGCCTGCCCCTGCAGAGCTGACAGAATATCTGCTCCAGTGTGGCTCCTGTCCCCCAAGCACACCAGCTCAAGCACCGCATGGCATCTTTTTGCCTGCATACTTGCGTAGCCCCTTGAATGCCTACAGAGCATCACTGGTTCCAAGAACAAAGCACAGGAAGAGGCCATGGAGGAAGAAGAAGAGGGGGGGTGGAGGAGAGAGGTGTGTCAGAATCACCAGTAGTAGCAGTTTGGAGGCGTGGTGGCGGAACAACCTCCAACACTACTGCACCTTGTCCTGCATCCTTCCCAGCAGCCAACAGAGTCACCCAATGCACCGTGAAAGATAGGTAATGTCCCTGTCCAAGCCTGCTGGACCATGAGTCAGTGGTAATATGCACCTTACCGCTGACCGCCCTGTCCAGCGAGGCCAAGACATTGCCTTCCACATGCCAGTAGAGAGCCGGAATCCATGAGAAAAAGTGGTATTTGGGAACCTGCCACTGGGGAACCGCACATTCCACAAACTCGCGGAAGGGGGCAGAGTCTAACAACTGAAAAAGCAGCAGTTGAAGTACTAGCAATTTAGCCAAGCTAGCATTCAACCACTGACCATGTGGATGGCTGGGAGTGAACTTCTTTCGGTGGTGCAGCAGCTGGGGCAGGGAAATTTGCCTGGTACAATCTGACGTCGGTGTACCGATAGCAGATTGCCCGCAAGTACTTGGCTGTGACACACCTAATTATACACCTTCATTACTCTCAGTGCAGGTTTCAGAGAGGACTGAAGGTATAGAGGGGTTGGAGATCCCAGCTGATGAGGAGCAAGGAGAGGTCTGCTTTGTTCTTTGGTGTGGGTCTTTTAGGTACACTTGCCAACGAACTGCATGGCAGGTCGACATATGTCTGTTCAAGCATGTGGTACCCAAGCAGGTGATGTTTTGGCCATTTTGGAGATACACTTGAGACATATGTTGCAAATAGCAGCGGTGCGATCTGATATACTCGTCTCAAAAAAGGCCCACACCAAAGAACTTTTGGAATAATGCGCAGAGACAGCAGTGCCCTGCACATGCGGAGCTCTGCTGTGTAATGCAGTCGGTGTGCTGTCCTTAAGCTGGCCCCTGAAGGGCATCCTGCCTCGTTGGAGATGTGCCTCCTTCTCCTCCCCCTCTCTCCTATCAGGCACCCACGTGGAGTCAGTGACTTCCTCATCATCCCCTCCCTCCTCATCACTGGAGCAAAGCTAGCAGTATGCTGCAGCTGGGGGAACATGACTGTCAGATTGCTGTCCTTCTCGGGCACCCCCTCTCTCTGGGCTCATGTTACTGCCTTCCTCTAGCTGGGTACCATCATCAGAGCCTTCAAAACGCTGGGCATCCTCCTGGAGCATGTACCCAACACTCTGGTCAAACAGTTCAGGGGACTCCTCAGGAGGACATGGTGGGGTTTGGGAAGGAGTGACTGAGGCCATTGAGCCGAGGGAAGACACCGCGTTGGCAGCTGCTTTGCCAGACAAAGTACCCTGAGCCTGGGTGAGAGAGGATGAGGAGGATGAGGACGGCTTGGTCATCCACTCTACCAAGTCTTCGGCATTTTGCAGCTTAACACAGACAGCTGCCGAAAAAAAGGACAAGTGTGTCCCACAGCCAAGTACTGAGGAGGATGCACCGTGTCCACGACCAGCACTGTTGCCTCCAGACACAGAGCCTGCTTGCCCTCTTTTATTTTCTTTTGACTGTCTGCCTCTCTTTGTTGGCCTTCCAGACATACTAATGGCCTGCAGTGAGCTGTAGCTGCACAAAGCTGGGATATATATATATATATATATATATATATATATATATATATATATATATATATATATATACTGATTATACTGCAGCTAGCAGAATCAACTGCCTGTCTGTAGTATTATTAGTATGAGAACACCAGCAATTGTCTTCAGGTAGCTTTAGGTGTACACTGTGCAAAGGACACAGTACACTAACTGTAAATACTGCAGCTGCCTGCCTGTGGTATTAATAGGATCAGAAGAACACCGGCAATTGTCTTCAGGTAGCTTTAGGTGCACACTGTGCAGAGGACACAGTACACTAGCTGTAAATATTGCAGCTGCCTGCCTGTGGTATTAATAGGATCATAAGAACACCAGCAATTGTCTTCATGTATAGCTTTAGGTGCACACTGGGCAAAGGACACAGTACACTAACTGTAAATACTGCAGCTGCCTGTCTGTGGTATTAATAGGATCAGAAGAACACCAGCAATTGTCTTCAGGTAGCTTTAGGTGCAAACTGTGCAGAGGACACAGTACACTAACTGTAAATACTGCAGCTGCCTGCCTGTGGTATTAATAGGATCAGAAGGACACCAGCAATTGTCTTCATGTAGCTTTAGGTGCACACTGTGCAAAGGACACAGTACACTAACTGTAAATACTGCAGCTGCCTGCCTGTGGTATTAATAGGATCAGAAGAACACCAGCAATTGTCTTCAGGTAGCTTTAGGTGCACATTGTGCAGAGGACACAGTACACTAAGTGTAAATACTGCAGCTGCCTGCCTGTGGTATTAATAGGATCAGAAGAACACCAGCAATTGTCTCCAGGTAGCTTTAGGTGCACACTGTGCAGATGACACAGTACACTAACTGTAAATACTGTGGCCATCTGCCTGTGGTATGAATAGGATCAGAAGAACACCAGCAATTGTCTTCAGGTAGCTTTAGGTGCACACTGTGCAAAGGACACAGTACACTAAGTGTAAATCCTGCAGCTGCCTGCCTGTGGTATTAATAGGATCAGAAAAACACCAGCAATTGTCTTCAGGTAGCTTTAGGTGCACACTGTGCAGAGGACACAGTACACTAACTGTATATACTGCAGCTGCCCGCCTGTGGTATTAATAGGATCAGAAGAACACCAGAAATTGTCTTCAGGTAGCTTTAGGTGCACACTGTGCAAAGGACACAGTACACTAACTGTAAATACTGCAGCTGCCCACCTGTGGTATTAATAGGATCAGAAGAACACCAGCGATTGTCTTCAGGTAGCTTTAGGTACACACTGTGCAAAGGACACAGTACACTAAGTGTAAATACTGCAGCTGCCTGTGGTATTGATAGGATCAGAAGAACACCAGCAATTGTCTTCAGGTAGCTTTAGGTGCACACTGTGCAGAGGACACAGTACACTAACTGTAAATACTGTAAAAACACCTGCCTGCCTGTCAGTATATTAGGAAGAGAATAACAGAAACAGATCTGGCTAAACTGAATACAGTGTATATATATATATATATATATATATATATATATATATATATACACACACACAACAGCTAGGATGCATATATATACACAATACACTCTAAGTGCAGCTAACTGACTCACCTGCCTACTCTATCTAACTTAAATCAAATGACACTGTCTCTCTATCTATCTCTCTTTGACGCCGCAACACACTACACAAGGCCACCACGCAGGTGGCCTTATATAGTGTGGAGCCTGTACTAAACCCCCTGAGCCATAATTGGCCAAAGCCACCCTGGCTTTGGCCAATTACAGCTCTCTGTACAGACGGAGCTGTGATTGGCCAAGCATGCGGGTCATAGTGCATGCTTGGCCAATCATCAGCCAGCAACGCACTGCGATGCCGCAGTGAATTATGAGCCGTGATGCGCCACTCGAATTTGGCAGATAAAATTCGCAATTCGGCGAACAACCGAACAGGCGATGTTCAAATTGAATATGGGTTCGACTCGAACTCAAAGCTCATCCCTACCAATCACAATTCATCTGGCATAGCACCTGGAATACATAACTTCCCTTTATTTATTTTCGCAGCATGGACTCTTAATTATAATATTCTTAAACCTGTACTAACCAAAAAAGATAGAATTAAACATTTTAAGATCCCCAATCAATGTTAAAAAAGATTAAACACAACAAACCCCTTTTTCACAAATAATCATCCCCCTGCTCTATAACAGGCAATGTCCCTATATAGTGCAAAGCCCCAATTGTTTCCTTCGACATTAACAAATGTGCCCGTCGGCCCAACGTCCCCTCACATATACAGTCTATTAATCCGAACTATAGCACACTTGTCGATACCGAAAAACCACCCTTTTAATTTCAATAACGTAAGGATAGGCAACTTACACAACTAAAACAGTCCTTAAAACCAGACTCCAAGGCTCCCCATCCCAAGTCGCAGCGACTCCAAAAAAGGCTACTTTGTTCCGACTTCGGTGCGACTTGTTCTCACACGGTTTTGACTGGTCGCATGGAATCGCACTGCAAAGTCGCATCGCAAATCGCACGACTTTGGGGCTGCAACAGTGGAAACAGAGCCCAACTGAAACAATCAAAACACCCCATGTATAAGATGAAATGTTACTCCCAAAGAAATTGTATCCGATCATATTTCTCAATAAAAAACAAAAACATTTGGTACATATGGCACATACATGTAATTTTATCAGAGACGTGTCACATTCCCCTTTTAATGTTCCCAATTAACTATGCATTGGGCATGGGCTTAATATGTGCCCAACACATTTCATGTATAGACTGACGATAGTTGAAACATTTTAACAATAAACATGTATTTTTATAGATAACTTTTCTGATCAAATCCTTCTTTAACATTCATTCTCCACCTCAGCAAGTCTCTCGGACTCGCTGAATATGGAATGCAAATATAGCAGTATGCTCTCCACAAAAGCAGTAGTGAAGGCCTGGTCAGTAGTTTGATCCCCTCTTCCACCTGAAGCAAAATAGCAGATCTCTGCGAGCTGATATGTACCTCCGTGCATTGTGCTAAACAATACTTTGGACAAGAGGAATCACTCAAATAGTAACTTGTCCTTGTCCAAATCCGCGATTCAATCCTCTTAAAGCACCACACTCAGATGAGTACCCTACTCTGTCCCTCTCACCTGCCCACTTTAGCAACACTCTCTGTCTTGGCAGGATCATAGGACAAATATCAACTACCCAACAAACCATCCGAATTCTGAAGAAAAAACTATTTATACTCTAAATTGGAATTCCAAGACAAGACAAAAATTCACATACACATAAAATTAAGCGTTTCTCTCTATTAACAACAACTTTCCCCTACCTAAGTGTCCGTCTTATGAAACTGCGAACATCGGCGACCCCAAGAATTTCCACTGATCACAGTCCACAAACAGTCCATGAAACAGAGACAATCACGGGAGAAGTGTTTAAACATGTTCTCTCGCCCATGATCTCCCCACACTGAGAATCCTCAATGATCAACACAGAAACGGCCAGTCCATGAAGCTGCGATCTCAGCGCTTCACCGGCGATTCGTGTCAGAATTCACACCCCCAGACTCACCAGCTCAGAGGTGGGGAATCGGGGAGTGAAGAGGGAATCTGGGGGGATCTGAGGGGGAAGGAGGAAGATTTTTAACTTCCCTCCACCTCATTCAGACCCCCCAAAACAGTAATCATGTCCCCCGTCAGTGTACTGAGCAGCGACAATTTTATCACTGCCCAATAAATTGACATCTTGGCGTTTTAGTGAATCTCTGGTATCGTAATCTTGCAAAGTTTCATGAGACCCCAGCATCAGGGGCCGGTCCCTGCACGAGGTGGGGGGGTGCTTTCAACAAGAGTCCTAGCCTCCCCATCAGCTCTCTCTCTTTTTACCCTTGGTTGAACCTTTTTCCCTGTACAAGTAGGTGTGGGTGCCTCCTCCGAAGCCTTGGTCTCACAGTCCTCTTCCCCTACATCAGATATGTCTGATGCAGTAGAGGTACCATGTCCCAATGCCACCCGGGAATCAGCCCCCACCACCTCCTGTACTTGTGCCTGTTGCTGAACAATGATCTTCACTGATCTGCACATTTTACCGACCCATTAAAATTTCAGCAAACAACAATCGACAAACAAACAGGGTAAACAAGTAACACCATCCCTTGGGATAACTCGGAATAGTCATACAATAATAATAGTAAATATTTTACATTTTTGTTAATTCTTTACTATTCCTACAACTAGAACCCACAAAATTGCATCTTGGAGGATATCCTTACAATATTAAACTCCATCTCAAATATCTCTAGTCTGGAATTGCCCTAGCAATAATTGTGTAGATGTATGTCAATGTTTTTTTCTTTTAGTCTATTTTACATAAATCTACCTGTAATTTAGGGTTGTTGCCTCTTTAAGTTCTTTAGGTAGTTAGAAAAAAAGAAGTAACAGTGTGAAAAACAAAGCTGCTGCTATGTCACCTCTATATGACCTAAAAATCAACCCTGCATGCAGGAATCATTAGGCAAGCATCCTTTCTTGTTGTACTATCACTGCAGAGACAAAAGATAATGCAATTGGTGTAACATCTGTTCTATATTAGGCGCTGATATATTCTTAATTACATTCCAGTAGGGAAGTTGTTTTATAAAAACTCCCATGTCACATGGTTCATATTGCTAAATAAAACAAGGATCTTGCATGGTTTCAAGGACAGATTTATAAAGGTGCTGGGGAATCTGCAAAGATAGTTTACTTCGGCATGAAAAAAAATATTATTATTATTATTATTCAGGATTTATATAGCACCAACAGTTTGCACTGTGCTTTACAACATTACGGCAGACAATACAGTTACAATTTATTTCAATACAGGAGAAATCAGGGGTCCTGCTTGTTATGGCTTACAATCCAAAAGGGAGGGTCAAGCGACACAAAAGGTAATACCTGTGAGGGATGAATTGATGGAAAAAGGTTGTTAGGTGGTGGCAGGATAGACTTCTCTAAAGAGAAGGATTTTCAGGGATCAACTGAACGTGAACAGAGTTGGAGATAGTTGTACAGATTGGGGTAAGACTTCCTGGAGGCGAGCATGGGAGGTAGTGACAAGGGAGCTAGAGAGCAAGAGGTCTTGGGAGGAAAGAAGAGAACTATTTTGTTGGTATTTTGAGACTAGGTTATTGATGTAGCTGGGAGCAGAGCTGTGGATGGCTTTGTAAATTGTTGCAGAAAGTGGTAACAGACACTGAGTGGTTGGTAATATGGGTGAGTCTTGCAGCAGCATTCGTGATTCGTGAAGGGGAGATAGCCTATGTAATGGTTATCCAAAGAAGAGGGAGCTGCAGTAGTCTAGATGAAGGATAACCAGGGAGTGAATTAGAAGCTTTGTGGTGTCATTGGTGAAAGAAGCTGAAAAGAGAGTTCAGAGTCCAGGATTACACGTAGCACCCTGGTATATGGGGACAGATTGATAGTTCCATAGTGCCATTGATCTTGACAGATAAGTCAGGGAAAGGTGGGCATGGGGGAGGAAATATTATGAGCTTGGTTTTGGACCGATTGAGTTTGAGGAAGTTGTGTGACATCCAGGCTGATATGTCTTTTAGTAAATTAGTGATGTGTGAGGAGACTGATGGAGTGAGCTCTGAGGTAGAAAGATTTGGGTGTCGTCAGCATTGAAATGGTATTAAAACCCATGGGAAGCTATGATCTGCTATGTAGGTCAAGAATAGGAGAGGTCCAAGAAAAGAATCTTGCTGGACTCTAACAGAGAAAAGAAGAAGAAAGGAGGAGGTAGAATTATAAGTGACACTGAAGGTGCAGTGGAATAGGTAGGATGAGAACCAATGAAGAGTAGAGTCACAGAGGCCAAAGGAGTGGAGTTTTTTGGGGTGGAGGGGGTGGTCAACCAGAAGAAGCCAGCAGTTAGGTTCAGAAGTAGGAATACAGAATAGTAACCATTGGTTATAGCTGTTAATAAATAATTTGTGAGTTTTAGGAGAGCAGTTTCTGTTGCTTGTTGAGGGCTAAATCCAGACTGAAGAGGATCAAGAAGATTATTTTCAGTGAGGTGTTAGTTCAGTCGTTTGTAGACCAGATTATCAAGGTTTGGAGGAAAAGGAGAGCAAAGAGATGGGTCATAGGTTGTTAAGGGATCCAATGAGGGCTTTTTAAGTATGGGGTGACTAATGCATGTTTTAGTAGTAGGCTAAAGGCTGACATCACAAAGCCAGTCCAGACTTAGGAAAGACCCCTACCATATGGTTGGGATTCACCCTGATGGCTGCACTGGCACCTGCCTCCGCCTCTCAGTGATCAGCTGAGAGCCTGAGCCAGCACCTCCTGCCCCTTCGATAGCCCAGCGCTCCAGTGAGCATGGTCATGTCTCTCTGCTCAGAGCAGAGGGGGAGAACCAACGGTGTTTGATCACTCAGTTCTCACTGCAGAGCTGGCAGGGGCAGATGCATTATCAGATCAATGCTGCATCCACTTAGGTGGGTATACATTTATGTTTTTTTAAATCCTAAACTTCTCTTTTTAAAATAAGATACAATTGTGAAGTCCTGTGATTTAGATGTAGGTACATTGAAGGTTAAGACATATAGTGCCTTGAAAAAGTATTCATACCCCTTGACATTTTCCACATTTTGTCATGTTACAACCAAAAACGTAAATGTATTTTATTCGGATTTTATGTGATAGACCATCACAAAGTGGCACATAATTGTGAAGTTGAGGGAAAATTATAAATGGTTTTCAAAATTTTTTATAAATACATTTCTGAAAAGTGCGGCATGCATTTGTATTCAGCCCCCTTTACTCTGATACCCCTAACTAAAATCTAGTGGAACCAATTGCCTTCAGAAGTTACCTAATTGGCAAATAGAGTCCACCTGGGTGTAATTTAATCTCAGTATAAATACAGTTGTTCTGTGAAGAACTCAGAGGTTTGTTAGAGAACCTTGGTGAACAATTAGCATCATGAAGGCCAAGAAATGCACCAACCAGGTCATGAATGAAGTTGTGGAGAAGTTTTAAGCAGGGTTTTGTTATAAAAAAAAATCCCAAGCTTTAAACATCTCACGAAGCACTGTTCAATCCATCATCCGAAAATGGAAAGAGTATGGCACAACTGCAAACCTACCAAGACATGGCCATCTACCTAAACTGACAGGCTGGGCAAGGAAAGCATTAATCAAAGAAGCAGCAAAGAGGCCAAGGTAACTCTGAAGGAGCTGCAGAGATCCACAGCTTAGGTGGGAGAATCTGTCCACAGGACAACTATTACTTGTGCACTCTACAAATCTGACCTTTATGGAAGAGTAGCAAGAAGAAAGCCATTGTTGAAAGAAAGCCATAAGAAGTCTGTTTGCAGTTTGATATAAGCCATGTGGGGGACACCAAAAACATGTGGAAGGGGGTGCTATGGACAGATGAGACCAAAATATTACTTTTTGGCCTAAAAGCAAAACGCTATGTGTGGCGGAAAGCTAACACTGCACATCAACTTGAACACACCATCCCCACCATGAAACATGGTGGTGGCAGCATCATGTTGGGGGGATACTTTTTTTAAGCAGGGACAGGGAAGCTGGTCAGAGTTGATGGGAAGATGGAAGCAGCCAAATACAGGGTAATTTTAGAAAAAAACCTGTTAGAGTCTGCAAAAGACTTGAGACTGGGGCGGAGGTTCACCTTCCAACAGGACAACGACCCTAAACCTACAGCCAGAGCTACAATGGAATGGTTTAGATCAAAGCATATGCATGTGTTAGAATGGCCCAGTCAAAGTCTAGACGTAAATCCAATTGGGAATCTGCAGCAAGACTTGAAAATTGCTGTTCACAGACGCTCTCAATCCAATCTGACAGAGCTTGATCTATTTTGCAAAGAAGAATATGCAAAAATTTCAGTCTCTTGAGGTGCAAAGCATGCCCAAAATGACTTGCAGCTGTAATTGCAGCGAAAGGTGGTTCCACAAAGTATTGACTCGGGGGGCTGAATGCAAATGCACACCACACTTTTCACATATTTATTTGTAAAAAATTTGGAAAACCATTTATAATGCCCAAAATGACTTGCAGCTGTAATTGCAGCGAAAGGTGGTTCCACAAAGTATTGACTCGGGGTCTGAATGCAAATGCACACCACACTTTTCACATATTTATTTGTAAAAAATTTGGAAAACCATTTATAATTTCCCTTCCACTTCACAATTATGTGCCACCCTGTATTGGTCACATAAAATCCCAATAAAATACATTTACATTTTTGGTTGTAACAAATGACGAAATGTGGAATATTTCGAGGGGTATGAATACTTTTTCAAGGCACTGTAAATAATATTATTTCCCTGTGGACCATGTCCATTCCTGCTATTATGAGAGTATTAAATCTAGAATTAACCTGTGGATAGAAATATAATGTTCTAGTTAGAGATGGGCCAAACCGCAAACTCCATTGAAGTCTATGGGAGCCCGATATGAGAAATCAAATGTCCCCATTTTGAAGGCTTATTTTCAAGTAATTGGCCAAAAAAAGGGTATGGGAGTCTGGGTACTGCTCTGGTGGACATGTATCAATGCAAATGAAAAAAAAAAAAAAAATATTGTTTTTAACTACTTCAATACAGGGCACCTTCCCAGGCTGATTTTCAGCTTTCAGTGCTGTCACACTTTAAATGACAATTGCGTGGTCATGCAACACTGTACAAAACTAAATTTTTATCGTTTTCTTGCCACAATTAGAACTTTTTTTTGGTGGTATTTGATCACCACTGGATTTTTTTTTGCTAAATAAAGTTAAAAAAAAGACAGAATTTTTTTTTCGTTTCTGTTATAAAATTTAGTTTTCTCCTTTACTGATGGGCACTGATGAGGCTGCAGTGACGGGCACTGATGAGGCTGCACTGATGGGCACTGATGGGGCGGCACTGATAAGGTGGCACTGATGGGCACTGATGAGGAGGCACTAATATGTAGAATTGATGGGCACTGATATGCAGCACTGATGGGCACTGATAGGCAGTACTGATATGCGGAACTGATGGGCACTAATAGGTGGCACTGATGGGCACTGACAGGCGGCACTGATGGGCACTGACAGGCGGCACTGATGGGCACTGACTGGCATCTGATGAGCATTAATTGGCAGCTGTGTTGGGCACCTTTGATGGGGGCTGCGCTGATAATTAATGAGCTGAATATCAGCGCAGACCCCCCCTTTGACAGGAGAGCCACCGATCGCCTCTCCCCCTTTCAGTGCGAACAGAGGAAAGCTGATTACCGGAACTTCCTGTCTCCCGCTGTGATCAGCTGTGATTGGTCACAGCTAATCACGTGGTAAAGAGCCTACATCATAGGCTCTTTAATACGATCGGAGATGTGGTGCGTCAGAGTGACACACAGCACCACAGATCACTGCGCTGTGCGCCCCCACAGGCGCACGATCGAGGCTTATCCTCATATGACATCCAGTCAGCATAATGGAGCCACATTGCGGACGTCAACCCGCAATGGGGTTGGGAAGTGGTTAAATAAGCAGTGATTTTATGATGCTTAAATTGAAACAATAAAAATGCTGTCTGTCTAAAAAGTGGCGCATCTGTAACATGTATAGAACATGCTGCAGCAAAAATTACATTTCTAATTACATTTCTAAAGAAGAAAAATGAGTCAAATCACATTTAACCACTTCAGCCCTAGAAGGATTTACCCACTTATTGACCAGGCTATTTTTTTCAATACAGCACTGCATAATTTTAACTGACAATTACACGGTCATGCAATGCTGTACCCAAATAAAATTTTTTCCCCACAAATAGAGCTTTCTTTTGGTGGTATTTTATTACCTCTGCATTTTTTCTTTTTTGCGCTATAAACAAAAAAAGACTGACCAATTTGAAAAAAAACCCAATATTTTTTACTTTCTGCTATAATACATACCCAAATAAAAAAATCAAATTTCTTCATCAGTTCAGGCCAATATGTATTCTGCTACATATTTTTGGTAAAAAAAATTCTGATAAGCATATATTGATTGGTTTGCGCAAAAGTTATAGCGTCTACAAAGATAGATTTATAGCATTTTTATTTTTTTAATTGTTTTTACTGGCAATGGCGGCGATCATCGATTTTTAGTGAGACTGCGACATTGTGGCGGAAAAATCTGACACTAAGTGACACTTTTTGGGGACCAGTGACACCAAAACAGTGATCAGTCCAAAAAAAAATGCACGCACACCCACAGTATCTATTGCACAAAATGACATACAGGTACATTGTTTCACGCAATAGAGCCGCTCTGCCGCAGTATATATGCGATGGGTGGTCTTCTAGTGGTTAAATTGACTCTCAGTTACAATTGCCAGCAGCCGGCTATTAGAAGCAATAAAGAAAAAAATGGCGTGGGTTCCCCCCGAAATTCCATATCAGGCCCTTTGGGTCTGGTATGGATTTTAAGGGGAACCCCATGCCAAAATAAAAAAAAAACAGACACTTATCTGGGTGCAGCCTGGCAGGCCAGGAAAGGGGGGGGTGAGCTAGCACCCCCCCTGAACCATACCAGGCCACATGCCCTCAACATGGGGGGGTGGGTGTTGATGGGGACAAAGGTCTCTTCCCCACAATCCTGGGCTGTGGTTGTGGGGGTCTGCGGGCAGGGTGTTTATCGGAATCTTTGTATTCAGCTACATGTCTTTGGTAAAAAAAAATCCTAATAAGTATATATTGATTTTAACAAAATTTACACATCTTTTACTTTCTGACTGCCTATCTCATTTCTCGAGGTGCTAAAATGGCAGGGCAGTACAACCCAACCCCCAAATGATCCCTTTTTGGAAAGTAGACACCCCAAGGAATTTTCTGACAGGCATGATGAGCCCATTGAATTTTTTATTTTTTTGTCACAAGTGTTTGAATAATGACAAAAAAAAAACAACAACATTTTTTACACAAAGTTGCCACTTAAACAATATATTGCTCACACGTGCCATGGATATATGTGGGTTTACACCCCAAAATACATCCTGCTGCTTCCCCTGACTATGGGGATACCGGATGTACAGGTGCCGAAAACCAATCACCGCCTTCAGGATTTCAAAGCGTTAAATGAGCGTTTATTGCTCCTTTCACTTCCTCACTACCTATCACAGTTTCAGAGGCCCTGCAATGCCAAAATATCACCCCCCCCCCAAAAAAATAGACACCCCAAGCTTTTTTCTGAGAGATATGTTGAGCCTTTGGAATATTTTTTGCCACAGGTTTCTGGAAAATTACATGTTTTTTTTTTTTACACAAAGCTGTCACTACTTTCACACTGGGGGGGGCGTTAGCGGTAAAGAGCTGCAAGTTTTAACGGCGCTTTATGGCTGTAATAGCGGCACTTTTCAGCTGCTAGCGGGGCACTTTTGACCCCCGCTAGTGGCCGAATAAAGGATTAATAACGCCCGCAAAGCGTCGCTGCCAAAGTGCTTTGCAGGTGCTTTCGGCAGCGGTGCCCATTGATTCCAATGGCAGGGGCGGTGGAGGAGCAGTGTATTCACTGCTCCTGCACTGCCCGAAAGATGCTGTTTGCAGGACTTTTTCTAATGTTCTGCAAGCACACCACCCCAGTGTGAAAGCACTCAGGCTCTCACACTGGGGCTGCCGGGGAGGCGTTTTTCAGGCGCTTTACAGGCACTATTTTTAGCCCAAAAGCACATGAAAAACGCCCCAGTGTGAAAGGGGTCCTTAATTATATATTGCTCAAACATGGCATGGGTATACTGTATGTGAAATTACTACCCAAAATACATTCTGCTGCTACTCAGTATGGGGAAACCACATGTGTGAGACTTTTTGGCAGTCTAGCCGCGTACAGAACCCCGAAAACCAATCACTGCCTTCAGGCTTTCTTAGGGTGTAAATTTCTCATTTCACTTCCACACTACCTTTCACAGTTTTGGAGGCCCTGAAATGCCAAGATAGCACAACCCCCCAATGACTCTTTTTCGGAAAGTAGACCCCCCCAGCTATTTGCTGAGAGGCATGTTAAGCCCATGGAATATCTGACCCCTTATTTGGTACAAAAAAGTGTCTGTATATTTATTCCAATTGGCCATGTTCAACGAGTTTGTACTAAACAAAGCATTAAGAATAAGTGGATCCTTCCTAAAATTTCAGGAAGAGATCATCACAGCCCTTTTGTTTCTGGAGTTTGGTCCCAATCCAGATACAGTGAACCGGCTGCATGATAGGCATTTTCCGGATGCCATTCCTGGTACCCTGACCCAAAAGTCACCCACGGAATAAGAAGAGGCACCTACATTTTTGTCCCTCCTGACCTGGCCAACCTGGTCTCTGCCTCAAGGACTGCTTCCATATCTACCACACACCATTGGAGTATTAGTATAAGGTGCAGCATGGCATAGTCTAGGGCACACATTCACACAGGGTCTCAAAACATACTAGATAGTCAGGAAATGGTCTATCGCATTTTGAGAGACCCTATTCTGGAAAGTTTACTGTTTTTTACAGTTACAGAAAAGTTACAAAAAAAGTTTTAAAAAAGTAAAAAAATAAAATAAAAAATAATAAAAAAACAAAAATAGTTGTTTTATTTTTCGTTTTTTACTGTGTTTTATTGTTAACCATTGTTTGTACCATGGATGCTTTTATACATCCGAGATAGCATATGCCCAGATTCTGATATCTGTACACATTGCCTCTCGAATGCAGTGAGTGAGTTCATGGGTCTTATTAAAGGCTTTATTTTCTTAAAGAAGCTCATCATTTGACAATGTTTCCATTCTGCCATTCGTATCGTCCCGAATCTCGAGACCATTTCTGTCAGTGGTAATAGGACTCCGCTTGGGGCAAACTTGCCACTTGAGACAACCCTCTCAATGACCCTTGGATCCAAGGTGCTCCTGCCAGGTTTCTCCCCGCCATTGACATTTCTGCTTGTACCCTTGGTTTTCTCTTTAAGTCATGACACCAATTCAGTATCCTAACTAGAGTCATGGCCTTATAATATGATGCTATATCCGGTAGTCCCAGGCCTCCCTCAGCTCTGTTCCTTCTTAGGATAACGTAAGCCAATCTAGGCCTTCTATCACTCCACACAAAAGTCACGAACAGCCTACGCATTTGCCTGAAGAGAGTCGCTGGCAACCTGATTGGCACTGTGCACAGCACATAAATTATTCTAGGTAGTATACTCATTTTTATGGCACTGATTCTCCCTAACCAGGTCAAGTATTTACCCTTCCATTTCCTTAGCTCTTCTGTTATTTCTTTCAATAATGAGCCATAGTTACGTTCATACAATAATTCATAGTCTGCGCTAATCTGTATCCCCAGGTATGTCAGCGACCCCTCATTCCATATAAATGGATACATCCCTTTCAATGACCTTTCCATCGCTACTGGGACGTGGCTGGGGAGGATGACTGACTTCTCAAAATGAATCATGAAATCAGACACCCTGCCAAATTTATGCACCGCCATCAAAGCGGCTATAGATGTCTGGGGGCGGAAAGAAAAAAGAGAAGGTCATCCGCATACGCTGCTACTTTATGTTCCGTTTGGCCTATGTACATCCCTGCTATCTCCTTATTATTTCTGATTTTGCGTAAAAATGGTTCCATTACTATCGCAAATATCAAGGGGGACAGCGGACACCCTTGCCTGGTGCCGTTTTATATGCTAAAACATTCAGATAGTGTCCCGTTGACCTTCATTCTTGCTCTTGGTTTCGTATATAGGGACATAATCCACCCCAACATTTTTTCCCCCAGTCCTATCCTCCCCAGTGCTTCTCTCACAAAGCCCCAATTCACTCTGTCGAAAGCCTTGATGTACCAAATCTCCTATATGTTCCTGAAGTCTCAGGGCCAGAATCTTTGCCAGTAATTTGGTGTCCGAGTTTAGCAAAGAAATGGGCCTGTAGTTAGCACATACCTGGGGGTCCTTTCCCTCTTTTGGCAGCACCGTTATGTATGCCAATAATGCTTATGGGGGGGGAGTGGACTAGAGGCACTAACTGAATTAAAATAACTACAAAATGGTTTTACCAAAACTGGAAGAAACTTTTTATAGTATGAGTTTGTCAGCCCGTCTGGCCCTGGACTTCTCCCCAGGGGAAGGGTTGCTATCACCTTGCTCAACTCATCAACCATAATTGGACGTTTAACATCCTCAGAAATTACTTTAGGAAGTGTGGGCATGGCAGCGTCCTCAATATATTCACCTATCTCCTTCTTCCTTTGTCCCTCGCTTTCCCCTGTTCCCAGTGGTTCTGTTTTGGAGGTATTATATAGAGCCTCATAGAATTTACCAAATTCTTTCGCTTTCGTATCCATTATTTTCCTGCCTTGGACTAATAGGCTGTGCACATGTCTAGAGTCTTGTTGTTTTTTGAGTTGTTTTGCCAATAACCGTCCACACTTATTTCCTTGTTCATATGCTCTATTTGCGAAAAACCTAATTTGTTTTTTACTCTATGCTCTAGGCATTGCGAGAGCTCTGCTCGTAAGCTCTCCAGACATCTGCCATCCGCTGGATCGAGATTTTTCTTATGTTTCATCTCTAGAACACTAATCTTCTCTAGTAATTCATCTCTTTCTCTTTTACCTTCCTTCTTTATATGTGATCCATAAGCGATAACGTCCCCTCTAATGACTGCCTTGTGGGCTTCCCACACCACTTGATCTGACACTTCTTCTGTTTTATTTATTTCAAAATATTCTTTTATCTTAATACTTAGTTTCTCCACTATGTCCTCCTTATCCAACAATGACTCGCTCAGACGCCATGTTCGTTCCGCACGGTCCATTTGAGTTAGAATAGTAACTAAAATCCCTAGTCCCTGCGTGTAGTGCTCGCCAGCTGTCCACAAGATGCTGTGAGCGTAACATTTGTTTAACCAGCTTTATGGCTCTGAAGGATAAGGCGGTTCTGCCCGTAGAGGTATCTATACTCGGGTCCAACACTATATTAAAGTCTCCTCCTACCACTAAACATCCTTCCTTAAATTCTTCCAATTTTCTAAACGTTTTAACCAAGAAATTGACGGACCCTTCGTTGGGCGCATATATTGAAGCAAAGGTATATTGTTTCCCATGCACACCCTTCACAAACAAAAAACGGCCTTCTGGGTCACTTTGCAAGGTCTCCATTATCCAAGGGCATGACTTCTTGAATGCAATTGTGACCCCTCTTGCCCTTGCAATTGGCGACACTGCGTGATACCATTGGTTCAATATATTCTGGGGTAGGCCAGGGATTGAGCTACCCCTGAAATGGGTTTCCTGTAAGAAAACAACATCAGCCCCTAAATGTTGCAACTCCACCCAAAGACGCCCTCTCTTGTTTGGTGAGCTCAAACTCCTCACATTGTGTGACAATATTTTCAATATGGCTGTCATTTTATTTTATCCTTAGGACCCCCCCATGTCCCTGATCTCTGTCTTCTCCTCTGCTAATCCCATCCCCCCCCAATAACACCACAATTCCCAACATTAATACCCCATTGAACACAAGCCCGTACATGAAAAAACAAAAGAAAAAAAACTGTTCCACATATATGTCATAAACATAAACCTTGCATACTCCTCTTACATACCAAAAACCTTTTTAGGGGTATATCTAAAAATCGGATAGGGAGACTGTGCACACAGACACCTCCTGCGCGCAGGCTACCTCCCTTCGCTGCCTCTCACAGGATAACTCTCCCCTTCAATTGGGGCTGACCTATTGACCTACGAAAGGTCCCCATTTCCCATCACATCGCCTCATCTGTTCCCCCCTCCTCCCGGGCATTAACCTATATGTCCCTTTCCAGGTGGAAAAAAAAAAGTCCCTCATGAGCTGTTTAAGTCCTTCTTTGGGCTACACCCCTGTTAACCCTTGCCGGTACTTCTTGCCACTTGTCAGCTCGTTGCAGGGGGGGCCCTAAAAAATGTATTCTCCAATCCGTGAAGTCCACCATAGGAAGGTCCAACTTCTCCACAAATGATTTTAAGTCATCCTTTGTTCATAGCGTTGCTGTTCTTCCATTCCTGGAAGCTGTTAAACTGAATGGGAACCCCCACCTGTATTTGATCTCAGCCTCCTGTAGGACTTCTAACAGTGGGCGGACCGACCCTATCTTAAAAAGAGTCCTTCTTGATATAGCTGGGTACAGTGCTATATTTGAGCCTTAGAATGTAATCATGGGATTATTACGTGCTGTCTTTATTATACTTTCTTTCACTGCATATTTGTGAACTTTACAGATTACATCTCTGGGTACATCAGCTTTTGTACTATGGGAAGGGACCCGGTGTATCCGGTCTATTTCAATGATGATTGGGGCTTGATCCCCCATAATCTGTCCAGAATTTTTTTGTACTGTTGGGGCCAATTCTGTCATTGTAATTGACTCCTTCAGTCTTTTTATAGGAATATTTTGTCGTCTGTCCCTGTTCTCATACTCGTCTAGCTGGTCCCTGTAAGAATTTAATATCTCCTCGTACTTTTTCATGGACTCTTGAACATCCGCCACTACCTGTACAGTGGTTTATTGCTCTTTTTCCATTCCCTCTACTCTATATCCCAGGTCCCTGATGTCTTATTTTAGACTTTCCACTGCCTGCATGCAAGATTGTTCAACTGCATTGATTAGTTGCTGAATGTCATTTTTAGTGGGGAGGGCCTTCAGCAATTCCCAGATGTCCCTCTCTGGGTCTGCACTCTGTCCATTCTGCCCCTATAAACTCCCCTCACCATCCTGGGGGCTCTCCTGGTCATACACCACGGCCTGTTTATGTGAAGACCTACATACTCCCGTGCCCCCTCCTGTTACTTTTGGGTGGTCCTGTCTGGTGCTTTGATCCATGCTGGGGATTGGGTCCTCCCCTCCTCTTCCCAGCATAGTCTCTGTGTTCTGTGACTCCTCTAATGACCACCCATTAGTCTCCTGATGGGTCATTATACCCAGGTTCTCTACTGGTAGGGTTTGTATGTCATTGTCCATTGATGGGTGTCCAATACCAGGGTCAGATTTTCCCTTATCCTTAGCCCCTACTACTTCCCCTTTCCTCCTGGGGCTCCCACCACCACCGGGGGGACTTTGCTATGGGGTCTTCCTCCCCCTCCCTGCTGTAGGAGATCTCTTACCGTTTACTACGACACTGTCTCCTGTCATCTGGATACTCACTTTCTTTATCCAGGGCTCCCGCTCTGCTTTATCTACACTGCCAGTGGCGTTCGCTCCGCTCCGCTTCCTTGTATCCAGTCTTCCTGCTTGCTCAGGGGCACGGGGGGACAGGTAAGCTCTGATGCCATCAATTGAGCTCCTTCCTCTTCCTGCTGTTGGTTGCAGCGCGGCTTGTCATCATCTGATGTGCCGCTACTGTTAAGACTGCGGAAACTACTCGAATAGAGAGGGGGGAGCCGCCGGGGGGAGCAGCCGATCGCCTCTCACCTCTCTCCCCTGATTCAGCTGACTGCCTGTCCGCTTGTCAGAAGTTCATCAGCGCGTGTTTGTTTAGTGCAGGGGGAGGCTGGAACAAAGCAATCTCTCACATGCACCACTCCTCAGCTTACGGCCGGATGACTGCCTGTGTGATTAGCCCGGGAACGTGGAGGGGGAGGGGCGCTCACTCACACACTCTCATCCATCCCCCAAGCCAGTAGTTTGCCTTCATACCAGCCGTATGATTGAGCAACTGACCTTCAACCTGGTGCCATACCGCCTCCTGGCCAGGTTTACCCTTTGTTCGTCTTGGAGGATAAGGCCATGGAGGAGTATGTTGCAGACGCACTTTCTCGAGGTTTCATCCGCAAATCCTCGTCTCCTGCATGTGCTGGTTTCTTCTTTGTGAAGGAGAGGAGTGGTGAACTGAGACCTTGTATTGATTATAGGGGTCTCAATCATTTCACGGTTAAGAATGCCTATCCGATTCCGTTGATTACAGAGTTATTTGATCGCCTCAAGGGAGCAACGGTCTTCACAAAGCTTGATTTGAGAGGGGCATACAATCTCATGAGGATTAAGGAGGGTGACGAGTTGAAAACTACGTTTAATCTCAGTTTGATCATTATGAGTACCTTGTAATGCCTTTTGGCCCTTGTAACACCCCGGTAGTTTTCCAGAAATTTATAATCGATGTCCTCTGAGATTTGTTGCAGTTACGTGTGGTGGTTTATCTAGATGATATCCTCATATTTTCCCTGGAGAGCCACCACACAGATGTCTGTCGTGTGCTTCAGAAACTAAGAGAGAACAATCTCTATTGTAAACTGGAGAAGTGCAAGTTCCATCGTGAACAGGTTAAATTCCTGGGCTATGTCATTTCCACTTCTGGTTTTTCGATGCACCCAGATAAACTTTCGGCAGTCCTACAATTGCCCCGATTCATGGGTTTACATCTTCTGCAGTGTTTCCTAACCCACAGAGTTGGTCTACGGAGTCCCTTAAGGCCTTTGAGAGTCTCAAGGCCGCCTTTGTTTCTGCTCCTGTGTTGGCACATCCTGATCCTACATTACCGTTTATCCTTGAGGTTGATGCTTCTGAGACTGGTGTTGGCACCCTTTTGTCTAAACGTCCTACCTCTGAGAGCGCTATGCATCCTGATGGCTACTTTTCCAAGAAATTGTCACCTGCAGAGTGCAATTATGAGATTGGTGACAGAGAGCTGTTGCGATCATTTTAGCCCTGTAAGAATGGAGACATTGAAGGTACCACTGTGCCGGTTCTCATTCTTACTGACCATAAGAATCTCACATTCTTGTCTGAGGCTAAACGCCTCTCTCCCAGAAGGGCGCGATTGACTCTTTTCTTGTCAAGTTTCAATTACATTGTCTCATTCTTACCCGGTACTAAGAATGTAAGGGCTGACGCCTTGTCACAACAATTTTCCTCCATTTCCAAGTTGGAGTCGGTTCCGGTACCTGCGATTCCTACTGATCGTATTCTGATTACGGTTCGCACCAGTCTCACTTCTCCTTTGGGTGACAAAATTCTTGCTGCTCAGATCCATGTTTCTCCTGAGAAACCTTGTGACCGCTGCTTTGTCCCAGAGAGTCTCCGTACTGCCGTGCTTCAGACTTCCCATTCTCTCAAGGCAACTGGCCACCCTGGGAAGAATCAACTCATTTTGGCCATTTCCCAACAATTCTGGTGGCCTAGGCTACGTGCTGATGTAACTGTCTTCGTAGCTGCCTGTTCCGTGTGTGTTCAGAGTAAGACTCCACGACACCTTTCAGTGGGTCTCCTACAACCCATACCCAATGGAGAGAGGCTCTGAACCCACCTGTCTATGGATTTCATTGTGGAGTTACCCATCTTTCACCTACATGGGCTACCCAAGGTGATTGTCTTGGACAGGGGTAGTCAGTTTGTGTCCCGGTTCTGGCGAGCCTTTTGTGCACAGTTGGGAATTCAGCTTGCTTTCTCTTATGTGCATCACCCGCAGTCCAATGGGGCCGCAGAACAAGCCAATCAATCCTTGGAGCAATTCCTACGTTGCTATATTTCTGACCATCATAACATTTGGTCAGACCTATTACCGTGGGTAGAGTTTGCTAACAACAGTGCCTTGAATTCTGCTTCCCGTTTGCCCCCGTTTATGGCGAATTATGGTATCCAACCCTCCATGTTGCCTGACTCGTTTGTTCTACAGAATATTCCTGCGTTAGAGGAGCATCTCCGTGGTCTTCATTCCACTTGGGCACAAGTCCATGAGGCTTTGCGTCATGCTAATAATAGGAACAGACTCCATGCTGACCGCAGACGCCTGCCTGCGCCTTCCTACCAGGTTGGGGATAGGGTCTGGCTGTCATCTCACAACCTCCGACTTTGTGTTCCCTCACTGAAATTCACACCTCGGTTTATTGGGCCTTTCCATATCCTTCGCAGGATTAACCCAGTGGCTTATGCATCAGACCTTCCTTCAAATATGCGTATTTCGAATGTATTTCATGTCTCCTTATTAAAACCTTTGGTCTACAACCACTTTACCACCTCAGTGCCACGTCCTCACCCTTTACAGGTTGAGAACCATGAGAAGTATGAAGTACAGTCCATTGTTGACTCCCGTAGGTTCTGTGGGTGCATACAGTACCTGGTGCATTGGAAAGGCTACGGTCTGGAGGAACGCTCTTGGGTCTCATCCTCGGACGTACACGACCCTGTCCTCCTCCGTGATTTCCATAGGTTTTCCCCTCAAGCCTGGTGGTCCTCTGAGGGGGAGGGGTCATTGAGGAGGGGGTACTGTTAGGGCTGGGCTCAGCCCTTCCTTCTCTGAGGTGGCCGCTCAGCTGTCTGCTAATTGCCAGCTCCCATCTCTCTCCACAGTTACCCAGCTGAAGTTGATCCTGCTCGTCAGTCCTGCCTACTCAAGCGGTCCAGTCCAGAGGAGCTCTGCCTTCGTCTTGGTCACATCACAAAAATCTCCTGCCTTCCTGTTTTAAAGATTGGCTTTTCTGACACCCCTTCAGGCTACAGATCCTGCTTGCTGTTCCACTACTTTGATCCCTGACTCCTGGCTTGGCTGACGATCCATTATGGTTACTGAACTTTGGCTATATTTTTACTACGTTTGTTCTTTTTACTTTTATTATTAAACAAATGTGCTTTAACTGTGCTTCTGTCTCGGTCTGATTTAATGGTTTCTGACATATTGTTACTGTGTTTTATTTTTAACCATCGTTTGCTTTGCAGGAATGGCATTCAGCTGTAGCACTGATCTGTTTATTTTGACAGCAACAAGGTTTGCTTTCAGAATACATAAATCAATGATTGCAGTGCTGTAAGAGGAAATCACCACCGCAGTTAAAAAAAGAATGTAAATGCCGAAGCATCGGGGCTGGGGTGGACAGTGGGCGGATTGCCCCTATGTTTCGGCATATATATTTTTTTCACTTTTCTTGGCAGAGATATCTTCATACACATCAATCACCAATGGGCTGTATTTAAAAAAAGAACATTGCATGTATGCTCATCCTAAAGCCACGTACACACGAGCGGAATGTCTGACAGAAAAAGTCCGACGGAAGCTTTTCATCGTATATTCCGATCATGTGTATGCCTCATCAGACTTTATTTTTGAAAATTCTGATGGACCTAGAAATAGAACATGTTCTAAATATTTCCGACGGAACCAATTCCTATCGGGAAAACCGATCGTCTGTATGTTGTTCTGACGGACCAAAAACGACGCATGCTCTGAAGCAAGTACGAAACGAAAGCTATTGGCTACTGGTTATTGAACTTACTTTTTCTAGTCCCATCGTACATGCTGTACGTCACTGCATTCTGAACGGTCAGACTTTAGTCGGACTTTGGTTTGACCGTGTGTAGGCAAGACCGCTTGAATGGAATTCTGTCAGAGAAACCTTCAGAGTTTATTCTGACGGCAAAACCGGTTGTGTGTACAGGGCATTTGAAGTGGGTGGATGCAGGGTGGTAAATTTTAATGGTGGGCATACCACACACTTTTTCTGGCTGAGATTTCTTCATCCACATCGATCAATGTGAATGGAGGAATCTGTTAGTTTTTTTTTTTTTTTCAGCCCACAGGATGCATGAAAAAAAAAAGAACATTACAATATATGCCCAACAAGGACCAGCAATGTTCTGGTACATCGCTGGACTTTGCGTGGTTATACCGTGATGATGCCTGCAGGTTTAGGCATCATTTTGGCATAACTTTTTTAAGCCGGTGGTTGGCATCAATGTAAAAGCAATTCTATCGGCTAATTAGCCGCTAGACTGCTTTTACAAGCAGTGGGAGGGGGCCTCCTGCCGCCTTCCTCGGTTTTCTTGGGCTCTCCTGTCCCATTGGGGAACCCGAGAATGCAGCCAATTCTGACCATAGAGCTGATCGGAGACCGGAATGGCTCCGATCATCTATATGGCCTAAGAAACCAGAAGCTACGAGCATTTTATCACTTCGGTTTTGCCGGATATAAGCAGCGACATTTTTTCAAAATGGGAAAGCATCACACCGATCTTGGTGTATTTAGATGCTTTAGGAGCAGAGGAGAGATCTAGAGTCTAATAGACACACATTTCTCAAAAAAGAGTACCTGTCACTACCTATTGCTAATATAGGTTATATTTACATTCCCTGTGATAACAATAAAAGTGATCAAAAACCCAAAAAACTAGGGACAGTGTAAAAAAAATAAATGAAAAAAGCAAAATAAATAATAAAAAAAATAAAAACATTAAAGCACCACTGTCCCCACGTGCTTGCATGCAAAGGCAGTCGCAAGCATTGGTCTCGCGTCGTATGTAAACAGCAATTGCACCATGCATGTGAGGTATCACCACGAACGTCAGATTAAGGGCAGTAATTCTAGCACTAGACCTCTTCTGTAAATCTAAAGTGATAACCTGTAAAGGCTTTTAAATGCTTTTAAAAATGTACTTAGTTTGTCACTGCTGCATGGGCATGTTTGGTATCTATGTACTCAGCGTAAGATCATCTTTTATACCTTACCAAACAATTGGTACATATTGTGTTTTTGTTCATTAAAATTCCAAAAAGTGTATGTTTTTCCAAAAAATATGCGTTTGGAAAACCGCTGCGCAAATACTATGTAACAAAAAATATTGCAACACCCACCATTTTATTCTGTAGGGCCTCTGCTTTAAAAAATATATAATGTTTAGGGGTTCAAAGTAATTTTCTAGCAAAAACAAAACTAATGTACTGTAGGGCACCCGGCAACTGGTTAAAATCCATACCAGGCCATTTTTTTCACTTCTTATATTTCTGGCAATGTTTTTTTTTTTTAAATTTAGTTGTCAGTGGGGAAGCCCATTGACAGCTGATGACTCATCGGTTGTTAAGGAATCCTCGACCAGCTTCCTGGCCCCGCTCCTTAACAACCAGCTAATAACTGCGCCCTGATTGGCCAAAGCTTTGCCCAATCGGAGCTTAGAATGCACTGTGCAGTATGCAGTGCATTGCAGGGCATTCGGCGAGGTGAACACCCAACGAACGCCCTACAAATTCTGGTGTTCGCTGAATGGGCAGACAGGCGATGTTCAGGCCCAACTTTTGCACAGCTCGAAAGGTTGACCCAACTCTAGTTCCAGTTAGAATTGATTTGAATAAATCCAATTATTTCCAGAATACGTAAAATAGGAATTTCTAGTCTTGGAGAACCATCTAGTGGACAGAAACAGTCAATATCTAAACAAACATTAGGTTAATCTATAAAAGTTCAGTGGAAAATGTAGCACTAAAAATATAAAACAATAAACACTGAACAATATATGAAGTATTGTGTGTAAATAATAAAAACCTTGTGATAAAATCAATCTCAAATATAATGAAAATAAAACAGAACATGTATATAATGAGTAGAAACACAGGTGAGAAAGTCCCAAAGGAGAAACAATCCTATGGTAAACATATATGGAGTCCACCAGGAAATGTTGTTGCTCAGAAGGCCTCAGCAGGCATGTAGAGCATCAGGCATAGCGTGTTCTCCACCCTAGATAAGGGGTAAAAACTATTACTGGAAATAGTGAACTCCAATGTCAGCGACAATGAGTCAGTCAAGCGAGAATAGTCCAATTAGCAGATTTCCAAAACGATCCAGGGAATCCAAAGAGCTCCAAGAACGAATCCAGGGAATCGTGCAGGTAACTGTGAGGCTGGAACTCAGATGTTAAGCAGCCAGACTGGAAAGCCAAAAACTAATTACAAGATCACAATGTTTTATATTCATTATATTTGAGATTGATTTTTATCGCAAAGTTTTTATTATTTACACACAATACTTGACATATTGTTCAATGTTTTATATTTTTAGCGCTACATTTTTCACTGATCTTTTGCATTAAATTTTTGTCACATTCTTATGTAGCAGCTGTTCACTTTTCTTCACTAATTGAGTTAGTGCAGTAATATCCCCTATCCACATAATCTATAAAAGTGCCATCCAACCAGATGTGGGTAAATATTCTGAACTACAGCTTCTAGTCTAGTCCTTAGACAAGGGAATTTTGGAAATAAAAGGAAAAAGTACAGAGAGGGAAAAAGAATCAATACTCGCCCTCATCAGACACACTCTCTTGAACATCTTGCTATTTCATTCTAAGGCTCTGTCGATCGATCTCCTTGAAAGCCCTCTGAACATTCTCTGTGGGTCATCACATAAAGGGGCCTTGCAAATCCCCAGGTGTGGCTCAATAACCCATCACAAATGTCTTTGTTGGTAAGGTATGATTTAATAACTACCCTGAAACATTTTTCTCTCATTTCTCAATTTAACTGAATGTGTATTTCATAATTTATGGGATAGCTCCTTGGCATTGTATACTATTTGAAGGTAAGTTGTCTACCTCTGGAATCTAGTAATCAAGTTAAGTGGTGTCAGCTTAGTCAGTAGCATGAGTGCACAAACAAGGTCCATAAAGAAATGGGTGGGCGAGTTTGGGGTGGAGGAGCTTGACTGGCCTGCACAGAGTCCTGACCCCAATCTGAAAACCTTTGGGATGAATTAGAGTGGAAACTGTCAGCCAGGCCTTCTCGCCACATCAGTGCCTGACCTCACAAATACACTTCTGGAAGAATGGTCAAACATTCCCATAGACACACTCTTAAACCTTGTGGATAGCCTTCCTAGAAGAGTTGAAGCTGTTATAGCTGTAAAGGGTGGGGCAACTCAATATTGAACTGGATTAAGACTGGGATGCCATTCAAGTTCATGTGTGTGTAGAGGCAGTCCAAATACTTTTGATAATATAATATAATATAATATATATATATATATATATATATATATATATATATATATATATATATATATATATATATATATATATACAGTATCTCACATTTTTGTAAATATTTTATTATATCATTTCATGTGACAACACTGAAGAAATGACACTTTGCTACAATGTAAAGTAGTGAGCGTACAGCTTGTATAACAGTGTAAATTTGCTGTCCCCTCCAAATAACTCAACACACAGCCATTAATGTCTAAGCCACTGGCAACAAGAGTGAGTACACCCCTATGTGAAAATGTCTAAATTTGGCCCAAAGTGCCAATATTTTGTGTGACCACCATTATTTTTCAGCACTGGCTTAACCCTCTTGAGCATGGAGTTCACCTTCCATTCCTCCATGATGACATCACGGAGCTGGTGGATGTTAGAAACCTTGTATGTCACAGTACATGTTGGCATTCATGGTTCCCTCAATGAACTGTAGCTCCCCAGTGCCGGCAGCACTCATGCAGTCCCAGACCATGACACTCTCACCACCATGCTTGACTGTAGACACACTTATCTTTGTACTCCTCACCTGGTTGCCGCCACACATGCTTGACACCATCTGAACCAAATAAGTTTATCTTGGTCTCATCAGACCACAGGACATGGTTCCAGTAATCCATGTCCTTAGTCTGCTTGTTTTCAGCAAACTGTTTGCAGGCTTTCTTGTGCATCATCTTTAGAAGAGGCTTTCTTCTGGGATGACAGCAATGCAGACCAATTTGATGCATTGTGCGGTGTATGGTCTGAGCACTGACAGGCTGATCCCCCCCTTTAACCTCTTTAGCAATGCTGGCAGCACTCAAACGTCTATTTCCCAAAGACAATCTCTGGATATGAGCTGAGCATGTGCACTCAACTTTTTTGGTCGACCATGGTGAGGCTTGTTCTGAGTGGAACCTGTCCTGTTAAACCGCTGTATGGTTTGGCCACCGCGCTGCAGATCAGTTTCAGGGTCTTGGCAATCTTCTTATAGCCTAGGCCATCTTTATGTAGAGCAACAGTTATTTTTTTTCAGATCCTCAGAGAGTTCTTTGCCATGAGGTGCCATGTTGAATTCCAGTGACCAGTATGAGAGAGTGAGAGCGATCGATGACACCAAATTGAACACACCTTCTCCCCATTCACACCTGAAATCTTGTAACACTAATGAGTCACATGACATTGGGGAGGGAAAATGGCTAATTGGGCCCAATTTGGACATTTCCGCATAGGGGTGTACCCACTTTTGTTGCCAGCGGTTTAGGTATTATTGGCTGTGTATTGAGTTATTTTGAGGGGACAGCAAATTTACACTGTAATGCCACGTAAACACGATCAGACATTCCGACAACAAAATCCATGGATTTTTTCAGACGGATGTTGGCTCAAACTTGTCTTGCATACACATGGTCACACAAATTTTGTTGGAAATTCCGAACGTCAAGAACGCGGTGACGTACAACACGTATGACGGCACTAGAGAAGGGAAGTTCAATACTAAATGCGCCACCCTTTGCACTCCTTCTGCTAATCTCATGTTAGTAGAAGTTTGGTAAGAGGCGATTCGCGCTTTTCAGCCTCGTGCTTTTCAGATCATTACTGCTCTTCAGTTTGTGCTTGTGGATTCGTATCTGGTTTTCAGTGCGTGTAGTCAGTTAGCATTTGTTTTTCAGTGCGTATTTTATAGTATCTATTTGATTTTGTAGTGCGTTCTTGTCTGATCGTTTCTGATTTTCAGCTCACTTTTCTCAGGCCTAAAAAACAGGGTGACACTGTAGGTACACAAATAGCAATGTGCCAACATCTCAATATTAAACTATTAAAGCTTTAAAGTCCATTTTTTAGTTGATAAGGTTTCAGTGCATTCTGTTAGTTCGTTCTGACCAGCCGACCATTTTGAAGCCATGTTGCGGTTACGTACTTCTCGTAGAATTCGTGCTATGCAGGGGCTTGGTGTTGGGGTTCTTATTACTTTGACCCAAGCCCAGTACATGAACAGGGAGGAGTTCATGGACCAAGAATTGGTTACTCCAGCATGACTAATTCTCGCACATGCCTTTGTTGCGGGAGATCCAGGAGAATAATCCTGATGATTTCAGGAATTATCTCCGGATGACAGACCCTGTTTTTCACTGTCTGTTGGCTTTGCTGTCCCCTTATATTACCAAGCAGGACACCTGCATGCGGCAAGCCATCACTCCTGAACAGAGGCTAGTCGCCAACTTGCAGTACTTGGCGACAGGGAGAAGTCTGCAGGACATCAAGTTCTCGACAGGCATCTCCCCCCAGGCTCTGGGGATCATTATTCCAGAGACCTGTTCTGCCATCATTCAGGTCCTGCAGAAGGACTATATTAAGGTAAGATTTCTCCTTTAACATCATATTCTATGTATTTAATGTTTGCTAATGTATTGTATTTCTTTCATCATTCCCCAATTACCATGATTGTAATATGCTGTGAATGTCCCCTTCGTCCTCATGCATATTTGCCTTCACTAACCTTCCCAGCATGCTATCTTGGGCCCATACACACCTAGCCTAGTCACTTAACAATGTATTTTGTCAGCTCCATAGTACTGCTTTACCCTAAACACCCCCTAAAACGTGTTTAAATGTTATTTGTGTGCTTAAATTCATGCAGAGTGCCAGAGGCTTTTTTTTGGGGTCCCAAAATCTTTTTTTTACACTCCCTCCCCCAACCGCTAAGTCAACCGATACCAACCCTCTATCTGCTGACTTTGCCAAACCCATACACACATACCTTCCTCTTTTGTGTTCATATTTATGGATGAATTCACCAAAGCATGTAGTAAAAGGGCCTGCCTGAATACTTTCAAATGGTACTGTTTAATGTTTTGTTCTCCTAATATCTTGATAGGTAATTGCAGAATGTCAAAAAGTGCTTCAATTTGGACAGTGTGGATTATTTTTATTTTATTATGACACTTCTTACCTGTCCAGTGGGCTGCCAATAGGATAAGTGAGGAGGGGCTGGCCAAAGTAACACCCGTTATTTATGCATTCAGCTCTCAATGAAGTAGAGAGGGTTACCTGTCAAAAACACCTCCCCCCCCAAAAATGTTTTACAATGGGCCATCAGAGGGGGTGAGGAATCTGATAAGTGTACCTTATATTTTTGTCTTTAAATACTCCTTAAAATAAATGTTAATACTGATGTTGGCCAAGAATGTTTGTGTCTAATCTGCTTGCAATGTTATGTGCAAAATTACAATTTTTTTTTCTTGTTTGACTCCACAGTTTCCTTCAACACCACAGGAATGGCAGACTGTGGCTTTCCAATTTGCCCAGCGGTTGGACTTTCCCAACTGCGGAGGGGCAATTGATAGGAAACACGTCCACATAGTCTCACCCCCCAACTCGGGGTCATACTATTACAACTATAAGGGGTTTAATAGTATTGTGATGTTGGTGGTAGTGTGGGTGACATATGAGTTTCTCTATGTGGACGTGGGGGAGAATGGCCAGATGTTGGATGATGGAGTCACTGCCCAGACCGAGTTTTACAGACAGCTCCAGAATGGTGGCTTGGGATTGCCACCTGCTGATGAGAATGTGGAAGGACTCCTGTTCATCTTTGTCACTGATGAAGCGTTTGGGCTGGGTGATCACCTCATGCAGCCGTTCCCGATGAGGACCCTCACGCCGGACCAGAGGGTATTTAACTACTGGCTGGCCAGAGCCAGAAGAGTGGTGGAGAATACTTTTGGGATAATAGCCAGCTGGTTTCGCCTATTCCTCACTGCAATAAACATGGCGGAATATAAAATCAATCACATCGTTCTTGCATGCTGCATATTACATAACTTTTTAAGAAAAAATGCATCAAACTATGTGGCCTCAGTTGGGACTGAGGCCGGCTTATTACCGGATCCAACACATCTGACGCAGGGTCGGTACAAGGCTGGGGCGGAAGGGGGCATGCCCTGGACAGTACCATTTGACATAGGAGGGGGGGCGCAGCCTGCAAGTGAAGTTCTGCAACGTACGTCGCCCGCCAGTGTGTACTACAACAAGTAAGCTATGTCAGCACCCAGCGGCACTGTACAAATTGTGTGTGCCGAATTTGTGCACTCCAGCATCCTCCCT